>CM040241.1:139283391-139718391 GCA_022545495.1 Chrysanthemum lavandulifolium | reverse complement strand
CATTCTCATTCAATCACGGCGGGTAGCAAATCAAAATGAAAACTCACATTGGGTTTAGGATAATCAGCTCAAACCGATGACTTCCACCACGTCAAGGTGACACTCACCGAGTTATATCCCTTCCCCGCCCCATTGAAATAGAATCGACTAATCCTAAGGCAAAGGGTCGAGAAACTCAACGACACTATTCTTGAACAACTTGATAATTATATTCTCGTTTTCAGTAATTTAGCCGTATTTAAAATGTAAACTCGTGTCCACATAGGTTAAACTTTTAAATATGAAATAAATGAGTTCTTATTGAACGTATATAGTAAAAAAATTGGTACTTATAATATTATGCAATTTTATATGTTGTTATTTTAAAACAACAAATACATTGTATTTTTAAATATATAAAGTATAAAGCGTATAAAGTATAAGAGGTATTTGTTTATAATCCAAAGTTATTAAAAAACATTGAGGCTTATAATATTACATTTAGCTCTATACAATTTTTAAAAATTCAACCACTAAAGTTTTATTAATTACTTTCTCTTTTTTTAAGTTTTCTTTCATGAATTTGACACCTATATTTTATGTGTTTTTTAATCATTAAATTTCTCCACCAAATTTATTAAAGTTTAATAAAATCAATTTAATTTTGACTTTTATTAACCAATCACATCACACAATTTTGCTTACGTGGCGAAATCGAGCCTCCTATTGGCCCAATTGTTTTACAATAAGAATGAATTAAAAATCGACAAAATGATGTAATTCCTTTATTATATAAAGATATCTTAATGCAATTATTGTGACGGAATAACTTTAGTATGACTTTAATTTATTCAATGTCATTTAGTTTTACTAAAATGACAATTTACGTCGTAGATCATGTTATTGTTCATACGGTTAAACTCGATTAAACATATAACATGGTTAACCGTGACCCGAACTGCGGGTAACCGATAATTTCGGGTGCTCGCATGTCCGATTACCTGCTTAGTACAGTTCGATTTTGGGTACTAAAATTAATTACCGTTTCCGCGATGAATAGCTAATCGAACCGAACCGTCCGTTGAACACCTCTAAAAAAGACTGCACACTTTGCGGTAAAATGAGAATATAAATAGTAAAAGAATCATGAGCTAAAAATATAGTGTAACAAATAATTTTAACTTTTAACTAACTTTTTACTATTGATATTGACAATCGTTTTGGCCTCTTTCCACTATGTCATATGGTACCTGTGAGGTTTCTTTCTTACTTGGTAACTGAGTCTGTAGTAATGTATAGGAGGATTCAGGTGCAAATAATTTTGTTTCATTGAGTTAATAGATATTCATTGCATTTTGAGATTCTGATTTAGATTTATTTTCTGCCCTGTAGCACAAAATCAGTGTTAGAGCTTAGAGGAATCTTGCTAGAGAGAGAAAGGCATCTCGAGCCTTTCAACTAATACCATTGACAATTTGAAGGCATTTAAGGATTATGAATTTATGATTTGTGTGGCAGTGTTTGAGAGCGGTTTGGATGGTTTAGGGGACATAGGCATACACGGTCGTTGGTGACTGTTGGTCTTTGCATGTGATGCATTTGCTCCGTCGTGTGCTGGGGTGGGTATTAATATTGATACAGTTTGACTTTGGTATAAAGATCAAGATATGGAGTCTAATTTTTTAACATGTTAAAAGTTATAGGCGTGTATTCTAATCAAGAGTGTTGTCTGTCGAGTAAGAACGCATTCGCCATAAAGAAGTTTGGAATCATCAAAATTTAAAGAAGTTTGGAATCATGGTTTTTTAAATGTACTCTCTTGTCCTGATGCCAGTGGTCTGGAACTAGACAATGAGTTTGGATCATTACAAAATGTTAATGCAACACCAATACATTATGAAATGACACACAAGGCAAAATCATGAACCGATATGCAATCACGCAAACACAAAAGAACAAGGGTCGCACCAGCAAAACGTTTTTTGTGATAAATATTAAGAAACAAAAATAGTGACTCAAATTTGTTTACAACACTTTCTTTTCCACCTGTTCCTTCCTCCTTATAATTTTCACACAAAATATCTAACAACATCACATCAAGAATCTACAGAACGTTCATGTTTATCTTCCGAAAGCCCATGGTAAAACTTTTGATGGATGCCTTTTTACAGTTAAAACCAACTCACCGTTTGCCATCATTCTTATAAGCTCTATAAATTCTTGCTAACTTGTGACACTTCATGGATAAACTGCAGATGTTTTAGAAGAGTAATTAGTCACTTGACTGATTACAAAACCTGCCCAAAAGTATTTGTTTTGGTAACGGGTGAAAACATGTACTTTTGGTACGGTTCAGGCAGGGTCAGTTGGGTTGACCCAGTTCATTTCTTGTCCAAAAAATTGCATTTTGTGCATCAATTACAAAAACTATATTATTAATTCTTAGTAGAGTGCCGTAGCGTTGCGGTGTGGTCTTTAAATAAAATTTTACGGTGAATCATTTATTTTAGTTTATTATGTTCTTTTTACAACAAATTTACGGGGATCAAGAATTTTGTTTAGTCAAATGCTTCGTTCGAGACTCGAGCCGTTTAGTCTGCTCGTTCGAACTCTACCCGTTTGGCCGTGCCCTTTCGGTCTCGACCTGCTTTGAATCAGACTGTTCGAACTCAGCCCATTTAGATTATCCGTTACTACAGAATATTTGTATAATGTCTTTATTATTTGTATTAGTGATATTTAATGCACTAATTGTGTTTAAGTTGGTTGTCTGATATCTTGATAATTTGTATTTCTTGTGTAAAGGGTTTTTAATAACTGCATTAATTGTATTTATTGACGCTTTTAATTAATTGACTACATTAAATATCTTGACACATTAATAGTCTTTATATTTTGCACATTAAGCTTT
Source organism: Chrysanthemum lavandulifolium (assembly GCA_022545495.1). NCBI lineage: Eukaryota > Viridiplantae > Streptophyta > Magnoliopsida > Asterales > Asteraceae > Chrysanthemum > Chrysanthemum lavandulifolium. The sequence goes on along the minus strand of CM040241.1, from coordinate 139,715,501 downwards.
AAGACTTGTAAGTCTTAAAATTAAGATTGATGAGAACGATCAGTAATCGTGCATTGTGTATTGTATAATAAGCTTTGTATTTGGTAAGTCTTAATTTTAAGACCATGAAGAGAAAGATTCATTCCTCTATTATAAGTAGTATAGATATAGATACTAATAGAAATAAGTATTTTTTTTATAATAATTTGAGTAAGTTATTAGCTCATTGAACTATGCTTTAGACTTTCGAGTTTCAACCCATTTGACCTGTTTCCTTTTAGACTTTCGAGTTTCAACCCATTTGACCTGTTTCCTTGTGAGTTGTTTTTTTAAGAGTAAACTACACTGTTCGTTTTTGTGGTTTGCGTTGACCGACAAGTTTCGTCCTTTGGCAAAAAAAAATGCACCGTTCGTCCTTAAATGCGAAACGTTATTTATCGTTGGTCCTTCACTTTAACGGGCCACACTAACGGTCGTTATACTCCCACATGTGATACCCACGTGAGGGTATATCCGTCTTTTCCCACCCTTTTTTTTACAGTTCTTTTTTTCTTTTTTGTCTCTATCTTAATCCAACTATTATCATTTTCTCAGTATACCTAATCAAAACTTCAAAAAACTTAAAACCCTCAAACCCACTTCAAAATCTCAATAACTAAAAACTTGAAATCTTCTTGATCTATCTTCATATATCTTTATTTATTCTTGTTTCTTTATTATCACCAAACCACATTGTGTTTATCACATGTTCATACACCAAATCAATTTAAACAATTCACCATCACAAACCTGCAATTCTACCACCACAATCATCATCATCTCGACAACGCCGCAACCCGACAGCCAATCCTCTTAAAACCCACAACGCCGGTCGACGCAACCCACAACGCCGAAACACCGCAACGCCGGTCGCTGCTGGTGGTCACAAGTCGTCACATGGCCACACCACCGTGACACATCACCACCACAGATCTTGCGAATCAGATAATGATAAGTGTTGCACGAATCAGTTTGTTTAGTGAAACGAATTTGTTGGGTTTTGTTATTTGGGAATAAATAAGTTAAAAAGGGGTCAACTACCAAGGTGGTGAGGAGTTTTATGGCCGGATTTTTGGCAGGTGGTGGCGTAGCTGTATGGCCAGATTTCTACCCGATGATAGGCGGTGATGGCTTCAGATCCACGTTGATGAATTTGAGAAGGATGTCGGGATTGTTGAGTTTTGTTATTTTTGTTAAATGTTGAAATTGTGGAAATTTATTTGTTATAATGTTACATTGATTGTGGGAATTTATATTGCTATAATTTTGAAGGTTTTTGTTTAACTGCATATATGAGACAAGAAATTTTTTGTACTTTGTTATGATATTTTGATAATCAAGATGTAAAGAATGAAAGAAAATGATGATGATGAAAGTGTGTTGGGTTAGATCTTGTTGTATTGCTATAAAATAAAGGTTTTGTTGCTAATAATTTGAATATCCTTGTAGTTTATTTTAATTTGTGAGTTTTAAATTTATGGAAATGAAATGTTGATGTTTATGAAGAATGAACATAAGATGTTCATTTAATGTTTATGAGTATTGATTTAGGAGTTTGTGAAGGTGGTCGGGTATGGTGAGAGTGGTAGTAGATGGTGGTGGGTGAAGATATAGATGATGAATAAGAAGAAATGAAGATGGTTACTTTGGGTGATGGTGGCAGTGAGTTATGTGTAGACATAAAGGGCGAAAATACCCTCAGTGTGTACACTAAGCGGCCGTTAGTGTGGCGTTAAAGTGAAGGACTAACGATACATAACGTTTCGCGTTTAAAACGAGCGGTGCGTTTTTTTTTTCGAAGACTAAACTCGTCGGTCAACGCAAACCACAAGGACGAACGGTGTAGTTAACTCTTTTTTTAATTCACCCATTTGATATGTTAGTTTAAAACATAGCCTAGTCTGCCTATACTAAGGGCCCGTTTGGTTTGTTACACGGAATCACAATCGGTATAGGTTTGATAAAGAGGTAGAATAGGAATGGAGATAGATGCTTCAAAAATAACGTTTGGTTTGTAAATTAAATGTTGGTATGATTTCAAAATTTTATTTTAGTTTACTTGGATTATTTTATAAACAAATAAAAGATGTGGTGGAGAATAGAAAGAATAAATGATAATAACTAAAATGAGTGGATGGAAAAAAAAGAGAGTACACAAGGACAATTTATGGCAGGAAAAAGTCAGAAAATATGAAACCAGTTATATTAAGGGTCCGTTTGGTTCCCATAAAGGAATAAACTATGACTTTCAAAACATAAAGAAGTGTTTGTTTTGTTTTGTTTTGTGGTAGGTAATGAAATGGGTATATCATAGTCATAGATTCATTCTGCATCGATTTGGTGTCTATGAAATCCATTCAAATACCATCTTTTACCACTACAAAATTCAAATATCTATCTGACTTTTTCATACCATATTTTATCAACCAAACATAAACAATCGTAATCATACACTTTTTCATACCCATTATCATTCCATCTCATTCCAAACAAATCTGGTTTATTATTCCTGTGAATAAACCAAACGGTACTAAGACTTTGAAAGGAGGCTACCCCAAGACTTTCGAGTATGGCCAATATTTTCATTCATTCCATTACTTTAATCCAATATGCATACACCAAACATAATTAATGAGATTCAAAGTATTCCTTGATTGTTATTCTAGTCAACCAAACAGCACCTAAAAGTAAGAATCTGGCACCTCAAAATTTCGCTATGGGAAAATTTTCTTAGGAACATTATATCAGCTAAACAATAACCTATCAATTCTATATTCAATTCCTCTAGAGCATCAAACTGTCGGTTGTAACAATATACGACGAGCAAATTGACAAATGTGATACTCGGTATAATGGAATAACTACACGATGCTTGATAAAATTAACTCAATGAAGAGCTCTAAATAGTCAAGCCATCAAGATGTAACATTCATTGGGTCAAACCATCTTAATGTGAACCTTTTGAAACAATGATGAGTTCTGAACGGTCAAGCCATCAAGATGTAACATTTATTAGGTCAAACCATCTAGATGTGAACCTTTTGGATATTCATGTTAGCTGCAAATTCAACCATCACCATGATTGCATGGATAAGAATCAAAGAGAATAAACTAACCATCACAAAACAAGCCATACCTTATCTGTTATCCAGAGCTTATTAGTCTTATCTGTTTCGGAAGTTGCCTGCCATGATACGAAGGAAACTTTATAGGAAACGATTTCATTTCTTTTGTCTAGAAATGGCTCAAATTGAGTTATATAAGAATTTCTTTTTCAAAAATATCTATACTACTATATAAAGCATTTAAGTTATAGAACATGAAAAATTAAGATAAGGGCTCCGTCGTTGAGTGGCGTGTGTCAACTTCTCTAACTAAAAATAACAAAAGGATGAAATTTCAACAACTTAAAATAAATAAATTAAATAATAATTGGGTGTGCGTATAAACTGTTAATTAATGTCCATTATTTTTAACTTTAAATATCTTTAATCCGTTTAATTTTTTATGATCTAATTTAACCATATTTTTAAAATTTTATCTCTTTAATTCAACATCCATTTTGATATATTTTTATAAGTTTTAGTTTTACGTTTTAGTAGGTTTATTTTATTTTGATTCAAATTTTATAACTTTAACCTTTATTTCAATCAATACAAACTTTATTTATCAAAATCGTTCTTTTGGGAAAGTGTTTGTGGAAAAAGAGATTGTGAAGGTCTTTTTATATCGGGAATAATGATGTCATTGGAAGATCTGGGCCCAACAAACACATACAACTAACACATATATCATTTGGGTGTTGTGAAATGAATTATTAATGGGTAAGGAATTGCGAGGAGAGTTGGGTTATGATTCATTTCTTATATTTATCGTCAATCATTGTCTGCAAGTGTCTAACTAGTACTTTAAAAGAATGATCTATTTTACTATCCATGTATCGATGTATGTCTAGAAAAAATGATATCATTAGTAAATGAAATATCTTTAAAGATATGTTGTGACAAAAACAACACTATTTCATACCAAATCGAAGATGGATAAACGGGCAGGTCTGGCGGTTTGGGTAACAGTCAAACAGGTTCAGGTTAGGCCGGCCACATTGAAAAAGTAGGGTAAAATGGGTTTGGGTAAAAAAGGTTCGGGCCACAAACAGACCGTTTTAATAATATCAAACGACTAAAAAAGTTTTCTTTTTCGAAAAAGAATAAACATACATTTTTATATATACCATAAGTACGTTTTGAAAATAAAGAAATTCGAATAAGTCGTAAAAGCAACTATCAATCTTTTTCTTTTATGAGTTTTCATTTTATCTACAATAATTATGAAATCTAACTAATATGCATCTAGTACTTAATTTAGCAAGTATCTATCATATTTTTGTTGGAAAATTTAGTGCACTTGTGGGATTAGTTAATACCTTTGTAATGGGTTGGGAGAGTGCGGAGTGTCTGGCACCCATAAGGTCATGAACACCTTTTGACTATATAGTGGTTTGTATTGGTAGTCTTGGTTAAAATCTTGTTTGGTGAAAATCTTCTTGAGGAAATCTTCGCTTGTGGAAAAATCTAACTTGTGGAAAATCTTTGCTTGTGGTTTCAGCGATAGCGATGTTTCCACCGATAAGCGATGTTTCCATTTGAGTGGTGTATCATTTCTAGTCTTATGAAAAAATCTTGATAAGCGGTTTTCCATCGATAGGATGTATTTCCAACGCAGTGAAATCTTGCTTATGGAAAATCTTGTTAAATGGCGATTATAAGCGCTTAATGACCATGTTTAATTGGTCATGTAACCATTAACTATATAATGGGGACGATTATGAGGGTGATTAATGGGCGATTAATCCTCATAATTCCATTTGACTAGCCAAGAGTAATGTCCTATAAATAGGATATCGATTATGCATAAAGACACACGAAAAAACAATAAACACTTATTAGTGAAAGGGTTATAGAATTGTGCCTAATTCTATAATCGCATTTAGTCTTATCCCAAGTAGATATTCGTGATACCCGCATTAGGGTTTAATAGTTTACTTTGGAAAGTGATCACACGATTCCAAGTGATATCCCAGGTAACCACCAAGTGGTATTTATTCTTGATCTTGTTGTTTGTTTCTTTTGAGCAGGTTGTTGATTATCTTTACCTAACTTTTGAGCACACCAACAATCAAAGTAAATTATTTTGTGATAATCAATGGCAACTTTGCAATGAAACACATGGCTTCAAACTTTGCTAAGTTCGGACAAGTTTGAAGGGTGGACTTTAGGAGGTGGCAAAGAAGATGCACTTCTTGTTTGTCGGCATGAGTGTGGTCTATGTGCTAACTACTCCAATTCGATGATGGTGATGATGCTACCGTGGAGCGGATCGGAGGAGGAGCAAGTGGGAGAATGATGACTACATATGCAGAGGTCTTATTCTCAATGGTATGTCCGATTCTTTGTTTGATATTTATCGAACTTTGAATCTTCCAAAGAACTATGGGATTCCTTGGATGCCAAATATATGGTGAGGATGCATCAAGTAAGAAGTTCCTTGTTAGTAATTTCACAAATTACAAAATGACCGATTCAAGACCGGTTATGGAACAATACAATGAACTTCTTGGAATACTTGGAAGGTTTACACAACACAAAATGAACATGGATGAGGCTATCAAAGTCTCTTGTGTCATTGATAAACTCCTCCTTCATGAAAAGATTTCAAGCATACCTTGAAACATATGAAGGAGGAGTTAACTCTTGTTGAGTTGGGCGATCATCCGCACATTGAGGAATCTCAAGGGTGCGGGATAATGACAAGCCAAAGAGTAGCAATGCTTCTTTGGACCATCTGTTGTCAATATGGTGGAGCATAACAATTCCACCGGTACAATGACAACAAAGGCAAACACAAATTTCATGATAACACAAGGCGGATCCTAACAAGAAGGCAACACCTACTTGTTGGAAATGTGCAAGACCGGTCACATTAAAAGGGACCGCAAGGGTGTTAAAGTTGGTGGTAAAGCCAATGGATCGTGCACTAATGGTTCGAGGAGTGGTGGTTCACCAACTCACCGAAAGGTCGAATATGTTTAATAAGTCTTTTCGATTTATTATGTTACATATGTATCTGAATCTTTTATGTGCGGGATGATGATGTTGCGTGGTGGGTTGACTGTGCAACAGTTCGTGTGTAAAGATAGAAGTCGGTTCAAGACTTATGAGTCACCGAATGATGGTTCTATTCTTCACATGGGAAATGAGTCAACGACCTTGGTGCATGGTCGTGGTTGTGTAGATCTTAGGTTTAGTTCGGAAAGATTGTAACTTTGTTTAATGTTATTCATGTCCTCGATATCGGGAAGAACTTGGTTTCAAGTAGTGTTTTGAATAATCATGGATATAAACAAGTTATTGAATCGATAAATTTGTTCTTTCTAAATGTGGTGTTTTTATTGGTTTTGGTTATTTATGTAATCAAATGTTCGACTTAATATTACCACCGATGTGTTATTTCGACTTTTGTGACCACATATGATCGGTGATTCTACCCTTTGGCATGCTAGACTTGGTCATGTTCACTATAAAAGAATGCAAGATATGTCTAGGGATGGTTTAATCCTCGCTTTTGACATGGACACCGAAAAGTGTAAAACTTGCATGTTGACCAAGATAACCAAGAAACCCTTTCGGGGTGTTAGTCGTGAGACTAAGATCTTGGAGCTTATTCACAAAGGACTGTGTGATTTGCATGTCACTCCTTCTTTGGGGAATAAGAAGTACTTTGTGACATTTATTGATGATGCTTATAGATTTTGTTATGTCTATTTATTACATACCAAGGATGAAGCATTAGATAAATTCAAAGTGTTTAAAGCGAAGTTGAATTACAACTTGGGTCTTTAATCAAAAGATTAAGGACCGATAGGGAGGTGAGTACATGGATACTCGACTTTCGGTCTGTTGGAATAATCCATGAAACGATCGCCCTTATACTCCTCAAAGAAATGGTATTTCGAAAGGAAAAACAGGTCTTGAAGGAGATGGTTAATTCCATGTTGTCCTATTCGGGATCGAGTCAAGGATTCGGGGTGAAGCTATGTTAACACTTGCTATTTGCTAAATAGGGTTCCCAACAAAGGAACAAAGTTACCCTTATGAACTCGGACTAAAAGGAAACCCAACTGAACTATCTCGAGGTTTGGGGTTGTAGGGATGTTGTAAGACTCCACGATCCAAAGCAAAAGACTTTGGGTGAAAGAGGCATTTATCGCATCTTTGTTGGATATCTTGAGCATTCCAAGGCTTTTAGGTTCTATGTTATTGAACCTAATGAATATGTTTCAATTAACTCCATTATTGAATCAAGGGATGCGACTTTGATGAGAATAGATTCTCATCGGTTCCTAGACCAAGTCGGAGGATTCCTAATGGAACTCATGACATTGGTGTATCGAGGTACTCGATGATGAACCATCGGTGGTCCCCGATGTGGTTGTGGTTCAACAACTCGAACTCGTGCTCGTGAAAAGCAAAAGGGTCGGGACTCCAAAGTCATTTGGACACGAGTTTCAACTATACTTAGTTGAAGGTACCGAGGATGAGGTCTCGAGACCAATACTCCTATTGCTTCATTGTTGAGGATGACCCCAAAACATTTGAAGAAGCAATGAAGTCCCGTGATATTGCTTTACGGAAAGAAGCAATCAATGATGAGATGGATTCCATCATGGGCAACAACACTGGGTGTTGGTTGATCTACCACCGTGTTGCAAGCCTCGGGTTGCAAATGGATTTTCAAAAGAAAAATGAAGGTAGATGGAACTATTGAAAAGTTCAAGGCTAGACTAGTCATTCGTGGCTTTAAACAAAAGTCGAATAGACTATTTTGATACTTATGCCCACGTGGCTCGTGTCGATACCATAAGGCTAGCGATTGCTATGGCATCTATTCACAACTGTTATTCATCGATGGATGTGAAAATTTTCTTGAATGGTGAATTGGAAGAGGAGGTTTATATGAACCAACCTCGGGGCTTCATCTTGCTCGCAATGAAAACAAGGTGTGTAACCGATTAAGTCTCTTTATGGACTTAGCGGGCACCTAAGCAATGGCATCAAAATTTGATGAAGTGGTTTTGTCTAGTGGTTATGTTCTTAACCAAGTCGACAAATGTGTATATAGCAAATTTGATGAATCGGTAAAGGAGTCATAATTTGTCTATATGTTGATGACATGTTGATCTTTGGCACCGACCAAAATCGGTTGACCGACAAAGGAATTTTTGTCATCAAGGTTCTCCATGAAAGACATGGGGAGGCGATGTTATCCTTGGTATAAGGATTAAACATGAAAGTAATAGAATTTCTATCTCTCGGTCTCATTATATTGAGAAGGTAATCGAGGAAATTCAATTACTTTGATTGTACTCCATGAGTACACCTATGGATACTGTGAGAAGTCGATGCCTAATCATGGCAAGGTCAGATCTCAACTTGAGTATTCTAGGGTAATTGGTCGCTGATGTATGCCATGACTTGTACAAGACCCGATATTGGTTTTGCAAAGTGGGAAAATTGAGCGGTATACTAGTAATCCTAGTGCTCATCAACGCAAGCGCTTCGAAGAATATCAAGTATTTGAAGAGAACTATGGATTATAGTCTCTCATATCTTGGTTACCCATCGGTGTTGGAAGGTTACACCGATGCAAGTTGGATCAATAACTGCGAAGATAATTCGCTCTACCGGTGGTTGGGTATTCTACTTGGTGGAGGTGCAATTTCTTGGGCATCCAAGCAAACTTGCATCACCGGTTCAACAATGGAATCAATTTGTGGCTTTGGCACTCTTTGGTAAAGAAGTCGAATGGTTGAAAAACTTGCTTCTTGAGATTCCATTGTGGCTTAAACCTATAGCACCTATTTCTATCCGGTGTGATAGTGCGGCTACATTGGCTAAGGCTTATAGCCGATGTACAATGGTAAGTCTAGACACTTAGGTGTCGGACATAGCATGATTCGTGAGCTTATCATGAATGGGGTGGTATCTATAGAGTTTGTGAGATCTCAACAAAACTTAGCCGATCACTTGACGAAGGGTTTGGCTAGAGACTTGGTTATAAAGTCCGCTAAAGGGATGGGTTTAAGTCCAACTTAGTCATCGAATGATAGGACACCCAACTCCTCCTAAGGAAACTTGGGAGCTGAGTTCAATGTGGAAAGTCGAACATTCAAAGGACTGGAGCACATGTTTATTTACATCCCAAGGTTGTGCTCGAAACCTGCTTGAAAGGAGGATGAAGTCTTTACTTCTTAATGGTTAATTTTCTTTGAAAAAGTGCTTGGCGAGAGCATGACTAAAGAGGAACCACCTATGTAAATGTTGAAGTTTTGCCGCTTCAAGAAGCTTTGGACTTTTAGCTTTACAACATTTATGAATTTGGATATGGACACATGGCTTGTATAGTGTCGGGAGTCTTTTAAGTGTTTGAAAACTTGTGTGTATTTTATCTTCGTGTATTCAAATGGGTTGAAGGGTTCAATTCTTAGAACACCACGATTCTCGAATATTTGAACGTGTAATTTACTAAGATGGAAATTCAATCCTCGGGACATTTTCGTTTATGCACATGTTTTGCTTGATGTTTATTTTTCATGCAAAGGAAGTGAACTAAATTTGGGAGGATTGTTGGAAAATTTAGTGCACTTGTGGGATTAGTTCACACCTTGTAATGGGTTAGGAGGTACGGAGTGTACACCCATAAGGTCCATGAACACCACGACTCATATAGTGGTTTGTATTGGTAGTGCTTGGTTAAAGCTTCGCTGGTGAAAGTACTTCATCGAGGAAAGTCTCGCTTGTGGAAAAGTCTCGCTTGGGAAAGTACCGCTTGTGGTTTCCATCGATAAGCGATGTTTCCACCGATAAGCGATGTTTCTCTTGAAGTGGTGTATCCACCGCTAGTGCTATGAAATCTCGATAAGCGGTTTTTCCATCGATAGCACTATGTATTTCCGCTGCAAGTGAAAGTACCGCTAGTGGAAAGTACCGCTTGTATGGAAAGACCTATTAAATAGCGCTTATAACCGCATAATGACCACGTTTAATTGGTCATGTAACCACTAACGGCTATAATGGGGACAATTATGAGGTGATTAATGGGCCGATTAATCCTCATAATTCCATTTGAACGACTGAGAGTAATGTCCTATAAATAGGATATCTGATTATGCATGAAAGACACACAGAAAACAATAAACACTTATTAGTGAAAGGGTTATAGAATTGTGCCTAATTCTCTAACTGCATTTGGTCTTATCCCAAGTAGATATTCGTGATACCCATGCATTAGGGTCGAATAGTTTACTTTGGAAAGTGATCACACGATTCCAAGTGATATCCGGTAACCACCTAGTGGTATTTATTATCACGATCTTGTTGTTTGTTTTATCTTACCCTGCTCGAATACAGTTGTTGATTATCTTTACCTATTCATTGACCAATATCATTCAACACCAACAATTTTTCATTCATTCATTCTCTTCGTAATAGTACCTCTAATAATTGACCTGAAACATATATTGTTAGTTTTATGAATATAAATTAGTAGACGTGAGTTAGGATCGAACTCGAGACCACGGGATTGCACACTTTACGTATGAGAATTAAAGTTAAATAATTAAATATAAACGTTGTATTTATTTATTTATTAAACGAAATAACTAATGGACGTTAAGTAATTAATGTAATGGACTAACGGGCGTTAAATGTATTTGGAAAAGGACTAGAATGCAAAGTTTGGGAAGGTTCCGGAATCCCTTGGTGAGGCTTAGAACCGATCGGCCATAGGAAAAGGAAACCCAACCCATATCAAACTCTAACTTGTCCACCAAGTTTGGTTTAGTATATATACAAGGCTAGGGATCTTGTGTTTGCATCTCTTGTACTCATAAGCTAAAACCTAAAACGTTTGTGTGTGTTTTTGTGCTCAAACCGATCGGCCACCTCCATAGGTGTCGATCCTCATATTTTCCAAACAACAAGTTATTTGGTTTGATAAAACTAGCATTACTTTAATTCGTTTTAGTACGTGTGTAAAAGAAAGTGGTAATAACACAATATTGTTATTATTCTTGGATTGAATTACAAAACGGTAAGGGGTAATTCATATAATCCTAATTATATCAAATTAGGGTTCTTCCATTGCTAGTTTGTGGATTTGATTCTTGTTCGGCTAGAATCAAGAAAAGGTACGCATATTCTTTTATGTTAATTAATTATTCGTTAATACATCCTATACGCTTCCGCTTGAATACTTTGATGTTTTTGTGATTATTTATTGAATGTCATGTTATCTAATTCCAACAGTGGCATCACGAGTCATTGGTTTTTAACGAGTAATTAATTACATAAAAGCGTAATAAAACAAATACTTGTATGTTGTTTGATATATTAATCTAGGGTTTATGTTTATTTTTTTTTGGGTCGATTTTTTTAAATTGGGGCGTACCCCTATTTTTTTTAAGTCGACACATATAATTTTTTTTAGGGTTTTGAAAATTGTTTGCTAACCTTATTAAAACCTAGAATTAATATATTAGTTACGTGATTAATTCATGAATAATTTGTTATGTGTCATGGAATTTTGATATGCGATCTTGTGACTATTTGTATAATTGTTATGATATATCCATGATTATACATGCATGTTAGTCATGGATAAGTTGCTTTGATATTGTTTAATTGTTAAGATATATTTATTTACGATAAATCTTGAATTGGGAAGACTCAATTATATATTAATGAATCAATTATGTGCAATTTGGTATATTTTTAATTATGGGTTTACGTAATCGATTCTTCGATGTATGTGGCTCACTTTCTATCAATTGGAGTGAAAGCCCTAATTAATATATACATTAATTTAACCTAGATATTGATTATTAATAGGTTTTATCGAATAAGTTGCATGTGGCTACTTGTTTACACGTATAAATTGTTTATTATGTGCGCATTGTTTTTAGTAGTTTATTTTTATTTGTTACTTGTTTGTTTATTATGTTAGACAGGTTTTAAGCAAAGGGTAATTTTGAATAGAAAAATAATACGGACTAAACAATGGCAAAATTTGATTTGTTTTGGAAGAGTTAAGTTTTCAATAGTTTAATTGATTGGTGATTTTGGTACAAATGGTGCGAGCGGCTCACCCATTAGAATGAACTATAAAGGGGTTAATAAAGAAGTGCATGCAGTCACACTGAAAGGATGTCTAAGGTTATGCTTTTGCGCTTACGGTCCTCCCCCTGTAAGTTCGAATGGAGCTACTTAGTAAGCCATAAAATGTACAAACTCATCTTAAGGCGAATTAGTTTTAATTCCATGCGCCACTTGGTGGTAATTACCGAAACACTAAGTGTTTACACTTATGCAAAAGTACGGTATAATGGACGATAATTAACACTAAATTCCTTGATTGGTGAACCCAATACCTCAATCAAAACTTTGATAATTTGATCTTTATGAATTGGTAATAAAAGTTTTTATTAAATTTATGCTACAAGATGAATGCATGACATCTTTGTACATATTTGATTTGACCACATAAAATCAAAACTAGTACCCTTTAAATTAAGTTATATGCCATCTAATTAAAAGGAACACTTGAAGTTGCAATTTACGTCATGACAAGATTTCTTGGCTAGATTGTGATGGAGAGGTAAATCTCTATGTAAAGTCGGACCTTACATGGACATATTTGCGAGTTCTTTAAGTTAGACACTTAAGTTGAGTAGGAAGTGAGACTGGACTCAATGGCATAAGATGGGATGAAACATGTTTATATTTGCAATAGCGTTGGAAAATATAAATCCCATAATGATCTAGGAGTTGGAAATTGTTTGCCAATTAATGTTCGACATATTACCTTATTATATGCTTTCGTTACTAGCAGATCAACTGATGTAATGAACCTATGATAATTTGGATCCTAGTTTTTCGAGAAAATTATATGGTTATATGTTTATATTACCGTTGGGTATATTTTATTTTCTTGAAAAGTTGTATTATCGAAAATACTAATACTTGAACTTTTTACGTAGAAATGGCTCAAAATAACGATAACACTAACATCGCACTAAATTCTGCGTTCAAAAGCTTTTTGATCGAGAAAAGTTGATGGCTCTAAGAATTTCAATGATTGGCACCGCTCTTTGAGAATTGTCTGTAGAGTTCTTGACGGTTGAAATATCTTTATGAACCTTGCCTGCTTGAACCAACTAGTCCTACAACTACTCAAGTTTGAAAAGGACGAGTGGAAACTGGAGTATAAGCGTCATAATGATGTGGCTTGTCTTATGTTGGGAACGATGGAATCGCTCTTCAAAAGCGGTTCGAACATTATTTCCCATATAATATGCTCAATGAACTTGAACTATGTTTGAGAAACCAATGCCGTCGAGATTTATGACTTGACCGACGCATTACACAATGTAGGCGGGGAGAGGGTAAACCCGTAAGTGCTCATGTCTTGGAAATGAAAGGTTACATGGACCAACTAAAGGCACTTGGCAAAACTTATGATGATGACATGGTGTGAATCGATTAATAGATCCCTTAACAAGGATTTTAATGGTTTTGTCGAAACTTCAATATGCATGCGTGGGAAGGCGATTCTTGACCTACACGCATTGCTAATTGACTATGAAAAGGGTTACCTCAAAGGTTCCTACCTCCCGGTACTTGCTATTCGGGTGGAAGGATTAATAAGCCAAAACCGCGTGCGAACAACAAGAAGGGAAGGGTAAGGAAAGGTTGACAAAGGCAAACAGTTATGGCCTATCAACCACAACCCAAGAAGAACCCTACTCCTAGGAAGGAAAATCCTAAAAGGATCAAGCATGCCACCATTGCAAGAGCGTTGGGCATTGGAAGAGAAATTGCTCTCTATCTTGATGAATTGCGGGCAAATAAGATGAAGTCTGAAGGGTCCATGGCGCGGTTCTTGTGTAATTTATTTGTCATTGAATTATTTACTCTAAATCATAAAAATTCACGGGTATATGATACGGGATGTGGTATTCACATTTGTAATACACTACTGCAGGGTTTAGAGTGGAAAGGAAGCTTGCCTATGGGGAGCAATATCTCGCGTGGGAAATGGCGCACATGCATTTGTTGAAGCCATAGGAACGTTTAGTTTAGTATTGCCTTGAGCTTAGTCTTGTTATTGAACAATTGTCATTACGCACCTTCTATAATTAGAGGTGTTGTTTCCTTTCGCTTTTGTTGGATGATGGTTTTACTCATACTATTTCACGTAATGGAATTGATGTTTCTTTAAATGGTGTATTTTATTTTAAAGCAATTACTGTGAATGGTGTGTTTGAAATTGATGTGATTGGAAATGAATCTAACAAAGATAATAATTCGATGTTTAGCATAAATAAGAAGATAAAGTTAGACTTGAATTCTTCTTATCTTTGGCATTGTAGACTTGCTCATATAGGCAAGGCTCGCATGCATAAGCTGCAACAAGAAGGGCTTTTGCAAAATATCAATGATGAATCATTTGATAAATGTGAGTCATGCATATCTGGGAAGATGACGAAGAAACCTTTTCATAGCAATATGGAGAGGCTTCGATCTACTTGGTCTTATTCATACCGATGTGTGTGGACCACTTAGACATGTGTCAAAGAGAGGTGCTAGCTACTTCTTAACCTTCTTGATGATTTCACCGTTATGGTTATGTTTATTTACTTAAGCATAAACATGAGGTGTTTGAAACATTTAAGGTTTTCAAAGTGAAGTAGAACCGCAATTGGGAAAGAAGATTAAAGCTCTTCGATCCGATAGAGGAGGCGAGTATCTAAGCCAAGAGTTTAAAGATTACTTAGGCGAGAATGGAATTGTCCGAATCTCACTTCTCCATATACTCCACAACAAAATGGTGTATTTGAGAGAAGAAATCGTACATTGTTGGACATGATACGATCTATGTTTAATCTTACCACTCTACCTTTATCCTTTTGGGATTATGCTTTGGAATCATTGTTCGCATTCTAAATATGGTTCCCACAAAGAAGGTTGATAAGACACCATATGAAATATGGCATGGTAAAGCTCTAACTTTGTCTTATTTAAAGGTGCGGGGTTGCGGGCGTATGTTAGGCGTGACTCGGAGATAAACTCCAACAAAGATCGTAAAGTGTATCTTCGTAGGATACCCTAAGGAAACTATGGGTTACTACTTTTACTATCCAACCGAAAATAAAGTAATTGTTGCTAGGTATGGAGATTTTCTTGAAAGAGATCTCGTATCTCAAGAATTCGATGGGAGAGTTTATGATCCGGAAGATGATCAAGAAGATGCATTACCTTACGAAAACACTAACGTACTTCGGTGAGAACACGATAGTCCGGGTCCTCCACCGAAGTTGAAGTGATTCCCGTTCGTAGATCCGTAAGGTCTACACGTGCACCTGAACGTCTATGTCTTAACGTAGAGGTTGAGGAAACTATGTTAGGAGATCTTGGAGAGCCTACTAGTTATAAAGCTGCCATGGCAAGTCCTGATAAGGAAAAATGGCAGGTTGCAATGAATGGGGAAATGCAATCCATGAGAGAAAATGAAGTCTGGGAAGAGGTTGACTTACCTCCAAACGCCACGGTGGTTGGAAGTAAGTGGCTCTATAAAATTAAGACTGACATGGATGGCAATATACACGTCTATAAAGCTCGTCTAGTTGCGCAAGGTTTTACTCAAACTTATGGCATTGATTACGAGGAGACCTTTTCTCCTGTAGCGGACATTAGAGCTATTAGAATTCTCATAGCTATAGCGACATACTATGACTATGAGATATGGCAAATGGATGTCAAAACCGCCTTCTTAAATGGTCGCTTAGATGAAGACATCTATATGAAGCAACTCGAGGGGTTCGTGAATCCACAATTTCAAACCGTGTATGCAAACTTCAAAGGTCCATTTATGGATTGAAGCAAGCATCAAGGCAATGGAATAAGAGATTTGATGAAGAAATCAAAAGGTATGGATTTATTCAAAATCTTGATGAGCCATGTGTATATCACAAAGTTAGTGGGAGTGATGTAATTTTCCTAATTCTTTATGTCGATGACATATTAATTATGGGAAAAGACATTCCAAGTTTGCAAAATGTTAAGGCATATCTTGGGAAGTGTTTTTCCATGAAGGATTTAGGAGAAGTCGCATACATTCGGGAATCAAGATCTCCGAGATAGGTCAAAGCGGTTAATTGGTTTAAGTCAAAGCGCTTACATTGATAAAATATTGAAGAGATTCAATATGCAAAATTCCAAGAAAGGATATTTGCCGATGGAAGTAAAGCATGGCTTATGTAGCGATATGTGTGCTTCAACACTGCTTGAGGTGGCACGCATGCGAAAGTTCCTTATGCTTGGTGTGGGATCTATTATGTATGTTGTGAGATGCACAAGGCCGGATGTGGCGTTCGCTCAAAACATGACCGGTCGATATCAACGAAATCCGGTGAACTTCATTTGGATTGTTTGTTAAACATATTCTAAAGTATCTTAGAAATACTAAAGATATGTTTTAGTGTATGGTGGAAATCCGGACACAAAGCTTGGTGTTACTGATTCTTGTGATGCGTCTGGCGGCATGTGATAAAGATGATACGAAGTCTCGTACGGGTTATGTCTTTGTCATCAATGGAGGAGCGATTGATTGGAAGAGCAAGAAGCGAGTACGATTGCGATGTCTGCAATGAAGCGAATACATAGTTGCTTGAAGTTGTTTGGATTAGGAAATTCATTTCGTGGCTTGGTGTTATGCCTTCAATTGAATCACCTATTGATATGTATTGTGACAATTCTGCGCAATCATATTTGCCAATGAACACGGAGTCATGAAGGGCACCATACATTTTCTACTAAGTATCACTATGTTCGGGAACAAGTCCGTGAAGGTGAAATAAATCTATTGAAAGTTCACACGATGATAACTTAGTGATCCTTTCACTAAGGCTTTAGCTAAAGACAAGCTTATTGGACTTGCCAATGGAATTGGACTTCGTTTAGCTAATAGTTTCATGCATAACTGTGATTAGTATTTGGATAAAGGATATTGTAAAACATTTATTATTTTGATGAAATAAAGTTTGGATTATGTTTATTTTCATTTATAATATTGTTGTCCTATATTTGCATGTTTAATCCATGAGTAACTAAGTTATTCTAAATGTCCGTTGTCGATTAATGATATGGGAGTATCATTAAATTAAGACAAATCTGAGAGATGTGGTAGAATATACTTGAAAGTATATTGATGAGAATGCATACCAATTTCGGATGATATTCAATGAATTGAATATAGGACTTATCCCAACTACATAATTTACTTTGTGGATATTGTTATAAGTAAATTGTGAATAGTTATCATCGGACTTGAGATACGGATAAGTGTCATGAATGTAGTGCATTTACGTGGAGCAACTTAACGCTATCGTGGCGGTAGTCATAAGGGTTGTTTTCGAAATGTTACAAAGTTTATGGGTTATTCTTGTATTCAAAATAGAATTTGTTCCTTCAAATTTATTTGGAGTTTAATCTTCTTTGGGCCCTCGTAGGGTTGACAAGATGTTTGTGCGGCGCACCCAAATCTCCCTAAATATGTTTAGATGATTCGGTAATCTTGGACAATCACTTACAACGGAAACATAATAGTTTTATAAAGAATGACTTAATTCCATATCTTTATTTAACGTGGTATTAGAAACAAAGGATAATAATAATGAGAAATCATTAAAAGGTTTTTCCAGGAACCTTACTCGAGTTGTACTAGAGGCATTGAAGTGTTGCTAGACTCTAACCGATGTGATCACTCTATTAAGATATATCCAAGTGGGAGCTGTTAGTTTTATGAATATAAATTAGTAGACGTGAGTTAGGATCGAACTAGAGACTACGGGATTGCACACTTTACGTATGAGAATTAAAGTTAAATAATTAAATATAAACGTTGTATTTATTTATTTATTAAACGAAATAACTAACGGACGTTAAGTAATTAATGCAATGGACTAACGGGCGTTAAATGTATTTGGAAAAGGACTAGAATGCAAAGTTTGGGAAGGTTCCGGAATCCCTTGGTGAGGCTTAGAACCGATCGGCCATAGGGATCCCAAACCCAACCCATATCAAACTCTAACTTGTCCACCAAGTTTGGTTTAGTATATATACAAGGCTAGGGGTCTTATGTTTTGCATATCTTGTACTCATAAGCTAAAAACCTAAAACGTTTGTATGTGTTTTTGTGCTCAAACCGATCGACCACCTCCATAGGTGTCGATCCTCATATTTTCCAAACAACAAGTTATTTGGTTTGATAAAACTAGCATTACTTTAATTTGTTTTAGTACGTGTGTACAAGAAAGTGGTAATAACACAATATTGTTATTATTCTTGGATTGAATTACAAAACGGTAAGGGGTAATTCATATAATCCTAATTATATCAAATTAGGGTTCTTCCATTGCTAGTTTGTGGATTTGATTCTTGTTCGGCTAGAATCAAGAAAAGGTACACATATTCTTTTATGTTAATTAATTATTCGTTAATACATCATATACGCTTCCGCTTGAATACTTTGATGTTTTTGTGATTATTTATTGAATGTCATGTTATCTAATTCCAACATATATAACGACACATCCACAAACCATAACTATTCCTTCATGTTATTAACTAAAAACAACCCCCTCCACAAACTGCGAATTCATACAAATTGCTCAAAACCCAAAGCTGTTTGTGGATTGGTTTAAGAGTGTTGACCTTATCATGGTTGAATTCCAAGACTACTTCTCCTTATGTCTCATATGCTTGGTCTTTACCATCTTTATCTGGAAGCTGTCCAAGTTAATTCATTCTAATTATCGTCTTCCTACGAGTCCATTTTCCCTTCCCATCATTGGCCACCTCCACCTCCTAGTCCTTGCTACAAGCCCTCATCGAGTTTTTCACAAGCTTTCTATCCGGTATGGGCCTGCTTTTCGCCTCTATCTTGGTTCTACACCGTTTGTCGTCGTTTCTTCCCCAGAAACGGCAAAAGAAATCTTTAAAACGCATGATAACGTGTTTTTAGACAGACCCCGTAACTCAACCGCAGATCGAATTGCCTATGGAGCCAATGGTTTCATCTTTGCTCCTTATGGATCATATTGGAAGTTCATGAAGAAGATAGTCATGTCACAACTCCTCAACATTAAAACACTCGACATCCTCCTTCCAGTAAGGAACGATGAAATTAATCACTTGATCAAATGTTTATCACAGAATGTTACACAGGTTCTTTGGAGGTTTCTCCAGGATCGAAATTGATCATAAACAACATCCATGTATACATCAAACAGAATCATAAGAATGAAACAGGAAGATATGGGTTGAACCCTATAAAACTGATATATTGATAATAAAAGGGTTGCATTTGTTTGTTACGTAATCATACATATTTATACATGATGAATCGGTGTGATGGTAAAACATAATGTTTCATCTAAAAACTAAACGACATAATAACCTAATAACCGTTATATAACTGCTATCTAATGGGTATGTTGGAGGCCCATCCAGAAAAAAAGTAGCAGGCTTTTTTGGTTAACAAGACTTAAAAAATTAAGTCCAACATGTTCCCCCTAATTGTTGAAGTCTTGTTCTTCCAATCTGCAGGCTTCCATCTTCAGTGTTATATCTTTCTTCTTCATGTGATGATGAAATCATCACTACTTGCATTCTTGTGTTGTCTTCAATCTTGATTTTCTTTTGTCCTTGATGCCTTCTTCAATCTTTCTTATAATTTTGATGTCTTCAATCAATTTGGTGCATCACTGGATCTTCATGATCTCTAAGGCAAGTCCTTTAGCCTCTTGAAACATGTCCTTCTGTTTCAACTTGTGACTTCAAGGCAAGTAAATCCCTTAGCCTTCTTCCTACACCGGATTTGAGTACATCTTTATCTCGGTTAAATCCACCGTCTCTAATCTTTCTTCTTCAAATGGCATCCATGGTTGCGTTCCTTTAAAAACGCAGGTTTGAATCTTGATTGGTGATTTGAAACATGAATTGGGTATGTTGCTTGATCCCTTGGCTCTGATGCCACTGTTACACAGGTTCTTTGGAGGTTCTCCAGGATCGAAATTGATCATAAACAACTTCCATGTATACATCAAACAGAATCATAAGAATAAAACAGGAAGATATGGGTTGAACCCTATAAAACTGATATATTGATAATAAAAGGGTTGCATTTGTTTGTTACAGATCATACATATTTATACATGATGAATCGGTGTGATGGAAAAACATAACATTTCATCTAAAAACTAAGCGACATAATAACCTAATAACCGTTATATAACTGCTATCTAATGGGTCTGTTGGAGGCCCATCCAGAAAAAAAGTAGCAGGATTTTTTGGTTAATAAGACTTAAACAATTAAGTCCAACACAGAAGGCAAACGATGGGAAGTAAGTGGAGCTTGAACTGGAACTTATGAAAATGACAAACAATGTGATATCTAGAATGCTTATGGGCAAGAGGTGTTCAGAAGAAGGCGGCGAGGCGGTGGATATAAGGAAGATAATTACGAGATTAGCTAGCTTGTCGATAAATTTAACCTTCGGATCATATATGGTTTTGTAAGAATCTAGACTTGCGAGGATTCGGAAAAAATCCATGGATATTCACACAAGATTGGATGCATTCTTGGAAAGGGTTTTGAGGAGCATCAAGAAGCAAGAAAGCGAGAAGAAGGATACAGGACAAGTGAGGACTTGCTCGACATTTTACTCGAAATTTACAAGGCGAGAACATGGAGATGAAGTTAACCACGACAAAGATAAAATCCTTCATTACGGTAATGTATTCTATAGCTAGCAAGTCATAATATTTCACTTATTTAATTTCGTAGTATGAATTTGGCTCAACTAACATATTCGTACACGTTCCTTATAAATTTCGGGATATATTTGCGTAGACGCACGACACTTCGCGATAAGCGTAGAATGGACTTTAGCGAACTCATCAACCATCCAAACATAATGAAAAAGCGATAGATGAAATTGACCAAGTTGTCGGAAAAAGCAATTTTACAGGAATCGGACATTCCAAACCTTCCTTACCTTCAAGCAATAGTCAAGGAATCATTAAGGCTGCACCCCGTTTCCCGGTTGTTAGGAATTAGAAAATTCCATAGTGAAGTGTCGGTCACCCCAAGTATTATCTAGCATAAGTTAGCTCGTAGACATATCATTAGTTACGTTATTTGTTAGTTTATTAGTTAGTTATTAGCGTAGTTTAGTTTAGTGCAACACCGTAGAGGAAGGACGGGTCTTTACCCGCGTATGCCCGATCCACGGTCGATGGGAGGGCGTATTGTTTGTAAGTATAAATACCCTTCCATCCATGGAAGGGTGTGGCTCTTTGAATAAACCTTTCATTTTCTTAAGCAACTCTCTTCAGGAACCTCCTCTCAACTCTCTTCATCTCTAAAATGGCTTTCTTATTTAATCATTGTCCTAGACCACCGAATCATCAAACAACATAAATATTATGATCCTACAATTGGTACCAGAGCCAAGGTTGTGTTGTTTTGTTGATTCGTATGGTTCTTAATGCGGTTTGTGTGTTGTGTTGATTTATTGATGTCCTTTGAATCTTGTTAAAACTGTCTTGTGTATTTTGTGTGTAGGATCGTGAATATATATGTTGTTAGATGATTCGGGTGGTCTAGGATTGTGATTCAACAAGTAAGCCATGTTGAAAGATGAAGAGAGTTGAGAGGAGGTTCTTGAAAGAGAGTTGCTTATCAAAAGTGAAAGGTTAGATTCAAAGAAGCCACACCCCTTCCATGGATGGAAGGGGTATTTATACTACAAACTACACGACCTCCCATCGGCTGTGGATCGTGGATACAGTGGTAAAGACCCGTCCTTCCTCCACGGTGTTGCACTACACTATTCTACGCTACAAATTAACTAATTAACTACTAAATAACGTAAATAACGACATGTCTACGAGCTAACATATGCTAGACTATAATTGGGGTGACCGACACTTTCACATGGAATTTTCTAATTCCTAACAATCTCCCCCTAAGGGAGGTCACCCCATGAAATACATTTTGCATCCTAGCATTCTATCTTTGACTTTGTTCTTGAGCTCGTAGACTTCAATTCTTCAATTCCGTAATCTTTGTGCATTAGTAGCGATTCTTCAAAGTCCGCATTGATTTGTACTTTTAGTGGAGGCCTTTAAGCGATCCACATCTTTGATGATCTTGAGCTTTATGGAGATCATCACCACGATAAATCTCGGGATCACCCTTTATTGTGTTGCCATCATGTGAAGTTGTGACTTTTGGACCGACATGCTCACACTTTTGAATCATGACATCTTTCCATCGAGTAGCGGAAGCCTTCTCGGTTCATGATATTTGCAGCAGAAGGTAGCATAGTATAAAAATATCGAACCGGGTTATGTAGATATGCACCACCATGATTTCTTCAAATTAAGTGTGGATCTTTGTGAGCATGCGGCTTTGGATTGACTCCTCAATTACGATCACCGCAACCGTCAAATGTACCGCAAACAACAAGTTAGCAATAAAACACACGAAAGTGTCTTTGAGCACTTCGTTGAATTGAGGTACTGACCACGGTTCCCGTTGATCGATTACAAGCACGCCTGTGATCGGTAGGATTCCTAAGAATCTCCTTGATGTGGTTTCGCAATGTTCTAGTTGTTCTCAAACCGGACGTCTCAAAGAAGACAACACGGAGTGAGTGAACCGACAAATTGAGATTCAGCGATTGATGAAAATGATTTGAAAAACAATCGCGTATTGCTTGAAGAAAGATTTTTGCAATATGACGAAGGTTTTATGAGAAAGATCAATTTTCAATCAAAATACTTTTTGTATTAGAGAATGAGTACACATTCGACGTGCTAGCGAAAAGAAGAGATTCGCACATCGAACGGTTTTTCTAAAAGTATTTTTTCAATCAGAGATACTTTTTGAGTTTGAAACATGAATACACATTCGATGCGCTAGAGAAAAGAAGGTTTGCACATCGAATGGTTTTTCCAAAAGTATTCATCAATTCCATTCCTGGACCAAGGTTGATTCAAGATTGAATCTCCCCATCGTTTCTATCCGCTTGTCACAAGCTTGTTCTTACGAAGATCTCACATGTCACCCACCAAGAGCTTGTTTGATGTTGGCTCTAGAAGGATTTCCATCTTCATTGTGAATATTTTACATATCACTCGGATGTTACGCAAAACCACAAGGATAATGCGTGGGACTCTTAATATATACTTACTTTCCACATTGTGTGAAAAGCAAGTCTTCAAGAATTTAGTGTCCTAACGAGATATTGTGGATGATCTCTTGGCTCTAGACTCAATCGTGCATATTTGGTTCTGTCTTGGAGACTAGGAGAGGTCTCCTTCTTCAATATCAACAATCTCTAAGAAAGTCGATAGATAATGTCGGTTCCCGTGAGAATGAAACAAGCCCTTTTAAGAGGAACTTGAGTGGCTTGGGAAGTTTAGTGCGGTCGTCCTTTGGGTCCATGACGTCTTGTCTTCAATACCGGTGTTACCTTAGTAACCACTTAGTAGCATATGTATTGAACCCGTTCTTGCCCTAAGGTTGAATTATTGGAGGCTATTTCTTTTCACGCTTTTCACATTCAATTCTTTTCATTCTTCAACCCCTTGATGCTTACGAGACTTCATTACTAGAACCTTGTTGGGTTTATTCGAGTTCTAGCTCTATCTCGATCCGCACTCTTCCCATATTCTCATTTTTCTCCTTTTTACATCATACCTAAGGACTCTACACAATCTAGTGGATTGTCCTGGGTAGATCCCTCCGGCTCTGGCGGGATTGTGGGAACGAATACCTAACCTAACCATCCTTATAACACCATACATAAAGTAAATTTGGTCGGTCTTTTGGTATTGTTCATTCCTTCTTGAAACCAATTGAAAAATCATTTGGAAAACCAATCAAGGTACTTGTGATACGAGATCCAAGCATTTTGTACCTTAATAGTTTTGATCATTTAGAAAACCTCCCCCTCAACATGTGCATATGATTTAGAAATTGTTTAGCACATGGAGGCAAGAGGACTTTGAAATATTTTCTTTGATCACTATTTTCATAGAAAAAGCCATTTGATTTTCTTGGTAAAATTCTCCCCCTCAATATGTGCATAGGATAAGAGAAATCATTTTAACACATAGAGGCAAGAGTTCTTTTGAAGCACATCCACGAACACAAAGGCCATTAAGAAAACCATTTGATAACTCAATCAAGGTACTTTTGTAAAAAACTTTTGTACCTCGATAGTTATGCCCCCCCTCAATATGTGCTTCAAGATTCGAAAGCATTTAGCACATATGAGAGAGCAGCGTGCATAATTAAATCAAAACGATCACCTTTTATCAAATTTCGTTATTAAATCACAAATTCTCCCCTGATCAAAAATATCAACCCCTTTGAGATTTTGGATCCCAAGTGATTTAATAAGGTTTAGAAAACATGGGAGAAAATGTGGCCTTGTTTAAATACTCATCCGGTTTTGGATAAATCCTCCTCCTCAACATGTGCATTATGTATATTGAAATCGTTTGGCACATGGAGGCGGGAGTGCCTTTAAAGGACTAAAACCAATTCCATTTAAAAGCAGTTTGAGATTTAAAACACAATCTCTACCCGATCGAAATATCAAACCATTTGAGATTTGTGATCCCAACCGATTAAATCATTTAGAAAATTTGGGAAAGGCGTGGCAAGATTCAATTTTGAAAGATGATAGATAAGGGCCATTTAAGACATTAAAGATTGTTAGTGTCGGGTATGATAGTTTTAAGAGATCTTTTAAGTAAAACAAAACAATTTCACAATCAAACAAGAACATAAAAATTTCATTTTGAAAGACCTTGATTCTAAAGAAAAATCATACCATGACATAACATTAAATCTTTAGATCACCACTTATATTGTACAAGACGGAACTTTTGTGAAGAAACATCGTTTGAAAATATTTTATTTTAAATCACTCTCCGCCTCAATCCATGACAGAAGTCAATAATTGAGTGACTTAGGTTTTGATAACATGAAGTCCGGTGATTTTCAAAAATTAGTTCAATATATTTTTCAAAACAATATTTTCCATTTTCAAAACAATTTAATCAAATTATTTTAAAATTGTTAGAAAATGGTATCTGCACAAAGATATGTAAGTGGTTGAGAAGCTTGTTGTTCTTTGTAGGGCTTGGAAGAAAAACCGTCTGTGAAGCGGTGAGACTTCTTCTTACGTTGCATTTTGAATGCCAACCGAGGTCAAATTAAGCTCCGTTTCTTCAATCACTTAGAAAACCATCTGCGATGCGGTGAGACCTCTTACGTTGCATTTATTCCAACTCTCCATAGAAGTCCAATTAAGCTCCGTTTCTTCATTTGTCAACCCAAGAAATAGTCACCCTTTCCTTTCGGCATCCAAACATCTTCAATTGTGGGATCCGGATCGGGAACATTCTTTTATACCAATATACCTGCATACGTTAGTGAACACAAGCAGATATATGGTGGTCGACATCACCCAAACAATAATCGACTAATAAAAGTCAATGCAACATATCAATCAGATCATATAAATGTATGGGAATAATGTGTTCATCAAACTCTAATCATCTAAACCTAACAATCACATCCTAGAAACCTAGTCCTTCAACATAGGCAATTGTATTTTATGAGATAAGCACGTAGGATGATTAAGATAATCTCGTTAGATGATCTGATTTGAAAACATTCTCCCTCAATCCATGACTCATTTTATAAAAGGTTTAACAATACCAAGTCAATGATTGAGTTTACAATTTGTACGAAAACTCGAATCGATTGATTTACAAGCAACTCATTTACCACCATTTTCGAAAACAACAAATATTTTTCAAGAATTTTAGACGGAAAAACATTTGTGTAGGAACAATGATCCTTGACATACTTTCCTCAAATTGTTTTAGGATAAGTGCACGAAATATTTGAAAAATTGTTTAGCGCAACACTTTCCTTCCTTTAGAGAGCGGGTTGCTATCTCAAATAATGGCAAGCCATAGTTTAAGCACGGGTCACGATCAAGTAACCGCAAGCCATTATTTGAAGCCCGGGTTCTGATCGAAATAATCAGAAGCCATAGTTTGTGACATGTTTAGAAAATAATATTTACACCTTCTGCTCGAACTTCATCTAAAGTCCCGTGCTATTATTGAATGACATTTCTAAGACCGTATATGTTATCGATACCAGAAGACATGTCTTAGAAAAACAATATTTTTGGTCTTTTTAAAATTTCTGATTTTTATGGGTTTTGTTGGTTTTATATTTTTCTATTTTCTTTTTCTTGGTTTTATATTTTTGTATTTTGTTTTTGAAAAATATGTACAAGGATAGAGTAGATGATATAGTTAAAGAAGATGATGACATGAGTACCGAGATAAGGATATCGAGCAGACCCGTTGTGAAGATAGAAGTCATCATCTCTTAAACATTCACCACCAAAGCTTCCAAGGGCTCTTGAATAGAAAGAAATTGAACCATCCGAAAGTGAGACTTTGGCGACTTCCCCCAAACCGAAAATCCATTAGATGAGCGATTCGAGCTATATTTCAAGCTTGCCTTAGCCGGTGCACAACGAAGCACACCATTATCATAAACCCATTGCTCCTTTTAAGAATGATGATCGAGATTCTTCGTTCGGGTTATATCATCAACAAGAACGACAACGTATCATCCCACTCATAAATAATCTTCTCAAATTTCATAACCATTTGAAGTCGACGCAATCCATTCCAAAGGTTGTCAAGAGAACACTTCCCAGTGTAGTTGAAATGATGCGGTCCGTCTCTTAGTATAATGCTCAAGAACTCTCCGAATACACTTCATGAGGGAATGAAGAACACCTTCCCATGTTCACATTTTCTTCCACGATGAGCGTGTATGAAGCTCAAGAACCAGTACACCAATACCCAAAAGCTCTCCGAATACACATCATGAGGGAATGAAAACACCTTCCATGTTCACATTTTCTTCCACGATGATCGTGTATGAAGCTCAAGAATCAAGTACACACATTCCCACGAAAGAATAATCGATAACACCTCCTCATGTTACACATTTATCTCCCCGAATATGTCGCACTTGTGTACCTATTTTATCTTGAAACTTTCTTTTACATCACTTCCCCAGCGTCGTTGGAATACTAACACTAAAAGCCTTGATGAGTAAAACCTTGAGTTTCTCTGCGGTCATGACATTTGTTTTCCGGGATATCTTCAATCACTTAGAAGTATTAAGCTCATCAAGTTTACTATGAGTCAAACCTTGAGTTTCTCTGCGGTAATAACATTTGTCTTCCGGGATATCTTGATTACTTAGAAGTATTAAGTTCATCAAGTTTACTCGCTTTGTGTTTAGATGTGTGTCTCCTTGACCCTTTCGGTTTTGATACTTGAGATCGGCAACAATTATAAGCCCAAATACTTGAAATCTTTATGAGAAGAACACTTGAACTCTTGTGAGAATCAACTTCTTGAAGACTCTCTCGACTATTTTTATCAACCCTTATGTAGACAATTTGAAGTGACCATTGATGAAGAAAACCGATATACCCTACTTGAAATCAAGTCAACTTCCCCACATTTGTATCTTAAGCTTGCACCTAATGATGGAAGAGCGGTGTAGAAATTTATGCTTCAAGCAAATCTCTAAGTACTCAATACCCAAACAAAGTATGAGACATTAACACCTCTTGCGATTATCCACACCGTCATATCGTATGACCTTTGAGTAAAACAAAGTAACTCCTAATAGTGATAGTTAACGTGTCTTCAACCATCCACCTCATTGCGGTAACTAGATAAACCAAGTCTTCAACTCAAATTCTTAAGCCCGAGCAAGTTATCAAATAAGAACACGCCTTTGTGAAAGTCAACTTCAATCTCAAATAAGTGATAAATGATTAACTCCGAAGTAATCAACTTGTGTCAAATGTCCAATACGAGAAATAGTCAATAACAACGTCTCGAGGAGTCACTGCTAAAAAATATGAGCAAGTCTAATTGGGGATTGAATCTGACTTATACCTCTCTCCCAATTAGTGCTCTCCCCTAAACCGACAATCTGTTTGATAGATGCCCAGATTAAGAAGAAGTCTTTAGATCGTTAAATGAAACTCGTCTTTAGTCTTCTAACATGTAGCAGAAAATGTAGAATGTTCAGACTCGACCTTCTTCAAGATTATACAGTTGGGGAATAGATAGTTAACATCTTCAACTCACACCAAAAGCATCCCACCAAAAGCATCCCAATTAACTTACATCTTGCAAATCCCTTAACTAAAAATCCTCCCAATCAAACAAGAACGAAAGATGTTCATCAAAGAAATCGACAATCGGGCATACGAACACACAAGATGGTAACACCAAACTACCAATCACATCAAACAAAACAGATAGATTGTTCGGAATCATCATGTTGATGTATATGTGAAGCATTAACCGGAAGCACTTTGTCGATAAACTCATCAATCCGAGTGAAGATGTCAACCAACGGCTCTTAGAAGAAAAACTCCATGTGAAGATGACCCGATAAGAAGAAGCTCGGTTCTTACATGAGTTTGGAGCCGTATGACCATTTTATTCTCAAATATCAATCAACAATGCCAAAATTTACACTTCTTCTCCCCCTCAAGAATTGCATACGGAGATGCCATTCTTGATTAAATAAGTGAAATCATCCAAATGTAGTATATTCACACTTCTCCCTCGCAAAATTAGCACATGATGTCGCCATCGTCATTATAGTTGAGCAAGTGGAATCAGAAAACAATCAACTATAGCCCGGTTCACTTGATAATTGAAAGCACATGGAAAAAGCATGAAGCATGTTGATGAGAATGGTCATTAATTAGAAGATTTCTCTTCTTTCGAAGATAAAGCGCACTGACACGTACACTTTTCTTTTCTTTGAGGAACGAGGCTTGAACTGTTGTGTTCAAACGTCATAAGAAGATTTCTCTTCTTCGGAAGATAAAGCGCACTGAGACGTACACTTTTCTTTTCTTTAGAGAGCGAGGCATGAATCAAGTATTCATACGTCATAAGAAGATTTCTCTTCTTTTGAAGATAATCTTGCTTTGAAGCGCACATTTCTTTTCTTTGGAGTACGAGGTGCAGGCGATGTGAGCAGGGCGTCATAAATCTCTCTCTTTCATCTACTCTTGGCAAACTTGTAATCACCCCATTATCATTCAAGAGGCTATTTGTCGTGACGGTGATGGAGAAACCCGATATAATGAATTTGACCACAGTAAGCTAACCCAAACTCGTGACTTATACTTGCACAAATGTAACAAAGAGCGGTGCGATTTCCATTAGCATCTCTAAGTACTCTCTATGTACTCTATACTCTTCAACCAACCAACCATCAAGTATAAGGCGTACATTACCTCTTGAAAATCCACAATTGAATGTGACCTTTGAGCACTACAACGTAACTCCTTAAAGTGATAGTTATTTTGTGGCAAGCAGAGCACAATTCCCCATGTGGTAAAAGAGAAGGAAAATACTCCTAAAATAACTAGATTTCCAAGTCTTCGTTTTGGAAAAAGCTCGAACAAGGATCTCAAGAATCTTCATCCATCCATCCCGATTCCTTCGGATACTAAGTACACTCGCCGTGATATTTTACTTCAACCTCAAATAAATAATCTTGAATTAACGCCTCATCACATCTTACGAGCACTCAAATCTAGCCTTCTTTGACATTTAAATAAACTTTGATAATGGTTTCATCCGACCATGGTTAAATGCACATAACCCGTAAACCATGTAATAACCAAACTACCATGACGAAAATCCAAACACACATCCAATTCATGAAGTACACCATTTTATCCCTTCTTAGAAGCAAAAACCGTAGCACCAGCATAAAGTAAGATCTAGAATTACACTTTCTCTTCTCCAAGATGGTTCCATCATTACGGGATTTTACAACTCTAAGGTTTAAACCGAGAAATAGTTTCTTTCGCGGGATTTTACAAAACCAAGAATAAACCGTAAGATAGATCCGGAAATGCACTTTACTAATACCATGATGTTTCCATTGTCACGGGATTTTACAAGTCTATGATTTAAACCGAGAAATAGGTTCTTTCGCGGGATTTTACAAAATCAAGACAAAACCGTAAACAATGTCAGCTTGAATGTGTTATGACAACTTTGGTTTCGGTGAATATCTATTTTAGGGGAACATGTAGCGGTTCATCAGTGGTTCATTATCCTACATCAGCAAAATCATCAACCATCCAATAAGCACTTTGGTAAACACATCATTCACGCATTCAGTCGGCTATTGCAGTGACAACATGGAGAAGTAAACACGATATGCCAAACTTGATCATGAAGTAAAATTCCCCAGATTTGTTACTTAAACTTGTACTAAACCATGTGAAAAAGAAACGGTGTATCAATGTACAAAAC
This sequence comes from Chrysanthemum lavandulifolium, assembly GCA_022545495.1. Classification (NCBI taxonomy): domain Eukaryota; kingdom Viridiplantae; phylum Streptophyta; class Magnoliopsida; order Asterales; family Asteraceae; genus Chrysanthemum; species Chrysanthemum lavandulifolium. The sequence goes on along the minus strand of CM040241.1, from coordinate 139,684,881 downwards.
CTCTTGGCGTATCCTCAATCAAGCGTGAGACACGAAGTGATAGTTACGTTGTGGGTTAAGCGAGAAAGAATCACAACCGTAATTAAATAGCCAAGTCTTCATCACACTCAATAAACTGCTCAAACAAGTCATCTTCGCGGAAGGGTAGAAAGAAATAAGACAAAATAAGTAAACGTGCCCAGAAATCTTCACTTCAAGGCCAAATAAGAAATACCTTACACCAACCCCGTAGTCAACCTAGTTCCAATAACAAGTCTAGCCGAGAAATTTCCGTGAAAATGTGTAAACCAAAGTACCAAATCTCCTAACACAACGAATCTCATTCATCTCATCACTAAATCCCAACATTAAATCATATAATCTCAAATTTCATCGTCAATTTTTTCATGATCATCAAATCTCTTCAATGACTTACGGATCATGACCCAAGAACATTCAATTCATATGACTAATTAATCATCCAAATTAAAGTTCACATCTCCAAATATATATAATCGGTCCATGAATAAAATACCACTTGAGGCCTGATCCATATTCGTGTCATAACCAAGCATGATCCAAAAATAAATCATTAAACCCGATCTACATAATCACCCCATAATCATTTAAACCCTAACATCAACTGTGTATACAACACTTACATAATCCTTATTATACCCAAATCATATAATCAGTCAGTCTCCTAAAGCAATATTACACGTACACATAAGTACACCCGACCCATTTTCTATCCAACGACCAAGATTGATGACAAGATCAAAAGTCCAATCGTCTAATATTAATACAGGCCCGGTCCATGAACCAAAGTACTACTCGGCCCATTCATCCTCTCAACCCTAACAAACCGGATATAAAGGCCTCATAAATATCACAACCCCTAATATTCCGAAATCCTAATATCACTTTATAAAACTCAAACCCTAAAACTTCTCACTCATCTAACCCTAAACACCAGCACCCTCATCATTTCAAAACTGATCAGCCATTAACCCGTTGCATCCCATCGCAACTAAGCAACAATTTCAGCTTGGACACCATATAGAGTATCATCCAGACATGGGACAACCACGATGGTGTAAAGGGTAAGTTTACATTGAACCTTTTAATTGATGAGATTATCATACATTAATACCGAATCAAAGACTTGATTTTGACATACTTGTTAAAATCAATTCTTTAAATTCGTATATTATCAAAAATTAATTTGACCAATGATGATAATCCTTGAGGTGGTATGGATCTGAAAAAGGTCACTAATGAAAAACTTTAACCCACGAGAAAAAGGAATTTGAGGTCATTCTTTTTATCAATTTATCCTTGAGATATTAAGTAGAGATCTGTGATGTTATACAAGATTCGTGCATAAGACCTTGGTCATGATGTAATATTTGATTATCACGAAGATGGAGAAACTGAGATCAAGAAACCTTATTGCATAAGACCTTACTCTTTAATTATGATGTTCAGTCAAAATGACGAAACAAGAAAAAGATATAACAAGGTTGTTAGAATCTTTTTCCTTTAAAGTTTCCGATATAAAAAGGAAGTTATATCTTCAACATTGATCTGTGATGAAAAAAGGTTCGACCAAAAACTATCTTCTAGAGATTAAATCCAACGAACCATTCTGAGATCTTATGATGTTTTCATTTTGTTCTTTGAGTCTTGAATTAGAATAGATGTTGGAGATGTGATAGAATGAGTTGAGGTAGGAAAATGTTGGATTTGGATCTGTACACGTTTTGCATTCATTCATTTTACGTTTTGTGGGACTGATGATGGTTGTGTATTGACCTGAAGTTACATGTGATGTTGTGTTATTTGGTTTTCATGGTTAACAACTCGCTTAGTATGTCTTCATTTTCATCTTCTTTCTCCTTTTCAACTCGCATTTGTAACAACATCTGATTTGTCCAACTTGCTTTAACAACTCGCATCTGATTTGTCCAACTCGCTTCTTTGTCTGGCAACCAACTAGCTTCATGACCAACTCGCATCTTGACCCAACTCTCAACAGCAGCAACTCGCTAAAAAACAAGTGCATTTAAACCTTATGCGAGTTAAGTAACTCGCATTGAGACATAACCAGTACCCAACTCGCTTCATAACTTCAAGTACTTAACTCGCATTCAAAAATGCGAGTACACAACACGCATACAATTATGCGAGTACACAACTCGCATCAGGTTCCTTGAACCTGGACAGCATCTCAACTCCCATTTTTAACATATTAGACAACTCACTCAATAGCAAGCTGCAACTCGCATCCAGTTTAACCCTACTCGCTTCTGACCATAGTAAGCAACTCGCAGTTGACTAAATAGTCAATCCGCACCCATTATGCTAGTACCCAACTCGCATTTGACCCATCAAAATGAGACAACTCGCATCCTTGATGCATTGAATCTGGACCACAAATAATGACAAGTCGCTTATGAAATACAATGAATCTGGACTGAAAGTAGCAGACTGCAACATGCATCCAAGAATACCACAACTCGCTTAGAAGAAAACTGTACCAATCAGACCCAGAAACTGAAAGTAGCATGCTGCAACTTGCATCCACGAATATGACCAGTTTTAACGAATAGCATCAAACCCAGGTTTATCAATGTAGCATCAGCAGATTCAAAGGTCAAGAAAAACAGTTAAGAACAATAAAACAATGAGCAAGAGATTTAAATCATCAACCAAGAAATCGATTAAAGCTTTTGAACCGATTCATAAATCCTTAAAAGCGCTCAAAACACTTTCAATCACTTAAAACCAACTTAACAACCACACATAACCAAACATCCGCAAACATTCTACTCGAGGCATCACAACACCATAAGACACATGTCAAACCGCATCAAGCAACCATACAAAACCGCATAAAAAACGTACAAATCATCAAAGACAACACAAACCTTGGCTCTGGTACCAATTGTAGGATCGTGAATATATATGTTGTTAGATGATTCGGGTGGTCTAGGATTGTGATTAAACAAGTAAGCCATGTTGAAAGATGAAGAGAGTTGAGAGGAGGTTCTTGAAAGAGAGTTGCTTATCAAAAGTGAAAGGTTAGATTCAAAGAAGCCACACCCCTTCCATGGATGGAAGGGGTATTTATACTTAAAAACTACACGACCTCCTATCGGCCTGTGGATCAGGGATACAGTGGGTAAAGACCCGTCCTTCCTCCACGGTGTTGCACTACACTATTCTACGCTACAAATTAACTAATTAACTACTAAATAACGTAAATAACGACATGTCTACGAGCTAACATATGCTAGACTATAATTGGGGTGACCGACACTTTCACATGGAATTTTCTAATTCCTAACATTGTGTGTCGAAAAATTTTGTTTTCCACCTTTTAGTGACATCAGTTTCTAGCAAGTTTGTGTATCTTTTGGTCAAAAGGCATATAGTCCGTTCTATATCATTCACTGTTTTTGGCTCAATATTTTGTCCACTGATTGTGTTCTTCTTTATATGGGTTTTGGTACCAAATCGTAATATCAGTGGTCTTGTGGTCAAGTCATCATGGTCATATTGGGTCAAAATGGGTAAAATGCATATCCTGTTAAGCTTTCTTTTTCTGGGTCTGATGCTAATAGAAAATATGGTCAAGTTTTTTTTAATGCGAGTTGGTCTTTCTTGCTTGCGAGTTAGCGCATTATTGAATCGAGTTGGTGATAAAACGTCCGATTCTTTGAACATGTTGCGAGTTGTCATTTTTATGTCATGAAGCGAGTTGGTCGGAGTTGTTGAGTCAAAAGATGCGAGTTTAGAAAGATGCGAGTTGAGTCTTGGTTCATTTCATGCGAGTTACTTAACTCGCATTTGGTTTTATGCACTTTGCTATTGAGCGAGTTGCTATTGATTTAATGTCAAAGCGAGTTGTTATCTGCCCAAATGATGCGAGTTGAGTCGAAATCTAAAGCGAGTTGTCTACTTGCATTACTTAATGCGAGTTGTTAACTATGGTAATGAATGCGAGTTGATTAATTAAGCTAGTTGGGTCAAGCGTGTTGTCATTGTTTTAAAAGATGCAAGTTTGTGACCGGATGCGTGTTATCAGAAAGGAAAATGAAGTAAGAAGTGTGACTAAACCAAGACTACTCAACCACAATAAGACTTAAACCATATTCCATACAACTCAACACAAATACCATCATCAAAACCAAAAGACTCAGGAACCTCAAGCCGTAACCTTCATTAGTCCATAGTTTTCAACTGATCCAATACCAACAACAAAATGACCCTAAAACACCTTATCAGGTCCGAATCTATTAATCCCATATCAAAGAACAAAATAAAAACATCTAAAGATCTCAGATTGGTGTTCGAAATTATTTGCTTCAAATCGTTCTAAGTATATAAACACCACCTCATCATAGATCAAGATCATGTAAAGCCTAGATTCATCTCTTTCTTTTTCGAATATAATGAAATAAATGTAACAAATCTTTTACTTTATTCCATTGGTTCATTTATGACCTCAAACAAAACACATATTAAAGATTATATACCTACCTTGAACTTCAGTTTGGTCTCGAGGCCGGTCAAAATCGTGCCATCCCTGTGGCTATGTCATATCTCGTCTCTTTACCATCCCTGTGGCTACAATGGATATAAGATTTGAAACATATTGGTGAGAGATGGGGCGGACTGATTATGTGGTGAGATTAGGGTTTGATTTAAAGTTTGATGGAGATTAAATGTGTAATCTGTGGTGAGAGATTGTGATAATTTGATGAGGGGCAGATACTAATTGAGAGAGATTTTAGGGTTTGTCAAAATTAGTTTGTGACTGCGTTTGTTAGTGAGGTGAGAAAGTTTAGGGTTTGTTGTGGGATAAGGAATATTAATACCCCGAATGTTTAGGGTTTGTGTGCTCTAAGCCTCTAATGTTGAAACGGACATTTTATGGGCGAATGTTATTGAAGGACTTGTTTACGTTTCACTTAGGCGAATATGGTGTTAATTTGGACTTGGACTTGATACTTTCTAATAACGGACATTATTGTGTTTCTTATGGGCCTCACATGGTTGCAACGAGTTTGTATAATGGATTAAGAATGGGCACGAACATACACTTTATCACATGGGCCGAAATGATATACTTGTATATGATGAAACGTTATTTGGATTCTAAATCATTTTGTGAATGTACTCGAATGGTGTCATGTTGAACTTTCTTTGTATATTATCTTATGTTTCGTCTCGACTTTGAGATCAATGGATCTATGATGGGTTCTTGAACTTGGAAGTTGGATTTTGATATATAGGATATATTGAGGGTATGTGACTATTTTGAATATAACAACCACGTGATTCGTTTATTTCATGAGATATATTGGGCCGAATATCATGTTGCATTTGGACTTATGATTTGGGATCGGATTTTTGAGAATTGATTATTTGACAAAGACTCATGATGATTATGGACTCGAAAATGGATTTTCGTCGATGATTATTGGTGATATGAGAGTTGATAATGAGATTGGGCATGATGATGAGATTTGTTGTGTTTTGAGATTTGGTACTTTGGTTTATACCTTTCCACGAATAACATTATGTCACGGCTTTAATTGATTTTAGAAAAGATTGACTACGGGGTTGTTTGTACGATATTTCTTATTTGACTTTGAAGTGAGGTTTTTCGGGCGCGTTTACTTATCTCGTCTTCTTTCTTTCTACCCTTCCGCGAAGATGACTTGTTTGGACGTTTATTGAGTGTGATAAAGGCTTGGCTATTTAGTTGCGTTTGTGATTCTTTCTCACTTAACCCACAACGTAGCTATCACTTCGGTGTCTCACGCAGTTGAGGATACGTCAAGAGGTTTGTACATTGGGTACACCGTTTCTCTTTCACAAGGATTAGTACAAGTTTAAGTAACAAATCTGGGGAATTTTACTTCATCATCAAGTTTGGCATATCGGGTCTACTTCTCCATGTGGTCACAACAATAGCCGCGAAATTTGTGAGCGATGTGTTTTCAGTGTTCATTGGATGGTTGTTGATGTTGATGATGTTGGATAATGAATCGTTGATGAACCGCTGCATGTTCCCCTAAAGCGATATTCACGAAACCAAAGTCGTCATTACACATTCAAGGCGACATTGTTTACGGTTTTGTCTTGATTTTGTAAAATCCCGCGAAAGAACCTATTTCTCGGTTTAAATCATAGACTTGTAAAATCCGTGACAATGGAAACATCCCGGTATTAGTAAAGTGCATTTCGGATCTATCTTACGGTTTATTCTTGGTTTTGTAAAATCCCGCCGAAAGAAACTATTTCTGGTTTAAACCATAGAGTTGTAAAATCCGTAATGATGGAACCATCTTGGAGAAGAAAGTGTAAATCGGTGGTGCTACGGTTTACGCTTGAAGAAGGATAAAGGGTGTACTTCATGAATTGGATGTGTGTTTGAATATTCGTCATGGCAGTTTGGTTATTACTTGGTTTTACGGGGTTATGTGCTTTTAACCATGGTCGGGATGAAACCATTATCAAAGTTCGTTTAAATGTCAAAGAAGGCTAGATTTGAGCAGTTAACCAGAAAAAGTGACAACGGCGTTAATTCAGTATTATTTATTTGAGGTTGAAGTGAATTATCATGGGCGAGTGTACTTAGTATCTTGAAGGTATCGGGGATGGTTGGATGAAGATTCTTCATGATCCTTGTTCGAGCTTATTATCAAAAACAAAGACACAAATCTAGTTATTGTTGGGTGTCTTTACCTTTTCTTTTACTACTTGGGGAGTTGGGCTCATACCACTACAAAATAACTATCACTTTAAGGGGTTACGTTGTAGTGCTCGAAGGTCACATTCAATTGTGGATTTTCAAGAGGTAATGTCGTCTTATACTTGATGGTTGGTTGGTTGAAGAGTATAGAGTACATAGAGAGTACTTAGAGATGCTAATGGAAATCGGCACCGCTCTTTGTTACATATGTGCAAGTATAAGTCACGAGTTCGAGTTAGTTTGCTTGAGGTCAAATTCATCATATTGGGTTTTCTCCATCACCGTCACGACAAATAGCCTCTTGAATGATAATGGGGTTAATTACAAGTTTGCAAGAGTAGATGAAAAGAGAGATTTATGACGTCTGCTTCACATCGATTCGAGCCTCGTACTTCATCATAATGACGTTTGAACACAGCAGTTCATGCCTCGTTCTCTAAAGAAAAGAAAAGTGTACGCGTTTGATGCGCTTTATCTTACGAAGAGAAATCTTCTTATTAATGACCATTCTCATCAACATGCTTCATACTTTTTCCATGCGCTTGACCATCAAGTGAACCGGCTACCATTGATTGTTTTCTTATTCAACTTGCTCTACTATAAGGACGATGGCGACATCATGTGCTAATTTTGCGGGAGAGAAGTGTGAATAGAATACATTTGGATGATTTCACTTATTTAGTCAAGAATGGCAACTTCGTGCGCAATTCTTGAGGGGAGAAAAGTATGATAATTCGCATGGTTGATTGATATTTGAGAATATATGGTCAAGCGGCTCTAACTCATGTAAGAACCGAGCTTCTTCTTATCGGGTTATCTTCACATGGAGTTGTTCTTCTAAGAGCCGTTGGTTGACATCTTCACTCGGATTGATAAGTTTATCGACAAAGTGCTTCGGTTAATGCTTCACGTATACATCAACATGATGATTCGAACAATCACTCTGTTCTTGTTTGATGTGATTGGTAGTTTGGTGTTACCATCTTATGTGTTCGTTGCGGCTGATTCTTGATTTCCTTGATGAACATCTTTACGTTCTTGTTTGATTGGGAGGATTTTAGTTAAGGGTTTGCAAGATGTAAGTTGATTGGGATGCTTTTGGTGATGTTCTTGTTTTGGTGAGTTGAAGATGTTAACTATCTATTCCCAACCGGACAATCTTGAAGAAGGTCGAGTCTGATCATTCTACATTTCTGCTACATGATAGAAGACTAAAGGCGAGTTGCAATTTAACGATCTAAAGACTTCTTCTTAATCGGGCATTTATCAAATAGATTGTCGGTTTAGGGAGAGCACTAATTGGGGAGAGTGATATGTCGAATTTAATCCCCAATTAGACTTGCTCACATTATTCGACATGTTGATTCTCACAAAGACTTCAAGCGATCTTCTCAACAGATTTCAAGTATTTGGACTTATAATGTTTCTTGATTACGAAGTGTCAAAACCGAAGAAGGGGAAGGAGACAAGCACCTAAGCGAGTAAACTTGATGAGCTTAATACTTCTAAGTAATTGAAGATATCCGGGAAGACAAATGTTATGACGCGAGAGAAACTCAAGGTTTGACTCATGGCGAGTAAACTTGATGAACTTAACTCTTCTAAGTGATTGAAGATATCCGGGAAAACAAATGTCATGACCGCAGAGAAACTCAAGGTTTTACTCATCAAAGCGTTTAGTGTTCTTATTCCAACGTCGTGGGGAAGTGATGTAAATGAAAGTTTACGAAGATAAAGAGGTACATCGGTGTGTGATGATCTCGATGTTATCGCAATCATCGGGGAGAGAAATTGTGTACATTGGGGCGCCAATTTGTCTCACTTGAGGGCTTAATCGGTGATTCGGAGATATAATCACTTATTCCGAGTTGACATCCATGATTGTCATCCATAGAGATAATTGATTCGTGCTAAACCGTCAGTTATCTCACACAAGCTAGCCACTTGTGAATGGCTAACCGTAAGAAACTTAAAACATTGCAAACACAAAATGCAATTTAGATCGAGAGGAATATAGTGGATTCACAGGTCGTTAAGTCCCACGGAGGATGAATGGTGTTTAACACAATCGGATGTCGAATAATCACTAAGGATAGTGATCGAAGGATTTTGAGTTATTTATACCTAAAGAAAAGTTTTGTAAATTACAGGGGCTTAAATGCAAATTAAAGAAAATTAAAAGATAAACTATATTAAATAAATGCTATCACTATTTTTAAAGCGATGTTTTGATTTTTCTTTTATAAAGCTGTATTAAAACTACGTGGCGTACACAAGAAAATGTGAAACTAAAGCAATATTAATCCTAAAAATATGAAAATGACATTTTTACAAACCTAATGATAAGAGAAAATTTTTAGAAAAAGAAAATTATTTTTATGACTATTTATCTAATTATTATTAATTAAAAACTAATTTTACTTATTTAATTATCCCTAAAATACAAGAAAATATGAAATAAAGCTAGAAAAATAATGACTTGGAAAAATCTAAAATAACTAAAGAGAATTTTCAAACTATTTTATATTTTTACGATTATTTTCCTATTTTCTATGAATTAAAACTATTTTAATTAATTAAATTGCTAAAAATTACAAATTAAACTATGAAAAATCTGAAAAATATTTTTGACTTTTATATTTATCTTAACCTAAGAAAAATGAAAACTTATTTTTTGAAACTTTTACGATTTAATTGTATTAAATGCTAATTAAAAATGCTTAAAAACTGCTTTTAATGAAGAAAAATAGCAAATGACCTAGAAAATGTGAAAATTCAGGAAAAGTCTAATTTAATATCTTGAATCTAAGAAAAATAGAAAACAAGGCTTATGTGTATGAATATGGAATCTAGAATGGAAACCGCTTATAAATAAGCACTGGCTTAAGCCAAAAGGTACCAAATGGCACCAAACTATCACGAAGCTCTAATATGCTAAAAGTACTCAAAAACAACAAATTACAACAAGCTTAGACCATTTGAAATGCAAACTACACGCTTTGGCTATTTTAGATTAAGTGCTAAAAGCAGTTTTGACTACAACTTGTAGCTTAAGAATAAGCTAACCAATAAGTCGGAAATCAAAACCGATTATTGGAACCTAAACTAGACACAGCTAGGAACCTTTAAACCAAATATTAGACCAAGAGAAGCTCGAGGAGCTTTTGATAAACCACGAAGATATCTTGAGAAAACTCAAGATTCATCGAGTTATGAGCAGGCGAGATAAGCCTGCTTGACAAGCTTATTTGGAGCTTAAGAAAATTATTAAAATCTACAAAAATCCTAATAAGAAACTAGACCGGTTGAAGTTATTAATCCCAAAGTTTGACTTGATTTGGCCCGAGATGAATCAAGGAAAAATCTTCTCGATTGGTGAAACCGAGATTTCACTTGTTTTACTTTAGGCGGTAATGAAAAGTTTGACTTTTATGAACTTTAATCTTGATTTGTGGTGAGATTGATGTTATATGATTAAATGAAACTATATTAGGCTATTCTCTCGATTTACGAACATGAATCAATCTTTTGATATTCCTAAATCTCAACAGCTAAGAAATGAGGACAAAGTTTAAAGTAATTTTGACTTTAAGCTTATCACGAAGCAAGTTTTGATGATATGATTCTAGTGACACTAATTGAGATTGCATAGACGAGTTTAAGCAAAACCAAAGCTCAAGCCTTATTATGCTCTTGATCCAAACACTACTTTAGACAATCGATTTTATGAATTAAAAGCAGTTGTTACTAGATTAATCTAAACCGACATTAAACAAAGATCAAATATGACTAATTATGACTAAACTACTCGGGTTCAAGCAACAGATTCGAGAGAATAGTGTATAAAGGTTTAGGAGCGATTTCAACACTTACAAAGGTCCTGTCACAATGACATGTAAAACAGCAAGTATCACTATCCTAAACCATTTTCAACCCAGATCTCACCAAGAATCAACCCAAATACAACACTGCATCACCCATATCCAATCTCATACCCATTTTGCTTCCTTAGTTGACTTTCGTTGACTTTTTAGCACTTTTGATTGAAACTGTTTCTAAAGCTTACCAAAAGCTATAATGAGCTTAAATAAGCCTGTTTGAGCTTAAATGAAGCTTATTGAAGCTTGAACATAAGAGTTGGAAATTGAATTTTGCAACAGTGAACCATAGAGCATGATATGTTAATACAATTTGAATTGGCACTTGAAAACAGTTTTAATACACTTAGATAACTTAATTTGATATAATGAAACAAAAGATTACAGCTTAGAGCTTAGTTAAAAACATAAACATGAAATACGACATACATATGAAATAAAAATCTAAGTACTGCTTCTATCTTGCTTCTTCTTCCTCTTTTATACACCCATATGCTTTCCACGTGTCCTCTGAGCAAATCCCAACATTATTTTTAGCCATTGGATGAGTTGAGCTCATATTGGCCATTGGATCATTTTGGCGGGAAAAACTGGTTTTGACCTGTGGGCTCTGAACTAGCAACTAGGGGGGGTGGCATTAATTGTGGTGGGTTGTGATGATGAGGGGGGGAAAAGGTGAGAGGTGATGGGAGATGTTGCTTGAGTTGCAGTCAAGTGGGGAAGGGGAAGGAGATAAGGTGGGCGGCAAAGGCAGCTTTTGACTGAGTTTGACCATGGGTCCAAAATAGAGGGGTCAAGGGAATGGCAGGGTCACAATGGTTTTGGTAGGGGACAAAAAATAGACAAAGGGTCATGGGATTAGGTTTTAATGACAAGGACTTGTTTTGCAATTCTGCCAAACTGAGGGACCAAACCTGCCATTTTCTCAAAGTTCACACAAGGGTCACTTTTGACAAGTTTTAATAGTGCAAGGACTATTTTTGACATTTTCAAATTTTCAAAGGACCATTTGTGACAATTTCAAAACTTGAGGGACTAAAGTTGTAGTTTTGCAATTTTTGATTTTAAGGACCAATTTTGACAACTCATGAATCCCTAAGGACTTAAAATGATATTTTTCTTTATTTAGATTTACCAGGACTGTTTTTGACAACTTTTGAAACATGGGGACTAAAGCGCCAATTATGCAAACTTGATCGTTTTTCACGATTTTGATATTTTGCATTTAAAACACATAAAACACTTATTTGTGATATTTTTATCATTTTGATGCATTTACGAGTGTTTTAGATGTTTTTGCGCTTAAATGGTACAAAATGATGAGTATTTAGACACTCATCAATCCCCACACTAAGATATTGCTAGTCCTAGCAATGTTTTGAGAAAAATTAATGGATTTCATCTCTTTACCAAAAGCCATTACTCGAGTAGCCAAATGTTTCGAGTTCAAGTAAGAACCTTGGTACATCGATAACGAATGATTTTGAGCAAATCACCGACTTTCAACGGATTTGATTTGTCTTTACGAAGCCGTTTATACGGACTAGCCAACTCTTAGATAAATTATCAATATTATCTTTGGTGAGTGATTACCAATTATGGTTTTCCATTGCCTTTACCACAAGCCATAAACTTGCGGGCTAGCCACTCTTCACTTTTAAGGATATGGTGAGTTGAATACCATACAATTTTGGGCAAATTGCAAGCCGTCAACGGATTTGAGATATCTTTACCAACAGCCGTTTGCTCTGGATTAGCCAATCCTTATGTGGGTTAGACATGGTGGATGATTACCATTCTTGAGTAAGTGAAAACACTTGCTCAAAAAAAATTTTGGCCAAAAATGGGGAATTAGGCGGTATAATTACATGATAAAATTCGTGAGAACTCCCCACACTAGAAATGAATATTGCCCTCAATATTCAAAATCACCGCAGTTATGCGAAACATAGAACGTAAAAGGAAATACTACGGCCATTATTTTAGCAAGATTTTTTTTTTTTTTTTTGAAACTCTTATATACAACAGTGGGAGCAACTCCCCACACTAGGGTGATACTCACGGGTGAAAACCCATGTGGTGTGCTCTTGTTTTTGATTCCGAGTCGCTAGCTTGACTCGATCCCGCATTCATTGGTTCATGGGGAAAGTTTGTAGATCCGGACAACCACGGGAGGAATGTCCTCTCAAAATAATGCTTCATCGATGACCATTCACTTTAAAATTTGGACCATCGGTGAGATAACTCAATGGTGCCATAAGGATAAACCTTAGTGATAGTAAATGGACCGGACCAGCGGGACTTGAGCTTTCAGAAAATCTTCAATCTAGAATTGAAAAGAAGGACTCGATCACCAACGTTGAAAGCGGGTTCTTGATTTTAGAGTCATGAATCTTCTTTGTCTTTTGTTTGTAGATCAAAGAGTTCTCGTATGCTTGATCACGGAGTTCATTTAATTCATTCATTTGAACTTTCGGTGATCACCATTGTTTGAATATCGAAGTTGGCATGTTTCAAGGCCCAGTATGCCTTGTGCTCAAGCTCAACCGGCGGATGACATGCCTTTCCGTACACAAGCTTGTATGGAGTACACCGATGGGTGTTTATAAAATCGTCGGAAGGCCCAGTCGTCATCTAGCTTATCGACCAAGAGGCACGGTTTTCGCCAACCGTCCTCTCAAGAATTCTTTAATCCCTCGGTTGGAAACTTCCACTTGCCCACTTGTTTGGGGTGGTACGCGAGAGGCGGTGAGTTACACCACACTTTTGCATCACTCTATCAAACCGGTCATTGCAAAATCGTGCCACGATCATCGATTATAGCTCGTGGGTTCCAAACCTAGCAAATAGGGATTTTAAGAACTTCACAACAACTCGGGCATCATTAGTAGGTAAAGCTTTCGCTTCAACCCATTTTGACAAATAGTCAACAGCCACGAGTATGTATTTGTTTCCTCGAGAAGATGGAAATGGCCCCATAAAGTCAATACCCCAAATGTCAAATATCTCACAAACTTGAATGGCATTTTGTGGCATTTCATTTCTTTGAGAGATATTTCCATGAAGTTGACAAGCGTCACAGGCTTTGACAAATTCGTGGGCATCCTTATAGATAGTGGGCCAATAAAACCGGAATCAAACACCTTTTGGCGGTGTAGTTTGGACTATGATGGCCCCTAGTGGGTCGAATGGCAAGCTTTGAGAATGTCAAGAGCTTCTTGTCCATAAACACACCGTCGGATGACTTGATCCGCATGATTTTTGAATAAGTAGGGTCGTTCCGGAAGTAATGTTTAACATCTTTGAAGAATTTGTTCTTCTGCTGGGTTGACATCCTTTCACTATGAAGTTACCCGCATGGTAATTTGCAAAGTCAAGAAACCATGGGGTAGAAGAGTTTCACGAAAAGAAACCGCATTGAGTGTCTCGAGAGGAAATGTTTCATTTATTTCCTTTTCTCGAAAACATCTTGGTGAGGGTTCTCTAATCGGGATAGATGATCGTGACCCGGGTTCTCTCGCTCCTTTTTATCACGTATAATGATATCAAATTCTTGTAGGAGGAGAACCCAGTGAGCAATCTCGGCTTTGCATCTTGTTTTGCAAAGAGATATTTGAGAGTCGAGTGATCCGTATACACCACGCATTTGGTCAAGATTAAGTGCGGTAGAAACTTCTCGAGCGTATACACCACGACTAATAGCTCTTTTTACGTGGTGGTGTAATGAGTTTGAGCTTGGTCATAGTCTTACTTGAGTAGTGGATAGGGTGAAAATGCTTAGCTCTACGTTGCCCTAAGGCTGCACCGATAGCAAAATCACTTGCATCGTACATGAGCTCAAAAGGCAAGTCCCACGGGAGCAACGAGAATGGGTGCTTGATGGCTTTTTCTTTAATGTTTCAAAAGCTTTGATGCACTCGGTGAGAAGATAAAAGGAGCATCCTTTGCAAGAAGATGGGTCATAGGTAGGGCGATTTTAGAAAAATCTTGTATGAATCTGCGATAAAACCGGCATGACCTAGAAAACTCCTAATACCTTTGACGGTAGTAGGATGAGGCAATTTAGCAATAACATCGACTTTTGCTCTATCTACCTCAATCCCATTTTTTGAAATCTTATGGCCAAGGACTATGCCTTCTTTGACCATAAAGTGGCTCTTCTCCCAATTTAGACAAAGATTGGTGTCTTCACACCGTTTGAGCATTTTATCTAAATGGGAGAGACATGTTTGAAATGAATCCCCAATGACCGAGAAGTCATCCATAAACACCTCCATTGTTTCCCGATCATGTCGTGGAAAATTGCCATCATACATCGTTGGAGCGTGCGGGAGCGTTACATAAGCCAAAAGGCATCGTCTGTAGGCAAAAGTTCCGTATGGGCGGTGAATGTGGTCTTCTCTTGATCCCGTGGATCAATGGGGATCTGAAAGTAACCCGAAAACCATCAAGGAAACAATAGTACTCATTCCACGCTAATCTCTCAAGCATTTGGTCCATGAAGGGTAGAGGAAAATGGTCTTTATGGGTGGCGTCATTCAACTACGATAGTTAATACACACACGCCATCCGTAACCAATCGAGTTGGAATTAACTCGTTATCTTCATTGTGACAACAGTTATGCCACCCTTTTTAGGAACACGATGAATTGGGCTAACCCAAGGACTATCTCGAGATTGGGTAAATCAATCTGCATCAAGAAGTTTGATAACCTCTGTTTGATAACATCATGGATTTTGGATTTACTCTTCTCGATGTTGAACTATTGGTTTGAAGTCATCCTCCATCAAGATTTTGTGGTACAAAACTCGGGGTTGATACCGCAATGTCGGAGAGTTTCCAAGCAATTGCTTGCTTGTGTGACTTCAAGACCTTTATGAGAGCGATCTTTTCATCTTCACTCAAATCTCGAGCAATAATGACCGGTAATTTATCATCACCTTCAAGAAATGCATACTCGAGATGAGGTGGTAAGTCCTTAAGTTCGACTTGGAAATTCTTGATTTTCTCAACCGACTTGACTTCCTTGTTATGAAGCTCGGCGGGAGGGAGTGGAGGAGAAGTGTCCCGATTTAACAACTTCTCAAGAATAAGAATATCTCCTCGGATTAATCTTATGGTGATTAATCTCTTAGGTTGCATCACTAGTGTGAGGGTTGATGAGTGATCATCTTTAAGCAATTTCTCAATGAGAAGTATGTCCCCTCGATGTCAATTGGGCGTGATCAATTTCCCATGGAGCAGAATCACTAGCCAAGTATGCTTCAATCTCTTCCAAGATGAAGTCGCTTCCTCAAACGGAGTGAGAGAAGGAGTAAATTGGCTATGATAGGTTGAGAAGATGTGGTGGGATCCCCACTCACGTAATTATGAGAATAACCAAGAACTTCTTGAGTACTCTTGAGCAACATCAATGATATCTATTCGGTTAACCGACTAGAATCATAGTTTGGAGTACCTCAAGTTTGATCAAGGTTAAAGGTGACGACTTCATTACCAACACGTAATGTGATTTCTTGCTCAAATACATCAATGAGAGCACGGCCGTTCTCGGAATCCTCTTCCAACAATGAGAGGAACCCGTGGATCGACATCGAAATCAACAACTACAAAGTCGGTGGAAAATGGAACTTTCCTACTTTCACAAATCGTCCTCGGCAATTCCAAGTGGACGGGATATTGTCGATCTGCAAGCTCGAGAGTCATGCATGTAGGAGTAAGGTCCGGAAGAAAGTTTCTTCCATCTTGAATGAGGCATCGGGTTTATGCTTGCACCAAGATCGGCTAAGGCAAAGCATTCAACCATTCACGAAATACACAAGGTAAGAGAAATTTTCGGGATCTCAAGCTTTTCGAAGCTTTTCAAGATAACCGCAGAGCCGTTCTCGTTCGGAGGAGTTTAGCCATTTCAAACGAATTTTTCCTTGTTGCTTAGCATGTGTTTGAGAGTTGATGCAAACTTGGGCATCGGCATGATAGCATCCGCAAAGCTTATGTCAAAATGTAGTTCTTGGAAAATTTGAAAAATTTGTCCATTTGATGGTAGCTTTTTCGCGAGCTTTGCTCATTCAAACGTGATGGGTAAGGAATAGAAGATTTGGTTGTGGTTTTCAGCGGAGCTACGGAGGTTCAAAACAACTCTGGATTGGATTTGGGTTCTGGACAACTTGAGGATGGACATTGTTGGTACCTCGTTATTAGTAGGAAGTTCCTTGTCCTTTGTTGCCTCGGGTTCACTTTCCACTACCTTCGGTAGAAGAAGAAGAGGTAGTAGGAATAGCGGGTCCATTGTATGAAACACCACTTACGGTTGTGATCGCTTTGCATCTTCCCTCGGGTTAGCGATCGTGTTGCTCGGAAGTTTTCACGAGCCCGAGGGTTGATCATTTAAAGACTTCTTGAGATCGTGATCGACCGACCAACAACTGTTCATTTCATCTTGGGATTTCATGAATTGCTTTAATAACTCATCGGATGATGGTCTTGGAGCGGTGGAGGAAATTTTGAGGTCGTATGTTTTGATTATGACCTTGTTGTTGAAAATTCCTTGATTAGGATTCACATTTCCACGAAATTGATTCCCTCGATTGAAATTGTTTTGATTAAGGTTTCCTTGATGTTGGAAACCTTGATTGGGTCCGAATAGAAATTACCTTGGTTTTGATAACCTTAGTTCATTCTAGGTTGGTTCGATTCGGTTAGGATTCTGGTTAAAACCGGGTGGTGCACGATAAGTGTTAGCACGGTAGTTTGGTTCATTTTGAGGACGATATTGATTACCTCCTTGATTTGAAGTACCGGCTATAACATTAGCTTCAAACGGACTACCATCGGTGGCGATCTGGTTGTAGTATGCATGAGGACCACCACAGTAACACAAACTTGACTTTCTTCACTTCACCATGTGATGGTGTGCGAGTGAAAGTGACTTTCTTTTGGTTAGCAAGAACCAAAGCTCGAACAATATCCGTGAGTTTGTCAATCTTAGCATCGGTGCTAGATGTACTCACGGGAGATGAAATAGAAGGTCGACGATAGGCGAGATTGATATGTCTTTGTGCGGAAAGAGGCGGACACAGGACTTGTTTTCAATGATTTGCAAGGCTTCTTTTGTGGTCTTGCTCAAGAAATTACCTCCAGCGGAGGCATTTAAAGAGTCTTGATTAGTGCAGTTCGAGACCATTGTAGAAAGTATCCATTTGCATTAACTCGGTAAAACCATGATGCGGACACTTACAGACAATTCTTTATAACGATCCCATGCCTCCCGAATGATTCATCAAATCTTTGAGAAAATTTCATTATCTCATTCTTAAGACTTGTAGTTCGGGATGGAGGATAGAATTCGTTAACAAACTTTGTGACTAGATCTTCCCATGTCTCAATGGAGCAGGGGTTGTTTCTCGAGCCAATTCCGGCTTGTCCTACAGAAAATGGGAACGAAGAAGCTAATTGCTTCATGTGGGACATTCTTGTATTTGATGGTAGATGCAATCTTGTTAAACCATCGAATGTGTGCATGAGATCATCCCGCTCAAAACCATAGAATTGGCTTTGGGTTGCAGTTAAGTAACCGGTTTTGAGCTCAAAAGTATCGACCCGCGATGGTTGGGACAACAATAACATCTCCGTAACCCTCGATGGGTGCTTGGAAAGCTCATTCATCGGCTTGTCTTCCGCCATTACGGCGGTGGTGGTGGTGGTAGGCGTTCCTCGATCACGGTGAAGGAGCGAGCGTCCTCTACGTCTCGAGGAATATTTGCAAGCTCGCACGGTGGACTTGTAGAACTGGAAGAGCAGTGCGCATGCACTAAGTATAAAAATCGGTTTCAAAACAAATGCGAGGCAAAGCGACAAGTGAACTTAACCAATAATCACAAATGAAATGGCTTCTTTGAAAAAGGTACACCAAATCACAAGGACACAAAGGCAAGTTTTAAATCATTGTTCGGGAACTTATTATGGCCCACCCCAGTTAGTAGGTGTCTTGCCTTGATTTGCGGTGGTTGATTTTATGTATATATTAAGTACCACTTTGAAAAGGCGTAGGTATGGATATGTCTTGATGGTTTAAAACTTTTGGACAATATTTTTGGTATCGTCTCGTTTAACCAAATCGTATTTCTTTAAGAATCACCTTAAAAGAAACACTGAGCTAGAAAGCGTTACGATTGTTTTGTTGTTTGGTGTTGTTAACACTTTAGGAAAAGTGTTAATGAACTTTTGATTTTGTTATAACTTTACAAAAACTGTTTACAAGCGGTGGTATATGTGCAAGTCTGGTCTCGAAAATGCTTAGAACACGCTTCTGACCTCCCAGCAATGCGCCTAAAATTTGATTAAGTATAAACCGTCAAGTTATCTCACACAAGCTAGCCACTTGTGAATGGCTAACCAGAAGAAACTTAAAAGCATTGCAAACACAAAATGAAATTTAGATCAGGAGGAATATAGTGGATTCTGGGTTGTTAAGTCCCACGGAGGATGAATGGTGTTTAACACAATCAGATGTCGAATAATCACTAAGGATAGTGATCAGTAAGGATTTTGAGTTATTTATACCTAAAGAAAAGTTTTGTAAATTACAGGGGCTTAAATGCAAATTAAAGAAAATTAAAAAGATAAACTATATTAAATAAATGCTATCACTATTTTTAAACTGATGTTTTTTATTTTTCTTTTATAAAACTTTATTAAAAACTACGTGACGTACACAAGAAAATGTGAAACTAAAGCAATATTAATCCTAAAAATATGAAAATGACATTTTTACAAACCTAATGATAAGAGAAAATTTTTAGAAAAAGAAAATTATTTTTATGACTATTTATCTAATTATTATTAATTAAAAACTAATTTTACTTATTTAATTATCCCCTAAAATACAAGAAAATATGAAATAAAGCTAGAAAAATAATGACTTGGAAAAATCTAAAATAACTAAAGAGAATTTTCAAACTATTTTTATATTTTTCTGATTATTTTCCTATTTTCTATGAATTAAAAACTATTTTTAATTAATTAAATTGCTAAAATTACAAATTAAACTATGAAAAATCTGGAAAAATATTTTTGACTTTTATATTTATCTTAACCTAAGAAAATGAAAACTTATTTTTGAAACTTTTACGATTTAATTGTATTAAATGCTAATTAAAATGCTTAAAAGCTGTTTTTAATGAATAAAAATAGCAAACAGACCTAGAAAAATGTGAAAAATTCAGGAAAAGTCTAATTTAATATACTGAATCTAAGAAAAATAGAAAAACAGTGGCTTATGTGTATGAATATGGAACTGCAATGGAAACTGCTTATAAATAAGCACTTGGCTTAAGCCAAAAGGTACCAAATAGCACCAAACTATCACAGAAGCTCTAATATGCTAAAAGTACTCAAAAACAACAAATTACAACAAGCTTAGACCACTGAAATGCAAACTACGGTTTTGGCTATTTTAGATTAAGTCTTAAAAGCAGCTTTTACAACTGACTTGTAGCTTAAGAATAAGCTAACCAATAAGCTGGAAATCAAAACCAGTTATTGGAACCTAAACTAGACCTGGCTAGGAACCTTTAAACCAAATATCAGACCAAGAGAAGCTCTGAGGAGCTTTTGATAAACCCTGCAAGATACTGAGAAAACTCAGTATTCACTGAGTTATGAACAGGGCAGATAAGCCCTGTTTGACAAGCTTATTTGGAGCTTAAGAAAAATTATTAAAAATCTACAAAAATCCTAATAAGAAACTAGACCAGTTGAAGTTATTAATCCCAAAGTTTGACTTGATTTGGCCTGAGATGAATCAAGGAAAATCTTCTCGATTTAGTGGCGAGATTTCACTTGTTTTTACTTTAGACAAGAATGAAAAGTTTGACTTTTATGAACTTTAATCTTGATTTGTGGTGAGATTGATGTTATATGATTAAATGAAACTATATTAGGCTATTCTACGATTTACGAACATGAATCAATCTTTTGATATTCTAAATCTCAACAGTTAAGAAATGAGGACAGTTTAAAGTAATTTTGACTTTAAGCTTATGCGAAGCAAGTTTTTGACGAGATATGATTCTAGTGACACTAATTGAGATTGCATAGACGAGATTTAAGCAAAAACCAAAGCTCAAGCCTTATTATACTCTTGATCCAAACACTACTTTAGACACCGATTTTATGAATTAAAAGCAGTTGTTACTAGATTAATCTAAACCGACATTAAACAAAGATCAAATATGACTAATTATGACTAAACTACTCGGGTTCAAGCAGATTATTCAGAGAATAGTGTATAAAGGTTTAGGGCGATTTCAACACTTACAAAGGTCTGTCACAATGACATGTAAAACGACAAGTATCACTATCCTAAACCATTTTCAACCCAGATCTCACCAAGAATCAACCCAAATACAACACTTTGCATCACCCATATCAATCTCATACCCATTTTGCTTCCTTAGTTGACTTTCGTTGACTTTTTAGCACTTTGATTGAAACTGTTTCTAAAGCTTACCAAAAGCTATAATGAGCTTAAATAAGCTGTTTGAGCTTAAATGAAGCTTATTGAAGCTTGAACATAAAGTTGGAAATTGAATTTTGCAACGATGAACCATAGAGCATGATATGTTAATACAATTTGAATTGGCATGAAAACAGCTTTAATACACTTAGATAACTTAATTTGATATAATGAAACAACGATTACAACTTAGAGCTTAGTTAAAAACATAAACATGAAATCGACATACATATGAAATAAAATCTAAGTACTGCTTCTATCTTGCTTCTTCTTCCTCTTTTATACACCCATATGCTTTCCACGTGTCCTCTGAGCAAATCCCAACATTATTTTTAGCCATTGGATGAGTTGAGCTCATATTGGCCATTGGATCATTTTGGCGGAAAAAGCGGTTTTGACACATGGGCTCTGAACTAGCAACTAGGGGTGGCATTAATTGTGGTGGGTTGTGATGATGAGGGGGAGGGAAAAGGTGAGAGGTGATGGGAGATGTTGCTTGAGTTGCGGTCAGTGGGAAGGGAAGGAGATAAGGTGGGCGGCAAGGCGACTTTTGAGTTTGACCGGGGTCCAAAATAGAGGTCGAGGGATGGCGAGGTCACAATGGTTTTGCGGGGGACAAAAAATAGACAAAGGTCATGGATTAGGTTTTAATGACAAGGACTTGTTTTGCAGTCACCCAAACCTGAGGACCAAACTCCCATTTTCTCAAAGTTCACACAAGGGTCACTTTTGACAAGTTTTAATAGTGCAAGGACTATTTTGACATTTTCAAATTTTCAAAGGACCATTTGTGACAATTTCAAAACTTGAGGACTAAAGTTGTAATTTTGCAATTTTGATTTTAAGGACCAATTTGACAACTCATGAATCCTAAGGACTTAAAATGATATTTTCTTTATTTAGATTTACGAGGACCTGTTTTGACAACTTTTGAAACTTGGGGACTAAAGCGCCAATTATGCAAACTTGATCGTTTTCACAGATTTTGATATTTTGCATTTAAAACACATAAAACACTTATTTGTGATATTTTTATCATTTGATGCATTTCGAGTGTTTTCGAGATGTTTTGCAGTTTAAATGGTACAAAATGATGAGTATTTAGACACTCATCAATAATCGATGACTTGGCTGCGTTTTCAATGTTATCGAGTTTTCCTTCCTTGGGTATTGGTATACTTGGATACTTGAGCTTCACACGATCATCGGGGAAGAAAAATGTGAACATGAGGAGGTGTTTCATTCCCTCATGATGTGTATTCGGAGAGCTCTTGGGTATTGGTGTACTTGGGTTCTTGAGCTTCATACATGATCATCCGGAAGAAAAATGTGAACATGGGAAGGTGTTTTCATTCCCTCATGATGTGTATTCGGAGAGTTCTTGAGCATTATACAAAGAGACTGTCTACATCAATTCAACTACTTGGGGAATTGTTCTCTTGACACATTTTGGGGATGCATCGCTTGGACTTGATGGTAATGAAATATGAGAAGAAATTTAAAGAGTGGGATGATACGTTCTTTCTTCTTCTTGATGATATAACCCGAGCGGAGAGCCTCGATTATCGTTCTTAAATGGGCGCAAGGATTGATGATAATGGTGTGCTTCTTTGTGCACTGGCTAAGGAAGCTTGTAAAGCTTTGAATCTTCTCATTAAAGTTTTTCGGTTTGGGAGGAAGTCGCGAGTCTCACTTTCGGATGGTTCAATTTCTTTCTTCTATGCAAGAGCCTCGGAAGCTTTGGTGGTGAAAGTTTTAGGGATGATGACTTATCTTCTACAACGGGTCGCTCGATATCCTTATCTCGGTACTCAGATCATCATCTTCTTAAACTATATCATCTATTCTATCTTTGTAAATATTTTCGAAAACCAAATACAAAATATAAAACCAACAAAAACAAAATAGAAAAATATAAAATCTACAAAATCCCATAAAAATCGAGAAAATTTCAAAAAAAATACCAAAATATGTTTTCTCAAGACATGTCTTACGGTATCGATAACATCTACGGTCTTAGAAATGTCATTCAATAATGGCACGGGACTTTAGATGAAGTTCGAGCAGGGAGGTGTAAATATTTTTTCCAAAACATGTCTCTAAATATGGCTTGCGATTACTTGGATCGGACCAGTGCTTAAACTATGGCTTCTATTATTTGAGATAGCAACCCGCTCTTTAAAGGAAGGAAAGTGTTGCGCTAAACAATTTTTCAAATATTTCGTGCACTTATCCTAAAACAAAACAAGGAAAGTATGTCGAAGGACTGCTGTTCCTACACAAATGTTTTTCCGTCTAAAATTCTTCAGAAAAATATTTGGTGTTTTCAATAATGGTGGTAAATGAGTTGCTTGAAAATCAATCAGTTTCAAAGTATTCGTAAAAATTAAAAACTCAATCAATGACTTTAGCGCTTTTAAACTTTTCAGAAAAATGAGTCATTGATTGAGGGGGAGAATGTTTTCAAATCTATATCATCTAACGGGCTTTCTTAATTATCCTAAATGCTTAAACTGAAAAATGATGTTAACAACGTTGAAGGACTAGGTGCCTAGGATAAGATTGTTAGGATTAGATGATTAGAGTTTCATAAACACATTATTCCCATATCTTATATGATCTGATTGATATGTTGCATTGAATTTTATTAGTCGATTGTTGTTTGGGTGATGTCGACCACCATATATTTGTATGTGTGTTCACTAACGTATGCATGTATATTGGTATAAAAGAATGTTCCCGATCTGGATCCCACAATTGTAGATGATTGGATGCCGAAAGGAAAGGGTAACTATATCTTGGGTTGACAAATGAAAGCGGACTTAATTGGACTTCTATGGAGAGTTGGCATAAATGCAACGAAGAGGTCTCATCTTGCATCGTGAGATGGTTTTCTTCAAGTGATTGAAGAAACGAGCTTAATTTGACCTCGGTTGGCATTCAAATGCAGCGTAGAAGAAGTCTCATCGCATCTGCAGACGGTTTTCTTCTAAACCCTACGGCAACAACAATGTAAGCTTCTCAACCACTAACGTATCTTTGTGCGAGATTCCATTTTAAACAATTTTGAATAATTTGATTAAATTGTTTTGAAAATGGAAAACATTGTTTTGAAAATTAATTGGACTTAATTTTGAAAATCACCGGACTTCATTTATCAAAACTTGAGTCACTCAATTATCGACTACGGTCATGGATTGAGGGAGAGTGATTTAAAATAAAATATTCTCAAACGATATTTCTTCACAAAAGTTCCGCTTTGTACAATATAAGTGGTGATCTAAAGATTTAATGTTATGTCATGGTATGATTTTTTTCTTTAGAATCAAGGTCTTTCAAAATGAAATTTTTACTGTCTTGTTTGATTGTGAAATTGTTTTATTTTACTAAAGATCTCTTAAAACTATCATACGACACTAACAATCTTTAATGTCTTAAATTGGTCCTTGTATGTCATTTTCAAAATTAAATCTTGCCACGTCTTTCCCCAAACTCTTTTAAATGATTTAAATCAATTGGGATCACAAATCTCAAAGGTTTGAAATTTTTGATCGAGGAGAGATCGTGTTTTAAATCTCAAATCTGTTTTAATGGAATCGGTTTTAGTCCTTTATAGGCACTCCGCACTCCATGTGCCAACGATTTCAAATACACAATGCACATGTTGAGGAGGAGGATTTATCAAAAACCGGATGAGTATTTAAACAAGGCCACATTTTCTCCCATGTTTTCTAAACCTTATTAAATCACTTGGGATCCAAAATCTCAAAGGGTTTGATATTTTGATCGGGGAGAATTTGTGATTTAATAATGAAATTTGATAAAGGTGATCGTTTTGATTTAATTATGCGGTCGCTCTCTCATATGTGCTAAGCGCTTTCGAATCTCGAAGCACATATTGAGGGAGCATAACTATCAGTACAAAAGTTTTTTAAAAGAGACTTATAAAGTACCTTGATTGAGTTTACAAATGGTTTTATTAATGGATTTTGTGATCGTGGTTGTGCTTCAAAGAACTCTTTCCTCTATGTGATAAAATGATTTCACTTATCCTATGCACATATTGAGGGAGAATTTTACCATGAAAATCAAATGGCTTTTTCAGTATGAAAATTGTGATCAAAGAAAATATTTCAAAGTCCTCTTGCCTCCTTGTGCTAAACAATTTTTAAATCATACGCACATGTTGAGGGAGGTTTTCTAAATGATCAAAACTATTAGGGTACAAAATGCTTTGATCTCGATCACGGTACCTTGATTGTTTTCCAAATGATTTTTCAATTGGTTTCAAGGAAGAATGAACTGCACCAAAAGACCACCATTTTACTTTATGCATGGAGTTATAAGGATGGTGAGGTTAGGTATTTGTTCCCACGATCCGCCGAGCCGGAGGGATCTACCGAGGACAATCCACTAGATAGTGTAGAGTCCTTAGGTGTGATGAAAAAGGAGAAAATGAGAAATGGTAAGAGTGCGGTGAGACCGAGCTAGTCTTGGAATAAACCCAACAAGGTTCTAGTTATGAAGTCTCGGTAAGCCTTCAAGGGTTGAAGAATGAAAAGAAAGGAATGTGAAAAGGGTGAAAAGAAATAGCCTCCAATAATTCAACCTTAGGGCGATGTAGGGTTCAATACATATACTCTTGGTTGTTACTAAGGTAACACTGTATTGAAGACAAGGCGTCATGGACCCGGTGGACGACCGCACTAACTTCCCAAGCTACTCAAGTTCCTCTTAAAGGGCTTGTTTCATTCTCACGGGAACCGACATAATCTATCGACTTTCTCTTAGAGATTGTTGATATTGAAGGAGACCCTCTCCTAGTCTCCCACGGGAACCAAATATGCACAATTGAGTCTAGAGCCAAGAGATCATCCACAATATCTCGTTAGGACACTAAATTCATGAAGACTTGTTGTTTCACACAATGTGGAAAGTAAGTATATATTAAGAGTCCTCGCATTATCCTTGTGGTATTGCGGAACTGTCCGAGTGGTATGTAAAAGTATTCAAGATGAAGATGGAAATCCTTCTAGAGCCAACATCAAACAAGCTCTTGGTGGGTGACATGAGATCTTCTCATAAGATCAAGCTTGTGACAACTGGATAGAAACAATGGGAGATTCATTTTGAATCAACCTTGGTCCAGAATGGAATTGACGAATACTTTTGGAAAACCGTTCGATGTGCAAACCTTCTTTTCTCTAGCACGTCGAATGTGTATTCATTTCAAATTCAAAAGTATCTACGATTGAAAATACTTTTAGAAAAACGCTCGATGTGCGAATCTCTTCTTTTCGCTAGCTTACGTCGAATGTGTACTCATTATCTAACACAAAAGTATTTTGATTGAAAATTGATCTTTCTCATAAAACCTTCGTCAGTATT
Organism: Chrysanthemum lavandulifolium; assembly: GCA_022545495.1. Lineage (NCBI taxonomy): Eukaryota > Viridiplantae > Streptophyta > Magnoliopsida > Asterales > Asteraceae > Chrysanthemum > Chrysanthemum lavandulifolium. The sequence goes on along the minus strand of CM040241.1, from coordinate 139,658,353 downwards.
GCAAAACTACGTCTTCAAGCAATACGCGATTGTTTTCAAATCATTTTCATCAATCGGTGAATCTCAATTTCTTTGGTTTACTCACTCCGTGTTGTCTTCTTTGAGGGCGTTCGGTTTGAGAACAACTAGAAATTTCGCGAACCACATCAAGGAGATTCTTAGGAATCCTACACGATCACAGGCGATGCTTGTCTCGATCAGCGAGGAACCGTGGGCGTGTGCCTCAATTCAACGAAAGTGTTCAAAGACATTTTCGTGCGCTTTATTGCTAATCGTCGATGCGGTACACCCCACGATTGCGGTGATCGAATTGAGGTCAATCCAAAGCCGCATGTTCGCAAAGAACTACACTTAATTGAAGAAATCATGATTTGGTGCATATCTACATAACACGGTTACGATATTTTATACTATGCTTCTACTACTGCTGCGCAAATATCATGAACCGGTGGGCTTCCGCCACTCGATGGAAAGATGTCATGATTCAAAAGTGTAAACATGTCGGTCCAAAAGTCACAACTTCACATGATGGCAACACAATAAAGGGTGATCCGAGATTTCTTTGTGGTGATGATCTCAATGAAAGCTCGAAGATCATCAAAGATGTGGATCGATTAAGGCCTCACTAAAAGTACAAATCAATGCGGACTTTGAAGTTGCACTACTTAAGCACAAAGATTGCGAAAGTAAAGAATTAAATTCTACGAGCTCAAGGCGAAGATAAAATAGAATGCTAGGATTTGAAATGTAAAACATGGGGTGACCTCCACAGGGGGAGATTGTTAGGAATTAGAAAATTCCATAGTGAAGTGTCGATCACCCCAAGTATTATCTAGCATAAGTTAGCTCGTAGACATATCATTAGTTACGTTATTTGTTAGTTTATTAGTTAGTTATTAGCGTAGTTTAGTTTAGTGCAACACCGTGGAGGAAGGACGGGTCTTTACCCATTGTATGCACGATCCACATCCGATAGGAGGACGTATTGTTTGTAGAGTATAAATACCCTTCCATCCATGGAAGGGTGTGACTCTTTGAATAAACCTTTCATTTTCTTAAGCAACTCTCTTCAAGGAACCTCCTCTCAACTCTCTTTATCTCTAAAAATGGCTTTCTTATTTAATCATTGTCCTAGACCACCCGAATCATCAAACAACATAAATATTATGATCCTACACGGTTGATTCATAGACTATCAACTAAGATTGCACTCTGGCGATTACCATATTCAAAGAATACTACTATTTTCATAAGCGTTTGGGAGGTTGGGCGAGACCCGACTCGTTGGGAAAATCCACTTGAATTCATGCACGAAAGACTTGAAAACAAATAGTTGGATGTTAGAGGACAACACTTTCACCGGTACCATTTGGGGCGGGAGAAGGATGTGTCCAGGGACATCGCTAGCGTTGATGGTGGTACATGTGAGTCTTGGTTCTATGATTCAATGCTTTGACCGAATGCCTAAAAATGGAAATCTAAATAGCGTTGATATGGAAGAGGGTAAAGGTCTCACACTTCCTAGAGTTAACCCTTTGGTTTGTGTTCTGTCATGGCTTTATCCCATTCCTTTATCTGCGTAATGTATATGATACAAGCGGAGTTGTATCCACACCAGTAAAATAAGGGCAAATGATAAAAAGTATTATACTTGACACCATTTGCTCTTGTGGGTATGAACAAATTCTTTTGCTTTTGTGGGTACTATACTTTCAAATTCATCCTCTTTAGGGTATTTTGCGAAATTTCTGGACATTTTTGCCCCTCTTAGCTAATAGAATTTTTTTTTCGAGAAGGGCAAAAATGTCACATAGTACCATAAAGAGGATAAATTTGAAAATATAGTACCCACAAAAGCAAAAAAAATTTGTTCGCTACCCAGAAAAAACAAATGATTACAAGTATGATATTTTTTTTGTCATTTTCCCTGTAAAATAAACACTCTTAAATGTAAAATATTCACATGACAATCTGATGGGTGAGCTAACTTGGTACTCCCCAAAGTCTTTGTACATAAATTAAGATATTGTAAGTTCAAACAAAAGCTTAATTAATGGAGAGTGATCCATTGAATTCTGGAAAAAATCTGCATTTTGGTATGATTAAAATCTGGAAAAATCAAAATTTTCTAATTTATTTTAGAGTAAATTGCAAAAATCGTCCTTAAAGTTTGGTCAAATTGCAAGTTTCGTCCCAAAGGTTTAGAAAGTACAAGGATCGTCCTTGTGGGAAACTTGTGGGGCAAAAATCGTCCCTGGCCAACAACAAATGACTATAATGCCCTTTCTAAACGTTTGACTAAAAACTTGAAATTTGGACAAACTTTAAGGGCGATTTTGCAATTTACTATTTTCTATATTATTTTCGTTTTCTTAAATAAATGATCCCCAGTTGTACAAAGTTTTACGATGTTAGTCCCATTGTTTTTCTTTTTTTAACCATACATGCCATTACCACCGCGATTCACCACCTACCACCTGACAACCTCATACACTACCACAGAGTGGCGGTGGTGGTTATGCATGGTGGTGTATGAGGTTGTGGTAGTGGGTGGCGGTGGGTGGCGGTGGTGGGGTAGAGATGGTGGCGGTGGCGGGTGGCGGTGGTAGTGGGTGACGGTGGTGCGGTGGAGATGGCGGTGGTAGTGGGTGGCGGTGGTGGGGTGGCGATGGTGGTGGTGGTCAGTGGCAGTAGGTGGCGATGGTGGTTGTGAGTGGTGGTGGATGGGGTGGTGGCGGTGGTAGCTGTGAGTGGTGGTGGATGGGGTTGTGGCATTGGGTGGCGGTGGTGGGGTGGCGATGGTGGTGTGGTCGGTGGCGGTGGGTGGCGGCGGTGGGCGTGAGTGGTGGTGGTAGTGGGGTGGCGATGGTGGTGGTGGTCAGTGGCGGTGGGTGGGGTGGAGATGGTGGCGGTGGTAGTTGGTGACGGTGGTGGGGTGGAGATGGCGATGGTGGCGGGTGGGGGTGGTGGGGGGGCGCGGTGGGTGGCGGTGGTGGGGTGGCGATGGTGGTGGTGGTCAGTGTCGGTGGTGGTTGTGAGTGGTGGTGGATGAGGTTGTCTAGTGGATGACGGGTGGTAGCTATGAGTGGTGGTGGATGGGGTGGTGGTAGTAGGTGATGGTGGTTGGGTGGTGGGGTGGAGATGGTGGTGGTGGCGGGTGGCGGTGGTAGTGGGTCGCGGTGGGTGGCGATGGTTAAAAAATCGGGACTAACATTGTCAAACTTTGTACAACACATGGATCATTTATGTAAGAAAGCGAAAATAATATAGAAATGAGTAAATTGCAAAATCGTCCTTAAAGTTTGGCCAAATTGCAAGTTTAAGTCCCAAACGTTAGAAAGGGCATTTTAGTCATTTGTTGTTGGCGGTGACGATTTTGCTCCAAAAGTTTCTCACGGGATGATCTTTGCACTTTCTAAACATTTGGGACGAAACTTGCAATTTGGCCAAACTTTAAAGACGATTTTTGCAATTTACTTTTTATTTTAAAACAAAATTATTAGATAGATCGGTTGTCATCCGATCTTTTTATCCAATGATAAAGACAACATATCAAACAGAACGCCTCTTTTTTAGTTCTAATCATAGTATTAAATAGATAGACCCCTCATATAGAGTGGTCCACAACCGATCTTGTTGAAGCTATTTAACCTCTCTATTTAGCTTACATTGTTGGGAGAATTGCATATATAGTTACTAAAACTTAAAAATTTGCATATTTTCTCATAATACGTAAAAGTTTTTAATGTATAATATACAATGCAACTTAAACATGTTTTGGGTATATATATACAAATAGGGAATGTCTAACCAATGCCCTAAGGGCATTGGTTAAGATTTGTCTTCTTGTGGTTTTTAACAACTATTTATGTGGGTCCCCGTCCAAATATGCAATTTTATGTCAACTACAAGGACTATTTGTGTAATTAAAAATCACAAAAAGACAAATCTTAACCAATGCCCTAAGGGCATTGGTTAGACATTCCTATACAAATATGCAAGTTTTAATAAGTATATATGCAATTGCCCCTACATTGTTTAATTTAATTTTAAGCAAGTCGCATTATGTAAAATGGACAAAATTAAATGTTTTTGATCCTCAAGAGTATGATATATGACTGGTAAATGTTTGCTACAAATTTATATTTTTCATGTCTTATTTTGGTTTATCCATCTCTGAATTCAAAAACTTAGGGATAACAAAAAAAATCATTGTATTTGTCACTTTTTGTGGTTGTGTGTATTGAATTTTTTTTTTTCGTGCGCGTACTGAATTTTCAAATTCAATCATTGTGTGTATTTTATGACCATTTTACCCTAAATTGTTTCAAATTTTGAAGGGTAAAATGGTCATTTTACATGGCAAGATAGTCACAAAATAAAAGAATAATCGAAATTTAAAAGTTCAGTACACACAATAAAAAAGAAAAAAGTTCAGTATACACAACCACAAAAAGTGACAAGTACGATGTTAGCGTTTTTAAAATTATCAATTTACACCTCGAAATTGGTGGTGGTGGTAATGTTGATGACTGAAGTGGTCGTGGTGTTGGTGGGTGAAAGTGATGGCTTTCTAAGTATTTTCATATCGAAAAGACTACGGGGAGTTCAAAAACACGAGAAGCCGACAAACCGAAATTGAATCATTAATACGAAACCGAAAAACTCGCTATCACAGATTCGGTTTGGTTTTTAATTTTACATATCCGCTACATGAGGCGAAAAAGGAAGGAGGATGGGGTTTCTCTCGCTTTTGGCATAGTGGGCTCCCGTGGGGGCCCCGCAACGAGGCTATTAGCTCGATGAGTTCATCGGCGCCTGACCTTGAGATGTGGATCATCCAAGGCACATTAGCATACTCTTCCTGAACCGGGATTTGAAACCAAACTTGAGGAGGATAGATGGGGCAATTCAGGTGAGATCCAATGTCGATTCACTCATGGGATTCAGGTGGTCTGCAGGGGGGGGGGGCACCATGGCTCCTCTCTTGTCGAGAATCCATACATCCCTTATCGGTGTATGGACAACTATCTCTCTAGCACATGTTTAGGTTCGGCCTCAATGAAAAAATAAATTTGAGCACCTAACAACGTATCTTCCATACCAAGAACTATGAGATTACCCCTTTCATTATGGGGTGATGGAGGGGTCATACCATTCGAGCCTTTTCTTTCATGGTTTTCCCCGAGTTTTGGATAAAGCTGAAATCAAATGGGATGTCTATTTATCTATCTCTTGACTCGAAATTGGAGCATGTTTGAAAAAGGATCTTAGAGTGTCTAGGGTTGTCACACCATTAAAATATCGCATCGGAAGCTATCGGGGCATGACTTTCATGGAAAGAAGTTACAGTTACATCGAACGACCTCTATATGAGCTGTTTTGGAAAAACACACGTTTGATTACAACGTAAAAGTTTACAAAAGGGCAAAGTTTTGAGTTCACAACAAAATGAAAGAGATTTTTATACATAATCAAACGCTATTAGTAATGCGCAAAAATCTTTGAAATGATGAGACCGCAAAATGATTCTATTAATGATGCTCCATATCCAAACCGAGCATGTCGTCTAAGAACACGAAATACATGCTAAAATATCAACAATAATCTTTGGTGAGTTCATAGGTTTAAGTAAATGTAAATGTAATTGTCAAAGTGCGACCACAAGATTCCTGTGACTATTGTACACATACATTATCATGAAAGGTATTTAGTGACCATTATACTTGAATATAATGTAAAAAACTATTACTATTACACTAAGCTCATGACCCAGAAGCATAACGTGTTACATATGCGATTTGTACATATATATGATTGCCCTGAGGTATCTAACCAAACACCTAACATTCCCAAATGATACGCTTCTTTGCCTAGTTGGTGCGACCAACCGGACAGGTGTAAACCAATAGATCTATTCACAACATTTACGCTATAAGTAATTAACGGTTCATGATAAATGAGAACCTTATGGCTAATGTGGTAACTTAGGAAATATGTAATTGTTTTATGCACTTGTGCCCGTATGTAAAATCACGCAATGTATTCTCACCTCGATTATTTCAAAATATGTACAACCATGTAAAAACGGGGCTATGAAACTCACCTCAAGTGATCAAATTACTTGGAATGGTATAACGCGAATAATGGCGGAAAAACCTAAACGCGACAAGATGTGTAGATGATTGAAGAACAAAGAAAATCCAAGAACAAAATGAACACCTAATCAAAACACCTTGATAAATCCTTGCTATAACACCTTAGAATACTTAACCAAGTGACTAGAACCCAAGATAAAACCCAAGTTTCTTGCTCTCTTCGCCTATCTCACGCTCTTGAACCAAGGAGAGAAAATAATGAGTTGTGCGTGTTTGTTGTAAATAAATGAGAAAGAAAAGTAGTGTTTTATAGATAAAAGAATGCAAGACTTATGGAAATATCTAGGGAACATGGAAACATAAAAATTAATGAAGGTGATGGTGAGGATGGCGTTTGAAGTGAAAGAGAATAAAAAGGAAAGTTGTTCTTGACTTTTGGATGCTAGAGCATTTTGAAAATTTTGTATGACACGATTAGTATATAAAAGTGGTTGTTAGTTTTTGTGATGTTATAAAAGAGAAGTAAATTAGTAGAAGTGTATATGAAAGAAAAGAAATGTAACTTGGTAAAATATATAGGGACAAGATTCATAAATCAAGGGTGAAATGAAAGGGAGGATAAGGGGGAGGCGTGGGTTTGTGTAAGAAAAGAGAAGAGAGTTGGTTGTGTAAGAAATTTGAAAAAGCTGTAAACTTGTGATATTTATTTAAGTGTAGAATTGGTTTAAATGATATTTGGTGTATGAACTTGGTATGTGATAAGGATTTAAAACGTACACTTTTAGGGGGTCATTTAAGCTCTATTTCGACACATTTTATATCCGTTACTGCTTAATTTCGTTTGTTTTCACTTTTTAGGTCTTTTGAAAGCAAAATGCTAGAAAGAATCACATTTGGACAAAAAGTAGCAAATACATGAAGAAAATGGCAAAGTCAAGATCAAAGCCTCACAAGACTGATCAACAGTACCTGACGGCGTCCCAACCAAAGGGCGACACCGTCCCTCTATGATGACTTGATCAAAACATGCACGCGACGGCTCAATGGAAATTTTGGTTACATAACTTTGACGTCACGCTTTAAATAAGGAGGCGTCACTCACGCTTTCACTCGCACGGCCCGGATCTAGAATCAAGGCGACGTCCCAGCGAAGACCGATGGCGTCACAACTCTAAGGTGGCCCGTCCCATGATGACTTGGCCCAGACGAAACCCTAATGATGGCGGTGGCGTCCCATGCAAAAGTGTGGCCGTCTCAATTGTAAATCTATATATAGAATTCGATTTTTCTTTATTTTAAGAGGTAGACTTTTGGAGAAAAAAATCCTAAATCGTTTGTAGTCCGAATTGGACATTATCTTAGGGTCCCATACCCTATTTTACACATCGAGATAAGTATTTTAATCCAAAGTATCATAATGTCTATCCCGTATTCGATTGATTGTGTGTATGCTTGCTTGTCTATCATGTCTAGCTAAATTTCTTGTGTGTTTGCTTAGATCTGTGAAACCTAGTTATTGATTATTGTTAGGTTGTTTCTTATCTAAATTGAAATTGGCTTAGGAGTGCAACTAGACATCTTAGTCGTATTTAATGCTTGAGTATGCTTTATGATGATATGGTTTATGGATGAAATAGCCAAGGCTTGTCGATTCCGTAGGTCATATACGAGAGATAACCTCAAAGAACTAGGGACTACGCATACCCTACGACCTTTAGGAATACAACGCGTTAAGATAGGACGTGACAACTCAACTGACAAATAAAATATAACTAGGGAGTAATAGTATCTAGGTGAACACATTTTTAATCATCATACGAGCACACCTCAATTAGACATAAACCCGTAGTAATTAGATATTTAGATAATTAGATAAAGTATAGTAATCGGTAGAAGTACCACCTCCCAACCAATTGCCCCGAGATTTTACCTGAACTTTCTAAAAATCTAAAAGATAAAAAAGAATCATCTTCAACCCCACCTTCTAGTCATACATTTCTTACTAGCATTCCTATTCCCTATAGAACGATATCAATCCATGAGGCTTACCTAATACTATACTACAACGATTAGGTTCCTTTGCCTAGGAGGTTGAAAAACTTGCTCGACGAAAGGAAGTTTCCTTCACCTGCACGCGCCTTCGCAGCATCAAGTTTTGGCGCTTGCTGGGGAATAGAATAGCTAGTTAGATCTCTATCTCGTTCGGGTTCCCTTGCTTGATTCCTATCAAGTAAGATTTTTATCATTTTCATTAGCTTCCTTGTAGTCTATCCCCTTCTTTGTGTTTTTGTTCGTAACCTTATCACTTTTCATCATGAAAGGTGATAACCCACCAAATCAACCACTTCCCATCAACCCACCACCAATTGACTCACCAAGAGGCCGTACTCTTGGTGAATTTTGTAGACCGAGCCATCAAGGCTATAGGAACACCATTGAGCTCCATGATCAAGCTCAAACTACAGCCCTGCGATCCAACACCATCCGGTTGGTGCAAAACGGATGTGAATTCGATGGACTTCGTTCTGAAGATCCTAATCAGCATCTCAAGGACTTTCTTAAAATCATTGACTCTATCGACCTTGGCGCTACCACTCGGGAGACCATGCGCTGCGTCTCTTCCATTCTCTCTACGGGACCAAGTTAGTAATTGGCTTGGCGACTTCCGTCGGATCCATCTCAAGTTGGATGATCTCACCACTCATTTCCTCGCCCATTTTTTCCACCGGGAGAACTACCAAACTAAGGAACAACATCTTGATGTTCCAAAGCGTCAAGCGAAACTCTCTACGAGGCGTGGACTCGATTCAAGGACTTACTCCATAAAGTCCTCATCACAAAGATCGATTTGGCTTCAGGTCCAAATCTTTTACGATCATGCCAACTTCCTGCCAAGCGATCCATTGACGGCGGCGGTGGAAGGCTCAAGCAATCTCAATGCGGGAGAATCATGGGATATCATAGAAGAGCTCGCGATCGAGCTACGAAGATTGGAATGAATCTCATGAAACCCCAAAAGAACGGTAAATGCCATATCAATACCTCATGGGCCTTCCATCATCACCGAAGAGCAAGTTAGTGCTCTTGAAAAGGATCGACTATCTGGTTGAGAGGCAAAAGAAAGCACTGGACCAATCCATCGAGCAACGGTTAATTTCATCGACTATGCCAACAGCCCAACACCCTCTCTCGAATCACCTAGCCGTGAAAAATCCTAATTCAAACGACGCTTTCTTTTACCTCTCCAATACCACTCTCGCCAAGCTTCAAAACGCAAATGAGAGAATACATGGCAACCCATTCGGAAGATTAGCCAAATTTGAGGAAGGGTTTATAGGCAAAGGGAAGAAATGCGAGCAAAATGGCGAGATGATGAACTTAGTGAAATAGTACACTAAGACGAAGGTTCGAGAAGGTGTTAGTGAGAAATGATGACCGCGCTACCCCCACTTTGTTTGTTAAAACCATTTCCATTTCTCCTGATAAGGGTGGGATAGTTGAGAAAAAGGACATTGAGACTACCAAGAACAGCAAGAATAATAAGGACGAAGATAAGGCTCAGAATGATGATAAACCCAAAATCATTGAACAGTACCTTAAGCATGAGATCAATAAAAAAAAACAATTGTTAACCAAGTAAACAACTTTAGGTATAATGATGCTCTTAGGAAACCCCTCTTTAGGTGAGATAAAAGAGGAAGAATATGACACCATGCCTATGGGACCTTTGTATGAGGCAATTCTGAGGAAACCAATAACTAAGAAACAAGAGATTTGCGAGAACTTCATAATACCATGTAACATTGGTGACTTAGAGAATATTAAAGCCTTAGCCGATCAGGGATCCGATGTAAACATAATGCCGTTATCAGTCTATAGTAAGTTGACTAAGGAGTAGCCAACTAAAACCAATCTTAGACTTTCGTTAGCAAATCATTCATATGTTTATCCCTTAGGAATAGCAGAGGATGTTTTAATTGAGGTTGTAAGTGTTATCTATCCGGTGGACTTTGCAATTGTAGACATTGAGGAAGATGAACACATGCCATTAATCCTTGGAACACCTTTCCTGGCCACCGCCAAGGCAACAATCAAATGCGGTGAGGGTGTCATGATACTCAAAAGTGGCAAAGAAAAAGTTAGGATACCTATTGCTCCGAGATATCCTTTGAAGATTAAGGAGAAGATAAAGAATAAGAGAAAAATTATGGAATGGGAAAAAAGGATTAGGGATTTCGTGAGTGAGGGGATGGGTTCTAAATTGTGGAAACATGATAAAAACATAGGGTACAACTACACCACGGAAACACTCCCTAAAAAAGAATTTTTGGAAGGAGACAAGGTGCTTTTTGATAAAATCGTTTATAAGCTCAGCTAGGGATTAATAACAAAGATTATAATGCACAGCGGAATAAACTAATCGATACTTTGTTATTGAACAAAGTTTTCATCACCATAAACTAACTAACTAACTTACCTAGGCGTTTACAAGACAATACACCTAGGACACACACACACCTTTAGTCGACTACATAATGGAAGACTTGTATATAGAACCTACACCCATGTCCTCTTTATATACTAGAGGATTAGGGTTTACAAAATACTACAAAGGACTAATAAATAAAACTTCTTTTGCAAGCAAGTCCTTCCATATTTTTGTAGGTTTCCTTCTTGTCTGTTGGGAATTATGCTAAGTAGGAATTCTGCTGATATTACTGCCGATGGATTCTGCTGAAGAACATGAAATCTGCTGAAGAAGAGTTTCTGCTGAAGTAGTGAAATCGTGTATTTGGTTTCTGCGGAAATAGATATTCCATGTTTTCTAGAATTAGTTAGGATATGCATGAGCTTTATTAGGAAGTTATATTGTATATCTTATTTAGTTTTATTATTATACGTTTTTTAGGAAACAAGTTAGGGTTCCTTGTCTATAAAAGGAACACAATAGTATGATGAAAGTAATCCATAGAGGATCAAATTGTTCTTAGTTATTTGTGTTCGTACTTATATTTGATTTCCGCTAAAGAATATAAGTCGTAGAGATTGTCTATTAGTTTGTTTGTGATTACATAAGCAATACTAACGATTTGCGAGTGCTCAAGATCTATCAAGGTCTAACGTTTCAACAAGTGGTATCAGAGACTCGAGAGAGTCTCTACAATACTAAGAACAATCTTTTCTAATCACTCATACAACCAAAACAACATACACCATGCACGGATGCGAAGGCGGTATGGATATGACCAACAACCACAACACCACCCATATGCAACAACTAAGTCTTTCAAGCGACAGCGCTAAGTTTCCTTACCTAAAGAAGGAAGAATATGACTTATGGGTAATGAAGATGCAAAGCTGGTTTCCAACATTGATTGGCATATGTGGGAGATTGTAAGGAAGGAAATAGTTTGAAGAGGACAACCACGAGATCTTTGAAGGTAACATGTCTAACGTTCCTCCCAAAGCTGCGAAGAGTTCTTGGTGGTTCGAGAGAGAAACCAAAGTTAGAGCGATTCTTCTTCAAGCTATTCACGAGGATCACTTGAGTGATTTTCACTTTATCACGGATGCTAAGGATATATGGTTGGCAATTAAAGCCAAGTTTGGAGGAATGAGGAGTCTAGAAGAATGAAAAAATCGATGCTAAGACAACGGTTTGAAGACTTTCAAGTCTCGAAGAGGAAGGAATTCACAAGGGCTATGGCCATTTCACAAGATTTTAAGTCAGTTGAACCAACTAAAGGCAAAGCGGATAATGATGATTGTAATTCTAAGTTCTTGAGATCTTTACCTCAATCCTGGCTACAAGTGAGCATTGCTTTCAAAACTAAAGGTGGGCTTGATATGCTTCTTTTGATGAGCTGTACAACAAACTTAAAGCTCTTGAGCATGATGTGAGAAGTCCTTTCCGTTCATCCTCCACTGCTAGTCACACAGCATTTGTAGGGGCCTCTACCCCTAAATTGATTCATGCTCCAAGTCCCACTTACTCAACATCATCTTACACTACCACTCCTTCAAGCTCTCACTCTAAATCTAGTGGTGTAATATAGGATGTGCTTGGATCCTTCGTTGTTGATTATGATCCTCAGTAGGAACTTGCATATGAGGATCTTGAACAGGTTGACCCACTGGATATGGAGGAGATGAAGCTAAAGTGGCAAGTGGCTATGCTTTCTATGGACATCAAGAGATTTGGCGTAAGTGCGGGAGGAAGTTTGGCTTTCGGGGAAGAGATCCGGCAAGGTTTGACAAAAGAAGGTCAAGTGCTTTACATGTCAGCGGATGGGTCACTTCTCCGGAGAATGCAAGGATAGGAAAATTGGTGATGAGGTGAGATACTCTTCCTATCAGTGAGAATCGGAGGAAGCTGGAAACTCGAAGCTGGATCCTCACCGCTCTAGTTACTATGGATGCCAATGTAGGTGGGACGCTACATGATAAGGAGAATGATGAAAGTTCGGTGCTTGATAATATTGGGTTCTTTGGCTAGGTGTACTTGGAGGATAGGCATGATCGGATTGCCTTGATGGGTCTCTCTCAGGTATAAAATTGTTTGTTTGGTTGTAGTGAACATTATAATAAACTTAAAGAAGCCTATGATATTCTGAAACCTAAATATAATGAATGCTATGTTGATGTTGAAGCTTATAAACAGGCATTAAAAACATTAGAAAGACAAAAGGTTTGGTTTCAGAAGAATCAAATAGCTTATGATGAGAAGATTAGAGTGTTAGAAAGTGATCTAGAATGTACTCAAAATGACTTAAAAAGGTCTGAGAAATTGAAAGCTGATGTGGTGTTTGAAAATAGTGTGTTGAAAGAAAAATTAGAAAAAGAAATAGCTAGACATAATTCTTGGATAAAATCTGGTCTAAATCTAGCTCAAGAGCTCTATTCTAGTCAAACTCCTAATATTTCAGTAGGTTTAGGCTTTAAGAAATATGTAGGACTAGAAGCTAGAGAGAGGACACACGTAAATCAACACCAGCAGGATTAGCTAACGTTGTAAAAGAAGGTGATTTACATGCAGTACGTGGATCTATTAGAGGAATACCTATGCCTGTTGACCTTTCCCTTACTGTTGACTTTGATGGATCACATCATTTGTATGGCAAAAAGTCAAAAGACTTGCCTGACCCTGATTCTTCATCTAATGATTTTGTCTCTTGCTACGACAATGACAAATCTTACGATCAAGGTCTACTTCTTATGCCAGTGTGATTCAAGTGATAAGTCGAGACCTACCCAAGACCTCACTGACCTTCACCCAGCCTACCTTGAAGCCTATTAGAGTTCTTGCTAAGGAATCCTCTTCCAAGCCAGTTTCCTCACGAAGACTTGTCTTTTCATTCTTTAAATAATAATTATTAAAAACAATTCTTTTCATGGTTTTGGTTTGAATACTTACGCTTGTAATAGAACATCTTTTGGGTTGAATAAATCTTCTAAACAGAAGACATGTTTTGTGTGTGGAAGTAAATTTCATTTAATTAAGGATTGTGATTTTCATGAACAAAGAATGGGTGCATGTGTTGAGAAATCTAGACCAATGTGGACTAATGTTAATGCTATACCACCTTTTGTACCATAAGCAAACTATTAATCTCCTCCTTTTACTTGGAGAAGCTCAGTTGCTAGACCATATGTGCAACCAAGAAGTTCATATTTTAAAAATGGTTATTGGCTTTGGATATGTTGACTCGATGAATGATGGGAAGGGTTATAGGAATCTTTCTTTGTGAAGCCTCTGTGAATTGTTCTTGGAAACAAAGGGACCTAAATTTCAATGGAAACCAAGAACAATAGTGGATCTTATAAATCTACATGGCCTCAATCTAAAGATCCATAAGGCGGGTTCAAGTCGATGTGACTTGAGCCTCAATAGTGTACTAATTTTGTATATATATTTTTTGTTGTTGTTGTAGGATCATCCTCTTAAGCACAAGGAAGTTGGCATTGTTGATAGTGGTTGCTCAAGAAGTATGTCGGAAAGCAGAGATATGATGCATAATTTCGTACCCATAGAAAGTGGAGGCAATGTGACTTTTGGTGGAAGTGATGGTAGAATCAGCGGGAAAGGGACCATCAAAACACCTCAAGCGGACTTTGAGAATGTGTACTATGTCAAGGAACTACAACACTTCAACTTGTTCTCGATCTCACAAATTTGTGACACAAAGAACAAAGTACTCTTCTACGAGGATGAATGTCTTGTGTTGTCTAAAGACTTCAAACTTCCGAAGATACATCTATTTTCTTTGAGAGTTCCTCGTACTTACAATTTATACACATTCAACTTGAATGATGTTCAACGGGTGACTTAACTTGTTTGGTGGCGAAAGCATCCACGGATGAGTCTACAAAGTGGCATAGAAGGATGGCTCATGTGAACTTCAAGACCATTAACAAGCTATCCAAAATGGGTCTTGTTGAAGGCTTCATTCAAAGGTTTTCACCAATGAACATAAGCATGTTGCTGCAACAAAGGAAAGCAACACGAGCCTCGTACAAAGCAATTAATGCAATGAGCCTTATTCTTGAACCTCTTGATTTACTTCATGGATCTTTTGGTCCAACTCAAGTCACGCATATTGATCACAAATACTTTTGTCCGGTCATCACTAATGGATTTAGCGATTTTGTTGGGTGTTCTTTACGAGAACAAAGATGAAACATCTCCGGTTTTAAGAGTTTATTACCCTTGTTGAAAATCAATTTGAATAAAAGGTTAAGGGCATCGGTGTGATAATGGGACGAGTTCAAGAATGCGTATTGATAGAACTCTGTGGGTCTAAAGGCATAAAAGGGACTATTGCACTCCAAGAACCCCTCAACAAAATGGGGTGGTGAAAGAAAGAATAGGACCCTTATAGGCGACAAGATCTATGCTTGCGGACTCTAAGTTACCCACAATGTTTTGGATGAAGCGGTTGGCACGACTTGTTATGTTACGAGCAGGTATCTATTACTAGACCTCATTCTAAGACACCTTATGAACTTCTCTATGGGAAAGTTCCTACTATTCACTACCTTAAACCTTTTGGTTTGTCAGTGACTATTTTAAATACTAGTGATCCTTTGGGTAAATTTGATGAGAAGGCGGATGAGGGTGATATAGTGGGATATTAGGCTCATAGTAAGGCGTGTCGGGTATACAATTTGAATGCTAAGAAGATTGAGGAGACTTTGAACACGAGATTTCTTGAAGACAAGCCTAATGTTCAAGGCCAAGGTCATGTTTGGTCTTTTGACCTTGATTATAGCGATTATTTGGGTTATTCTAGACATGTGGCTAACCAAATGCGAGGTTCACAAGAGTCACCTCTTGTGAGCTTTGCTACCATTGATGTTGATTCGATGAGTGAGTTTGAGGATGATGAACATCCTATTATTGTACCTTCTTTCCCCTAATAACTTTTCAGTGACACTTCCAAAGTTACTACGATGGCGGTGAAGATGAGTCCAACTATGCAGAGGACCTTGCTAGGCTTAAGAAACAAGAGTATCGGCTAATCTAGAAGGCGAGAGGAATGATGAGGAGTGCAAGAGAAGCAATAAGGAAATCACAATTCTGCTTGAAAGTGATCCTGTTTCTCCTATTATCACCAATTCTGCAGCGGTTATCGGTTTCTACTCCCATTTCTACTAGAGTGTCCACGAGACTTTGGGAACCTTATACACGTTTTCCAAGACCTTGGATCTTGGTAATCATCAACCAGATGGAGTCTTCACCTCACCTTCCTATGATAGTAATTTTGAGCCAAGCTGTGACTAATCTTGATACCTCCATTGATGTCAACACCACTTGCTACTAAGCGGATCAACATTACTCATCCACAGGTCCAATATTATTGGTGATCCTAATGCACTGTTAGAACTAGGGGCACCTGTAACAAGTTCTAAATATGGTCAAGTAGCATTTATCTCTTATGTCTCAAACCAAAAAAGGACAATCATCTTGATTTTGAGCATTGTTTGTTTGCTGTTTCCTCTCTCAAGTGGAGCCAACGGTGTTACTCAAGCCACGGATGATTCAAGTTGGCTTGAAGCAATGCAGAAGAGATCTGTGAGTTCCAAAATCGCGAGGTTTGGATATTGGTCCCACTACTTGAAGGAAGTATGCAATTGGGACCAAATGGATATTGAAAAATAAAAGAGATGCAAGGGGTGTTGTGATTAAAAATAAAGCAAGATTAGTGGCTCAGGGGTTCAGACAAGAGGAGGGGATTGATTATGATGAAGTGTTTGCACCGGTTGCTAGAGTTGAGGCCATTCGTATTTTCTTGGCCTATGCATCTTACATGGGTTTTATGGTATATCAAATGGATGTTAAAGGTGCATTTTTGTATGGTGAGATAGAAGAGGAGGTTTATGTCACTCAACCTAAAGGCTTTGAAGATCAAGATCACCCAAATCATGTTTATAAGGTTGTTAAGGCTCTCTATGGACTACATCAGGCACCTAGAGCTTGGTATGCTAGGCTTTCATCTTTTCTGCTGAAGCATGGCTATAGAAGAGGTGCTATTGATAAAACACTTTTTCTGAAGAAGAATTCCACAGACATTATTCTTGTGCAAGTTTATGTGGATGATATCATATTTGGATCCACTAAAGAAGCTTGGTGCGGGGTTTGAGGAGGCGATGAAGGAGAGTTTCGGATGAGTGCTATGGGGAGCTTAATTTCTTTTTGGGTCTTCAAGTTCATCGAAACGATGGTATCTTTATCGGTCGGGACAAATATGTGAGGACATCTTGAAGAAGTTTGGTATGGAGAGTGTCGGGTGCCACAACACCTTATGAAGCTCAAAGTCAAAGACAAATAATGAACCGGATCTACATGAATGTTCATTTATCTGAGTCAATGATTGGTTCATTGATGTATCTAACGACTTCTAGGCACGATATTACATTTCTTTGTGAGTGCTTGCTCTAGACATCAAGTCACTCCACTTGCTTCTCATCTGAATGCGATCAAGAAGATCTTTAAGTATTTGAAAGGCCAACCCATTTAGGCCTTTGGTACCCAAAGAGTCTCCATTTAAGTTGGAAGCATATAGTGATAGTGACTATCTTTGGTGCAAATCGGATAGGAGGTCCACCTGGAGGTTGCCAATTCCTTGGAAAGAGATTGATTTCTTGGCAATGCAAGAAACAAACTATTGTGGCTACCTCATCTTTGAAGCAGTATGTTCTTCTTTGCAAATTGTTGTGGACGAGTTCTTTGGATACAAAATCAATTGTTGGTTAATGGGTATAACTTCATGAACACAACAATTTTTATTGATAATCAAAGTACCATATGCATTGTAAAAATCCAGTTTTCACGGTAGAACTAAGCATATTGAAATCGGACACCACTTTATAAGAGATGCATATGAAAAACATTTGATAAAAGTGGTTAAAATTCACACGATGATAATGTGGCGATTTGTTAACTAAGGCTTTTGATAGACCAAGGTTTCAACACCTTGTGGTCCATATTGGTATGTTAACCCTTAACTTCAAAGTTTAAGGGAGGCATAGCCTCGGGGAGGCATATGCCTCGGGGAGGATTGTGTTCACTTTGCATGTTTTATGTAAGTTTGTAGATTTTGTGTATAATTATGTTTACTAACACTAACCGACTAATGTAATGATAGTTTTGTTTGTCTTTGTTTGGTTTGTGTGTTTCTCTGTTTGTTTTGTTTCTTGATTGCTTATCTAAGTTGAAGTTCATCATGATTGGTCAAATGGAAAATGGTCAAGTAAACTTTAAAGCTTGTTTCTTACGAAATCAAAGTCTTGAAGTGAGCAATTTGTTTCCCAAGAAGAAAATCTTGAAGTTCATTGTTCATTCATTAGAAAGCAGTTTATGTGACGACACAAAGTACAATCAACTTCAAATGCAACTACAAAACAGTTCTATACATGATCTACTACACCTTATTCTAGCTTATATCATCTATTCCAACAGCTGTTGGATATGAATGATCCCTCATATCTTCCATTTCAGCTGCTGGATATGCATTTGTGATGTCTTGCATAACCACCCATTTCTTCTATCTCGATGGCTGGATATGCATGACCACTACGATGAAGATGCTAAGGATCAAAATGGGAAGGATGGATTGATGCAAACGATGATGATGAAGATGAATACACATGTCCTTTGTGTTTCATCTACTTGGTTTCA
Source organism: Chrysanthemum lavandulifolium (assembly GCA_022545495.1). NCBI lineage: Eukaryota > Viridiplantae > Streptophyta > Magnoliopsida > Asterales > Asteraceae > Chrysanthemum > Chrysanthemum lavandulifolium. Next base: position 139,640,077 of record CM040241.1, on the reverse strand, counting down.
CCAAAAAGCAATCCATCCACCTTCCTGTAACCCTTCTCTTATACGATATGTGATGATGCACCAAACCATGGCGCAGGAAGAGCAAGAACCACCTCTCTTTCGGCACGAGGCCTTTGTTGAGGTTGAGATGCTGAAGGTTGGGAGTAAGATGTTTTCTTCTTAGTGGAATCATCAGAGTCATCAGAAGATTCACTTGGATTTACTACACTATCATCATCTGAAGAACTGAGAAATGGGGATTTCAATGGTCGTGGGTCATATGGATATGGAAAAAACTGTAGGAAATCACTGGATGATGATGATGATGGAGAAAAGGTTGGATCAACAACCTCTGGTTTATTATTCATGGTTTATTGTGGTTGATTGTGGTTCATTGATGAAATTAGTGTTGTGATGATATTTGGGGAAAATTGATGAAAGATCAGTATGCATTGGGGTTGTTTTATAGACGGTTTCAAGACTTAATGAAATTAAATGCGAGTTGGGTGAAACAGTAAAAAGATATTTACTGAAGCTTCTTGAATACGTGATGTGTTTCTGCTGATTGAAAGACTTCAGCAGAATGACCATTGTTTCTGCTGAAGTTGACATTTAAAATTTGGTAAAAGGTTGCATTACACGTCAGCTTTGGTCAATATCTTTGACCAAAATTTGGGAAACTTCTACTTATACCCTATTCGCATATCATCGTCTATTATTAACTGATTCCCTCTTTATTCGATTTAAACACACCTTCAGTCGATTAAATCGTAACCTATTATCGAAATTTCTCACGGCGCTTCAATTCAAACACGATCATAATAAAGTTGCTTTTCTGGGAACGGCTAAGGGTGATGATCTCAGATAAACCTATGGTGGAGTTTTGAAGAGGTCCAAGATTCATTATGCTTTATCACATTCTCCTAATGCTATATATGAATCTTTGGTTACTCGATTAAGGCATCCGCTTCAAAACGTGGTGAAAGCAGAGATCGTGGCTATGGTTGATGATGTCGAGTATGTAGTGACGGAGGAGTTGATCGAAGTCGACTTCGTTTGGATGATGAGAATGGGGTTTATCATTCTAATTCAGGTGGCGATACTAGATGGATGAGAGCTATTGGATAACAAGGTGAGCAAGCAGACATGTGGCTCAAGAATCGACTTTGCCCGATGTGGAGTTTTAGTTCACACATTGCTTGATGCTTAAGCAATAAATCGGGAGGATGGGACCGATTTTCTACTCAACTGGTTGTGGTATTGTTTGTCTTTCTCGGGGTTAACTTATAATTTTCTAAGTTTATTTTGATAACATGGTTGAGAATATTCATAAGAAAAAGTTTAAGTTTTTAATGTACCCTAGGTTTTGCAAATGATAATTGACACTAATACCCGAGCCCAAGCCTTTTATCCCATAGGAGCTTTATCTCGCTAAACTATTTGCTTCAATGAGAACTAAATATGAGGACACATCATCCTTTACTAGCGACTATGTTACCTCGGGGAATGAGGCAGTGATGAGGATAATGTTGTTAATAATCCACCTTCTACCAATGTTCTGCTGCGATGGTAATCCTTGGTTGCCATTGATGAGGGCCCTTCTACTACTGCTGATGTAACGCCCCGACCCGCCAAGGGTAAAGGAATCACAAGTAATGGTTTCATATCAAAGCAAAACATTCATAACCAAAAGAAAGTCTTAACATAAATGCGGAAAAATCCAAGTCAAAATGACTTCAATACATAGGTCCCAGCGGAAGCATAATAAACTTCAAACATAATATCCGAAATAAATAAGTCTAAATGGCATCATAAGAAATCAAAGCTAAATCTCTAAGGTAAGTCCACTCAAGCACTCATCCCAAGCAACCCGACTTCAAAGCTTAGATACACGCCATGGAAGAAAAGAAAAGTGCGGTGAGCTTCAAAAGCCCGGTGAGCAGATATGAAAGCAAAAGCTAATACTAAGCGATAACGGATACGAAATAAAGTGAATGAGCAATAACAAAATCTTTATCATTTTCGAGCATAAATCATAATTTCAAAAGATATTTATAGTCAACTACCTCGAGCCGAACTTATATCGGATCACATTCATATTCACACAAGGCAACATTTTGTAGGGAGACCTACGAGTTATGAAGGGCGTGCGCGCGCGACATCAATCATCGAGATAACATATAACATATAACGAGATAACGGATCTAGGATGCATCCATACGCCCTTCCTACATATTCACAAATATGCTTCACCATCGAGGCGTGGCGAACATCACTCTATCGCCCTAGAGTCATATCGAGGTGCATCAATCGGACATGGAACCCCATGACTAGTTAAATATTTGGCTCGGTTGTCAAACTATCTTAGGTCAAATCGAGAATGTCATAAGCGACACGGATCATATTTATCGAAAAATCATTCATATTTCCAAAATCATAGTTTTCATATCGGATAGTTCAAAATCGGATGTTTCATAATTGAAAATCAAAGTTCGGATAAGCAATAGCTCGAACAAATCGATTTTGGGATTCATAGCAAAGGCTTAGGAAAACCTGTCTGAAAAAAACATTAAGAAAACCTTTCTTTGAAAAGGTCGAATATCATGCCTTATTCCAGCATAAAGATCGAAGAAAGGCGAAAACAAAGGATTACTCCTCTTCACAGAACCTATAGACATTAACGGTCGTCCAAGTTATTAATGATTCCATAATCGTCAAAATGATCTTTAATATTTGGTATCCATAATTAGTGATCTTCATACTTTAGGGTTTTATCAATGAGTCTTAAGTATTTTATAATCAATGTTGTAGATTAGGGTTCGTTATATCATTTATTAAAGTCTATGATTAAATGAGAAAATAGTTTTATAAATTATAACTCACACATGAAATAACACTTACTATATTTAGCTCAAACCCTAATATACTCTCATTTACGTTCTAGGGTTTCTTACTCTTTAATATCTCATTAATATGCATTTACTTTATATGTTACGTCTTAATGACTTGCTACTTATCCTAATACGTAATTAAGAACCTTCTTTACTTTTACTCTTTATCATACACGTTTATGATTTCATGTGACCATAAGTTATTAGGGTTTTGTATACTTTATACGCTTTACATATTTTAAAACTAGGGTTTATATTCGTACTCTTACTTATTTATTACCGTCTAAATCTCATGTATATATATACTCGGTTCACTTAGGGTTTCGGCTAGCATGTTTTACACAAGACCTAGCTCATCTAAACATGTTTCATACACAAGTTAATATGTTTTAAACCCCATTCGAAACTCATGCATGCCTCGTCCAACCTCATGCATGTCTCGACTTACATCAACTCAACATATACATGACCCGATTCAATATTACTTATTACTTACACGTTCCTTATTAATTACAAGGTTAAAATAAATTAGGGTTTCCTTATTCCTTGGTTACCACCTCTCGGCCAAAACAAAAGAAAAGAACCGGCTAAACAAAGTATATCTCAACATATACATGCATAATACGTTAAAAGGAAGATGAATAAACGTTATACCTTCACTTGAATAAGAAAAATCGACACCAAGGGTGTGTTGAGAATTCTCGGCCGAGCAAAAGGAAAAGAAAAGGCAAAGCAAAACTAGGGTTTCAATTTAATGATTATGTGTTGTATTTATAGTTGTAGTATTTGAGTTAGATTAGGAAAGTGATTGGGTTTGGGTTGGCTTGGGTCCAACCGAACACACACACACAAACAAAATGGGCTTCGGCCCCCTCCTTGGCTCACACGAACACAACAAACACCCTCTTGGGCTTAGGCTTGGCGCAAAACAAAAACAAAAGACACGAGTCCAATAAACAAACAAACGGCTGACTTATTAGCGAAACATTTCGTCCTTCGTCGTACCAAAGTCGTTCACGAAATTATATTCGTTAAGTTTTATTTATTAGGTTTTAATTTCGTAAATTATTATAAGCGAGTTTTCGTATTTTATTATTCTTGGTTCCAAGGGTATTTTAGTCTTTATATAAGTTTTAGATTTTCGGGTTTACAACTCTTCCCTACAAAAAAAAAATTTAGTCCTCGAAAATTGAAATGAAGCAAGCAACGATAACGAAATGAGAACATACCGAACTATTCAAAGAAATGAGGATAACTAGCTGCATCGACTCTTGGTCTCCCAGTAGCCTCGCGCTCGGGTGATTTTCGAAGAATCTTAACGAATGGAATAACTTTACTTCTCATAACTCTTTCTTGTCTTTCCAAATAGCTTGGTTCTTGAGATAAAGACATATCGGTTGAATCGATCAAGCGGATACGAAACAGCGTGTAATGGATGATAATTGTATCCTCTAAGGAGATACATGGAACACATCATGAACATGCGATAAGCGAGGCGGAAGTGCCAATCGATCGAAACTTCTCTGTCGTTCGAATTTCAAAGCGGACCAATGAATCGAGGACTAAGCTTGCCCTTGATTCCAAAGCGTTTCACACCTCTAAGCGGCGAGACTTTCAAAAATACACGATCACCAACACGAAATTCTAAATCACGGCGATGCTTGTCGGCATAACTTTCGGCGAGACCTAGCCTCCTTTAACTTTTCTCTAGCAATGACTACTTTCTCATTAGTGATCTCAATCATTTCCGGTCCTTCAATTAGGCGTTCACTACTTCATCCCAACAAGTAGGTGATCTACATTCCTTCCATAAAGAAGTTCAAGCGGTCTTGCCTTAATACTAGCATGCCATGTTATTGTATGCAAACTACTGCAAACACAAATATTCATCCCGGTGCGATCCATTCCAAAGCACAAGCCCTTAGCATGTCCTCTAAGGTGCGAATAGTCCTCTCGGTGACCATCTGTTTGAGGATGAAAAGCCGTACTAAAATTAAGTCAGTACCCCAGCTTTTGCAAACCCTTCGAAGCGAAAGTAAGCGGATCCCTATCGACACAATAGCGGGTGAGTACCATGAAGTCTAACTATCTCTTCTTTGAAAATCTCGACAATGCGCCAATACCATAATCCTTCACGATTGGTAAGAAATGAGGCGATTTGGTTAGCCGATCAACAACCACCCAAATCGCATCTTGCTTCTTCTTAGTAAGAGGTAATCCGGTCACAAAGTCCATAGATATCTTATCCCACTTCCATGTCGGAATATCCAATGGTTATATGATCCACTAGCTCTTTGATGTTCGATCTTCACTTGCGACAAATCATACACTTGACACAAATGTCGCTACATCTTGCTTCATGCCGTTCCACCGAAATCTGTTTCAAATCCCTATACATCTTGGTAGAACCGGGATGAATAGTGAAAGGAGAACTATGAGCTTGATCATAACTTTCTCACGAAGTACACGATCATTTGGAGCATAAAGCCTATCTTCATACCATACAATCCCATCGTTATCAACCTTAAACTCAAATGCATTTACCTTCTTCAACATTACGAGCTACGACCCATAACTCATAGTCATCTTTCTGAGCTTCCTTAATTTGCGTTATAAGGTTCGACTCCACCTTCATACTAGCCCGGTATCCATCGAACCTCGTCGCGCAACTCAACATCCAAGCGTTCTAAGTCACGAATAATCCTGAACTCAATCTCAACACTTGCAATCATACGATTTCCATTAAGTCGTCGGCAACTACATTAGCCTTACAAGGATGGTCTTGAATGTTAGTGTCATAATCCTAAAGTTCTAACCATCTTCTTTGTCTCATATTGAGTTCCTTTTGAGTTAAATATACTTGAGACTCTTATGGTGGGTGAAAATATCACACGTCTCTCCATACAAGTAATGTCTCCGGATCTTCAACGCGAACACCACGTGACTAACTCAAGATCATGAGTTGGGTAATTCTCCTCATAAGGTTTCGGTTGTCTTGAAGCGTAAGCTATCACCTTACCATGTTGCATCAAGACACCCCAATCCTTTCTTAGATGCATCGCTATAAATTTGATATCCTCGAACCGGATGGAAGAGTCAAAATAGGAGCGGAAACCAATCTCCGTTTCAACTCTTCAAAACTCTTTTCTCTTTCATCCGTCCACACGAACTTTTCACCTTTCCTCATCAATTGGGTTAGCGGCAAAGCTAAGCGAGAAAACCTTCAACAAAGCGTCGATAATATCCGGCAAGTCCTAGAAAACTCGACCTCGATCAACATCATAGGTCTTGGCCACTTAGTGATAGCCTCGACCTTAGGCGGATCCATGGTTATACCATCGGTGTCTGATATGACCAAGGAAAGCGACTTGTCTAACAAAATTCACACTTGAGAATTTGGCGTACAACTTCTTCTTCTCGAATCTCCAAAACTATCCGGAGATGTTGCTCATGCTCTCTTGGACTTGGAGTAAACCAAAATGTCGTCGATGAAAACAATAACGAACTTGTCGAGGAACTCATGGAAAACACGATTCATCGGGTCCATAAACACGGCGAGCGCATTCGTCAAACCAAAAGGCATAACGAGAAACTCATAATGACCATGTCACGTGCGAAGCGGTTTAGGAACATCTTGCTCCTTCACACGTAGTTGATGATAACCGGACCTCGGATCAATCTTGGAAAGAACTTAGCTCCTGCGGTTGATCAAACAAATCGTCTATGCGTGGCGAGAGGATATGATTCCGAATAATGTCTGGTTAAGTTCACGGTAGTCGATACATAGACGCGTACTTCCATCCTTCTTCTTCACAAACAAAGCAGGTGCACCCATGGAGAAACACTAGGTCGAATGAATCCATTATCTATCATCTCTTGCGATTGTTCCTTCAACTCCTTGATTCTACGGGTGCCATACGATACGGAGCTTTAAATCGGTTTAGCACCGGAATCAACTCAATGCTAAACTCAACTTCTCGGTGGAGAAGTCCGGGGAGTTCATCGGGAAAACGTCGGTGAATTCACAAACAACGGAAGGTTTTCAATGTTAGGACTCTCCATAGATGTGTCCTTAATAGATGCCGAGAAAACCTTGACACCCATGAGCAATCATGGTCCGTGCCTTCATAGCGAAATGATCTTATGATTTGAGTGGTTTAGAACCATAATAAGCGAATTTAGGATGTTTAACGTCTCCAAGATCACGGTTCTAGCATAGCGATCGATGGAAGCTCTATGATAAGCCAACCAATCCATGCCTAGAATGATATCAAAGTCGACCATATCGAGAGGATACGGATGTGCATGGCGAATACGATCATCAAAGCGAGGACACTTAGCGTGTTTATGATCAATGATCATGTGACTTTTCATAGGCGTGAATATCGATAAGTGATTTGTTAGTGGTTGTGGCTTCATATTTAGTTTCTTAGCACATGTGGCGGATATGATGGAGTGTGTGGCGCGATGTCAAATAAAGCGAGGCAGAATAATCATCAATGAAAAGAGTTCCGTAATGGTACAGGTATGCTCACTTTGATTTGAGTAGTAGCATAGACACGTCCGATGGTAGGTGGCGGCTTGGTATAGTTCGAGAATCGCGGGTTCTCTTAGGGCAATCCTTGATCTTGTGGTAGTAGAACCACAAGAGAAACATCCACGATGGCCTTGAAACACGGTCCGGATGAGCCTTTCCACAAGTAAATGCAGAATGGGTGGGGAGGCAAAACTTGGTTGTCGCTCTTGACGGAAGATCCTGAAGCACGACCACGATTCGATCCTCGAGTCGGTGATCTTTGTTGTGGCAGTTATTGTTACCACGATTCGGCGATCATTTCCATTCTTACCAGGCTCTGCTATCCGACCCCTCGCCTCGTGGCGCTAGTCCACATTCCTTCCGGTGACCCGTGATCATAACTCTTATCCCTTGTCCCTCGAATCATAACTCCTGCTAGTATTTCCCTTATACTCATTACTTTGAGTCTACCTTGAATCCGATCACCATCGCGATTACGCTTGTTGTAACACGAACCCTCATGAAAGATCTCAATGTTACGAGCGCATCATTGCGGTGACACATCCTCATAGTCGATGTTAGCGATCGGTCCAACACCCACTTCTTGATCCCATTTGAAATGCTTAGCTTGGCGCCTACCATCTCCAACAATCGCTCCAACAAAGCTTACCAACCTCATAAACCTACTCATGTACTCGTTGGGTTCTCATTATCAAGCGGTAGATGGCTGATAATCCTCTCATACCTTTCTTTGTTGACATCGAGGGAAATGTGATTATAGAAGATAGTCAAACTCGGTCAAGTACAAGTAACGATGACATCTCCTCCTCGTGCTTGTTTCAATGCTTTCCACCAATTTAAAGCATCACCTTCCAACTTAATAGCAGCCAAACGGTCTTAAACTCGTCTCGAACAATACTTCAAGCGACTTCTCAACATGGTGATCCGGTCCTCGACTTGGTGGGAGTAGCGACTTTGCTAAAGAAAGAGGCTTGAGCTTACAAGCGCTCGAGCCAAGTGTGAATGCCTCTGGGTTGATTTCCTCCACCACTACCGAGCACCATTCGATTCACGGATGTTGTTGATCACTGTTCCATCATCTCGGTGTAGTCAAACCGGGAAAAGAGAGTTGAGAGCATTATGATCGCGACATCCATGTTAACCGCATCTTCGTCTCCATCCGCGCCACGGTGAATACGAGTTCGAACCATCTAAGCGATATTGAAACGATTAGCAAAATGAACAAAGATGAGATCTGAAATGGAAGTTCGCAGAAGAAACCTAAGTCTACCCAATCCTCACGGGTCAAATCTTAATTCTAAGGATAACTTAAGGTTCTTATGTTCACGAGTCACGACTACAAGTCGTAAACACAGGCTCGATACCATAAATTATAACGCCCGACCACAAGAGGTAAAGGAATCTAAGTAATGGTTTCATATCAAAGCAAAACATTCATAACCAAAAGAAAGTCTTAACATAAATGCGGAAAAATCCAAGTCAAAATGACTTCAATACATAGGTCCCAGCGGAAGCATAATAAACTTCAAACATAATATCCGAAATAAATAAGTCTAAATGGCATCATAAGAAATCAAAGCTAAATCTCTAAGGTAAGTCCACTCAAGCACTCATCCCAAAGCAACCCGACTTCCAAAGCTTAGATACCGCCATGAAGAAAAGAAAAGTGCTGGTGAGCTTCAAAAGCCAGTGAGCGGATATGAAAGCAAAAGCTAATACTAAGCGATAACGGATACGAAATAAAGTGAATGAGCAATAACAAAATCTTTATCATTTTGAGCATAAATCATAATTTCAAAGATATTTATAGTCAACTACCTCGAGCCCCGAACTTATATCGGATCACATTCATATTCACACAAGGCAACATTTTGTAGGGAGACCTACGAGTTATGAAGGGCGTGCATCGCATGACATCAATCATCGGATAACATATAACATATAACGAGATAGCGGATCTAGGATGCATCCATCGCCCTTTCCTACATATTCACAAATATGCTTCACCATCGAGAGACATGGCGAACATCACTCTCGCCTAGAGTCATATCGAGGTGCATCAACGTCTGGACATGGAACCCCATGACTAGTTAAATATTTGGCTCGGGTGTCAAACTATCTTGGGTCAAATCGAATGTCATAAGCGACACGGATCATATTTATCGAGAAAATCATTCATATTTCCAAAATCATAGTTTTCATATCGAGATAGTTCAAATCGGATGTTTCATAATTCGAAATCAAAGTTCGAGATAAGCAATAGCTCAAACAAATCGATTTTGGGATTCATAGCAAAGGCTTAGGAAAACCTAATCTGAAGAAAACATTAAGAGAAACCTTTCTTTGAAAAGGTCGAATATCCGCACCTTATTCCAGCATGATCGTCAGCGAAAAGCGAAAACAAAGGATTACTCCTCTTCACGAACCTATAGACATTAATGATCGTCAAGTTATTAATGATTCCATAATCGTCAAAATGATCTTTAATATTTGGTATCCATAATTAGTGATCTTCATACTTTAGGGTTTTATCAATGAGTCTTAAGTATTTTATAATCAATGTTGTAGATTAGGGTTCGTTATATCATTTATTAAAGTCTATGATTAAATGAGAAAAAGTTTTATAAATTATAACTCACACATGAAATAACACTTACTATATTTAGCTCAAACCTAATATACTCTCATTTCGTTCTAGGGTTTCTTACTCTTTAATATCTCATTAATATGCATTTACTTTATATGTTACGTCTTAATGACTTGCTACTTATCCTAATCGTAATTAAGAACCTTCTTTACTTTTACTCTTTATCATACACGTTTATGATTTCATGTGACCATAAGTTATTAGGGTTTTGTATACTTTATACGCTTTACATATTTTAAAACTAGGGTTTATATTTACGTACTCTTACTTATTTATTACACGTCTAAATCTCATGTATATATATACTCGGTTCACTTAGGGTTTCGGCTAGCATGTTTTACACAAGACCTAGCTCATCTAAACATGTTTCATACACAAGTTAATATGTTTTAAACCCCATTCGAAACTCATGCATGCCTCGTCCAACCTCATGCATGTCTCAACTTACATCAACTCAACATATACATGACCCGATTCAATATTACTTATTACTTACACGTTCCTTATTAATTACAAGGTTAAAATAAATTAGGGTTTCCTTATTCCTTGGTTACCACCTCTCGGCCAAAACAAAAAGAAAAGAACCGCGGCTAAACAAAGTATATCTCAACATATACATGCATAATACGTTAAAAGGAAGATGAATAAACGTTATACCTTCACTTGAATAAGAAAAATCGACACCAAGGGTGTGTTGAGAATTCTCGGCCGAGCAAAAGGAAAAGAAAAGGCAAAGCAAAACTAGGGTTTCAATTTAATGATTATGTGTTGTATTTATAGTTGTAGTATTTGAGTTAGATTAGGAAAGTGATTGGGTTTGGGTTGGCTTGGGTCCAACCGAACACACACACACAAACAAAATGGGCTTGCCCTCCTTGGCTCACACGAACACAACAAACACCCTCTTGGGCTTAGGCTTGGCGCAAAACAAAACAAAGACACGAGTCCAATAAACAAACAAGCGGCCCAACTTATTAGCGAAACATTTCGTCCTTCGTCAGTACCAAAGTCGTTCACGAAATTATATTCGTTAAGTTTTATTTATTAGGTTTTAATTTCGTAAATTATTATAAGCGAGTTTTACGTATTTTATTATTCTTGGTTCCAAGGGTATTTTAGTCTTTATATAAGTTTTAGATTTTCGGGTTTTACAGCTGAAGCATCTAATGTTTCTCCTGACCAACCTCCACCTATAATTTCACCTAGACCTTGTCCTAGTCCATCACCTACTCAGTTAGTTTTGATTCATTTGAGTCTGAACCTAATCGATTGACCACACCCTAGTCCACACAGGGAACCATTTAATGAAGGTTTTCCTTATGTTGAGCATGACCATGTTTCTCACGAAAGGTCAATGAAGTTCCCATTACCACCGAGCAATTAGATGGTGGGTGAGGACCTATTACACTACATCAATCATACTTTAGTGAACGGTATGTAGTTGAGGTGGATGCTCTCAAAAGGAACTTGAGAGACTAAGTCTTCTCTTGGTGGTGAGATTGTGGAGTGAGGAATAAGGTTAAGAGTTTGGAAGAACAACTTGGGCATTATTCTAAAGAAAGCTAGTGGTTTCTTCCGATGAAGAACAAGAGGATAATCAGTTTGGTTCTCTTAAGATTTTGGTGATGTTGCTCAAAAGGCTCTGTTTCTTCTCTGTTCTTCTTTGAATCTTCAAAGAAAAAGGAACCTATTCGATTTACTAGAAAAGGAAGACAATATCTGAATAAGGAATCCTTGAAGCTTGAAAAGAACCAAGTGTTGATGATGTAGCTGGCGATGTTTCAATGGAGGATGTTGTTTACGTACATGGTCAAGCTTCGGTGTACAAGAACAACCAAGTTCTCTACCTTCAGAGATAATCTGAAGGATTTATTCTTGAAAAGAAGTTCTAATTTGGATCATAATCTGAAGTCTTTTCAACACTGTTGAAGAGTTGTCTCAACATGTTGCTTCCGATGCTAATTTGGGAGTTTCTTGAAATTTCTCTATGGATATTCCTCAAGCTAGTTCTCTGAAAGTCTTTTATTTAGAGAAAGAAATATTGATTGATCACGAGCTTGGTCCAGTTTAGTAAGTGAGAAGAGTTGAAAGAGCAAGAAAGAATGATAGTAGATGTGCGAGAGAGAAAGAAAAGTGAGGATTTGGCTAAGCAGTTGCATTTCTATCTACTTCAAATTTGCCTCTGAGAGACAAAGAGAACTGGATGAATGCGTACTAAGATGTCTCGTGCACAATGGGATGTTTATACTCGGCATGTTGTTTCTAATCCTACACTTGCTCGAGTATATTAGGTCTTGACTTTGATAAAGGAGAATTTTGTTGACAAATGGTCAATCTTGGACAAAACGAAAACAAGAGGCGGTGACGAAGAAAGCTCTTGTTGCTCAAAAGAATAAGGCAAAAGGAAAAACCACCTCTTCAAGCTCAAAGAAAGCATACAAAGGAAAATTGTCCTTTATCGAGTTACGCTATTTTTAATTACGGTTTGAAGAAATTCAAGTGCAGAATTTACACGATGATGAATTGAATAGACTATATCAAAGGATTATGAAGCAGACTGCATCATCTTCTAGAAAAAGAAGTATTGTTCATTCAGATGATCCACAGGCAAAGAGGCCTAAAACAGTTGAGATTGTAAATAATTTTGATGATGTTTCACCAAGGATGGATTCTCCTGTTCTTACTTCTGAAGCATCTACTGTCGCTATATCTTCAGCTAAAAGGGTTCAATCTCCTGAACCTCAAACAAATTCTTCTCCTGCATCACCTAGTGTTAAGACGGTCAGAATACTAATTGATCTAGAGGAAGAAGATCCGGGTAAGAAAATTGAAGAAGCATTGCTAAAGCTAAGAATGCTGAAGCGATACTTGAGAGAATGTATCTATTGAGAGGTATTGCTCGATTAAGTCTTCTTCTCCTTCTTCAAATCAAGCTAAAGATGTTCTTGAAATATCGAGGATGTCTCATCATGGAGATTTATATACACGGTAGAAGGATGAAACGAATGTCTAAAAGAAGTCATACTGCTCTAAGGCAATCTGTGCGATCAGATGGGACTTATACTTCTAGGATTCATAAGTCTCTCAGAGGTAGTTCTGTGGATCTTAAAGCTGATGATTCAACTTTTATTAAAGAAGGATCTGCTGCTGTTTTTCCTGAAGGATATCATGATGTGTTGATTAATTGGACATTGACTGATGGGGAGCTTAATACTATTTATCGTCTGGATTATACTACTGTGAAGTTCAACTTTTTGAAGGAGATACTTCATTTGGTAGATAGGGCAGATTTGAATACTTTGTATGGCATTGTCTCTAAGTATTACAATATTCATACACCACTGGGTTCAGGTTTATTGTTGTTGGGTGATCTTCAAGTGTTGTTTGATTCTCAATCTCCAAATGGTAAAGGGTATCATATTTGGAAGAATTCACATCTATGGAAGGTTGAGACTTGGAGATTTTATCCTTTGCCTTGTGTACATGTGGTGGAGACAAAGAGTGGAATTACGGTTTGTATGTTTGTCGATAAGATTTATCCACTTTCTATGAGGTCGATGGAAAGAATGCTTAGAGCAGAAGTTGGAAGTTCCTCCTGATCCGGTTGGTAATGATAAGTTGCATCTTTGAACAATGTGTTGGCATCATCAAGACTCAACTTCGCAAGATACCACTTCATCTTGATTATGGTATTGTGTAAAGTTTGTAATATATTTGTTTTGTGTTATATTTTTATAGTTAAAAAAAAAAAAAAAAACAAAATTTTTTTTGTCTAACTTTTATTGCGGTTTGTTGTATACTTTTGATGGATTTTAACTCACGGATGTGCCTTGTGTATATCAAAGAGTTGGCTAGTCAAAGGGCAGCTTTGGTAAAGACACATCAAATCATTGATAGTTTGTAATGGTTTGCTCAAAATCATAGGTCTCTGACCACCCATGCTTAATTCTCGAGGGTTGTATGGTCATCAATTCACCATGGTTTATTCCTTTTGGAATCCAAGAATTGACTAGCCCACATGTATATGGCTTGTGGTAAAGGCGGTGGAATACCATATTTGGTAATCAGTTCACCAATCCTAAAATTGACTAGTCCAGAGCAAACGGCTACGGTAAAGACATATCAAATCCGTTCATGGTTGCCGATTTTCTAATAAATCGATGGTTATCGATGTACCATAGTTTTGAACTTAAACATTTGGCTACTCGGTAGTGATGGCTATTGGTAAAGAGACATCAAATCCATTATTTTCTATGATTCACCTCTCACGTGAGTTAACACACCGGATGTGATGAGAATAGTATGAAACTAAATTGGTTTGATGTACATGATGTCATTTGTTCTTTAAAGAATCGGCGTTTAAAGATTTGTCATCATTCGGTGTCATTGTTTTGTTTCTTTATTCTCGCTGTTTGTGAACAATCCTCGAAGCATTGAAGATCTATCAAGCTGGAACTTAACCAAGTCAAATTCCGGTTTAGGGAGGATTGTTAGGGAATTATGCTAAGTAGGAATTAGCGATATTCTGTGGATGGATTCTCAATAAGAACATGAAATCTGTTTGAAGAGTTTACTGTGAAGTAGTGAAATCGTGTGTTGGTTTCATGAAATAGATATTCCGTGTTTTCTAGAATTAGTTAGGATATGCATGAGCTTTATTAGGAAGTTATATTGTATATCTTATTTAGTTTTATTATTATACGTTTCTTAGGAAACAAGTTAGGGTTCCTTGTCTATAAAAGGAACACAATAGTATGATGAAGGTACCGAGTTGAAAAACAAAGTTTTAGTAATATAAAGATCCATAGAGGATCAACTTGTTCTTAGTTATTTGTGTTCGTACTTATATTTGATTTCCGCTAAAGAATATAAGTCGTAGATATTGTCTATTAGTTTGTTTGTGATTACATAAGCAATACTAACGATCTGCGAGTGCTCAAGATCTATCAAGGTCTAACGTTTCAACATTGTCGTATTAAGTCCCTCTTGTTTCATTCTTTTTGTCTTATCGACTCAAGCGTATAATTCCCAACAATCTTCCCTAGTTGATAATGACAAAACCATTCTTGAACGAACTTCCCTGAGCAGTAGAAATTGAGATCGGGGATCTCACCATGAATGAAACAAGTATGTCTTCCTTTGTCTTCCCTTAATCCATGCCATGCCACTCAAACATCTCTTCCCTTTTGTTATTATCCAAATATGGGCGTATGCAAATAATGATCTTGACCACCACGAACCAATATCATACTTCCAATCAAAGCCATCCAATGTTTGGTTGCCCTCCATGAAGAACACCAAAATACTTACTAAAATGAATCCAAAACGGTAGAAAACTCCAACTAGCGGTAGTAATAATGATCAACGATGGTAAAATCAAACACTTCCCTTGAGTGGTGCATGAACATCAAATGATTCTTCAAATCAGAAGCTCCTTGTAATGATCACTTGTGAAGAAAACCAAATATAACGAATTTGATAAAGAAGTAGAATAACCCAAACTTGTGTCTTATGTCTTGCACTATAGATGACATCGAATGTATACAACCTATGTATAGGGAGAACACAATCTCTTGACGAAAACCTTCATCTAATATTCGTCAATTCGTTTGTCATAATCATTGAAGCACGAACAAGTTATCTCCAAAGTGTAACACCCACTTTGAGATATGATAAGAACACAAACCTGTGTAACTCAACCACAACATCAAATTAATGATATTTAACCTTCTTCGTAATCAACTAATCCAATAAATCTCCAAAAACGAGCTTTTTAAAACATTGAAGAACAAATAAACCAATCTCTTTGTGTGTGTAAACCAATAACTGTGTGTCACTTATCACGCTCGACTTCCCCTCAAATCCAAAACAATCCTATTAGCAACACTTGGACAAGTAGCAGTACTTTGAACAATACTTTGAACAGTACTTTGAGAAGGAGCAGAGCAGTACTTTTAATGAGAAGCAGTACCTTTAGCCAAAGTACCTTCGTTTAGCGGTGCTTCGAATAACGGCGGTACTGAGAATACTTTCAATAATAACAAGATTTTCAACTTGGATAGAGCGGTTACTTTGCATTCATGGCGGTATTTTGCATAAACCCTAACAAGATTTCAAAACTCACGTGACCCAACTTGACGCCTTTATATCTTTTATCGAAGTTCGATCAAAGATCCCTTTGGTGGAAAGTTAGATGGCTATATAGAGAACATCCACCAAAAATTTCGTCACGATCCAACAGTTAACGAAAAATTTATGATCGTTTCAAAACAGTGTTGTAGTAACATTACGAAACTTTTTCAGTTTCAGTAGCAGACTTCGACAGCTTATAACTTTTAATTGAGAGCTCTAATTGATAATCCGTTCGGTAAAAAGTTAGACGGATATACTGAGATGCACCAGCAAAAATTGTAGCTCGATCCAACGGTTCAAGAAAAGTTATCATTTGTTTGAAAACAAACGCAAAGATACGAAAATTTATAACACTTGAATTATGCATCTTTCTTGAAAAACCTTGTAGATCCTATATCAAGAGCTCCCCGCTCTAATACCAATTGATAAAATCGGTTTATAAGCTCGAGATAGGGATTAATAACAAAGATTATAATGCACAGCGGAATAAACTAATCGATACTTTGTTATTGAACAAGGTTTTCATCACCATAAACTAACTAACTAACTTACCTAGGCGTTTACAAGACAATACGCCTAGGACACACACACACCTTTAGTCGACTATATAATGGAAGACTTGTATATAGAATCTACACCCATGTCCTCTTTATATACTAGAGGATTAGGGTTTACAAACTACTACAAATGACTAATAAATAAAACTTCTTTTGCAAGCAAGTCCTTCCATCTTTTTGTAGGTTTCCTTCTTGTCGTATTAAGTCCCTCTTGTTTCATTCTTTTTGTCTTATCAACTCAAACGTATAATTCCCAACACTTTTGTATAGATCAAAATTAAAAGCATTAAGAGGAAAGAATAGGCCAAATGGTTTGGTCCCTATACGGTGAAAGAGACTAATAAAAGTGAAACCATTATCGTGAGACGAAGATGGGAGGAGTTCACGAAGAATACAACGTGTACAACCCTATGATGAACACTTAGTGAATGAAAATGATGACGGTAAGGAAGTCACGTAGGAGCACGACTTCGATTCTAGCTACAAGACTCATAAATAAAGAAAAGCGCTTCTTGGGAGGCAACCCATGCTTGATTGTTCGCTTGTTTTTGTGTGTCTTATATCTTTTTCATTGTTGTTCATTCACATGTTTGATTTTGTGAAAATGCTTTATTTTGTCTTCAACTTCGTCTTAATTACATATAAAGGTATTTTACAAAAAGATAAGTGTAGGGAAGATCACATACGTTTTTTTGAAGAACATGAACATGAGAATAACAATTAGTGAAATTGATGTATATGTGTGTTTGTTAGAGTCAAATGCTTGTATCGAGTCATAATGGATGTTTTGCAGGAATTTTTCCAGGTTTTAAAGATGTAATTTTTCGAGCAGCGGACCACTTCTGTCGGGACAACTTGACGGCGTCAGATTAAACGGCGGCGTCGAACTATCTGTAACAGTTATTATCGTTTTCGGTTTGCTACTTATAAATTTTGGAAATTCCAGGTTTTAATTTTCGTAAAAGCGCAAACATCCATTCCACAAGCATTATATCATACTTGCTTTCTAGTGTAGTTGTGTGTCATATATAGTTTTACCACGATTTCATAAAGGTTTCATTTGTTTTCTTATAAGTGTCATGGGTTATATTTGGCAAGAAGAAGAAACACTCATTGGATGAAGCTTATTACTCATGCATTCTTCTTGGAAAAGAATTTAACCGCAACTTCACACGTATCCTACCGATCTAATCAGGGGAGTACTTGTTTCTTTTCCTTACTTGCCTTCCTTTATCATAACTTTGATACTTTCGGGGAACATTGGGGACAATGTTCAGTTTAAGTGTAAGGAGGGTGATTCACTCCCAAACAGTCAGGTATTTATCACACAAATTAGCCACTTGTGAATGGCTAACCGTAATAATCGTAAAACCGTGCAACGAATGCAATTAAATTTGAGAGTGCAGTGTTTTCTCGTGTCGTTATGTCCCAACGAGTCATGCGATTCAATCTTAACGATAGTGATCGAGTGAATTTGAATGGGAATGTTAGGTCACTAGTTTTACAACACAAGCTTATAGAGAAAGAGATAAGGCGATTGAACAAGCTAAACACACACACACACATTATAAGTAAAACCGGTTAGGCGTGAGAGTGAGTGAAAGAATAACTTGAACAACCAACCTCAAATGAGGGTTTACAATAGTTATATAGGCAAGGAGCTAGGCAACACTCCTCTCCTTCCCTATTCCTTATTGAGCTTGGATCAAGCTTATGGGCCTTCTACATAAGCTTGACCTTAAACAAACATAAAGGCCATAACAAAGCTACCTATTACATATGAAATATAAATACTTGAAATCTTGTTTAGAGTGATTCCAACAATCTCCCCTCAGTATATATGAATGTAAACGGTGAAGGCGTTGATGTAATAGTAGTCGTGGCGTCTTCGACATTCTTCTTTCTTGTGAGAGGAATTGTCTTGATTCGAACAATCTCCCAGGTGTAGAGATAGTTATCTTTGAGCAGCTTATGTTTTGACGTCATCATTAACTTTGTTCTTTGATCATTGTTCTTTGTGGTGAAAGTGATAGTATGTTGTTATGCGCATCGATGCGCTTCAGTGCCTTGTTGCTCAGGTGTCTCCACGTCATTCTTCAACATGCTCACACGCTCTTTGGCGTTGGAAATCAATACTTATGAAGTTCGTAAGTCTTTAACTTTGTAGATTCTTTGATTGATGAAGAATCATTCGATTGTTGTGTTGCATTCGAATAGAACTTTCATTAGTGATGATGTTGGCGTGAGCATGAGAAGAATCGACACGATCATCCCGCCCGGAGCTTCCATAAGAAGAAAACATTTCAAGCGGTTAGTAATAAGCGGTTTCCGGCACTTACAAGTTTGAACTTGAGTGTTATGACATAGTGTGAAAACACAACTCTAATTCTTACAAAGGCCGTTCTGAACCGGAGTCCCACAGTGAGATAACGCGATGTACCGGTACATCTATGCCGAGATAGTCGCCGAGGTACACCAAGCATCACCTCACGATGACGTAGACCGTTTGAGACACACTCCGTAATCCACGGGAGTTCTGATGTGACCACTTGTCGTGGTCATTTGATGTTGACCCCGGCAGAGTTTCCATTCAATCACCGAGGATCACGGATGTGAACCTCTCATAAATGTTCTCGACAGTTGCTAAGATCTCGTGAAGGACTCGATATGAACCACCAATCACCAAGATCTTATTTGTTGATCAACAAGTGATTAAATGTCAAGTGTTCCTAAGAGATCTTTTGATGAATCTCGTGGCTCTAGACTCAATAGTGCGTTTTGGTTATCTGACGGAGACTAGGAGAGGTCTCCTTCTTCAATACCGGCGATCTCAAGAGAAAGCCAATAGTTTATGTAGGGTTCCACAATGAGAATGAAACAAATTTCTGTTGAGAGAAACTTGAGTGGCTAAGAAGGTTTAGTGCGTGCGTCACTGGGTCCATGACGACTTTTAATCTTCAATACCGGTGTCACTAAGTGACAACCAAGAGTATATGAATTGAACCCGATTCTCGTACCCTAAGTTGAATAATACGGAGGGCTATTTCTTTTCACCCTTTACTTTACATTTCTTTTTGATTCTTCAACTCCTTCTTTCTCCGATTCTCATTTTCTCCTTTTATAATCATTCTAAGGACTTCTAACACTAACTAATGGTAGTGTCCTTGGGTAGATCCTCCCACTCAAGCGGATCATAGAGCAGTTATTCCTAACCTTAGTCACCTTATAACTCCATGACTATCCTATGTTTGCCATTATAACCACTTTGTAAGTTAAAATATCTCTCAAAGGGTTTGTAAATGAAAACATGTTTGAACCCACAAAGAGATAAGTTTTTGCATAAATACTCCCCACCACATGTGCTTAATAGTTTTAATGGTTAAATGCACGGTGAGGAAAGAGCGCGACTTTATGAATTGATCCACTAAAGATAGACAATCTCCCTTGAGACACGGTTCGTTGAATAGTTAAAGAGTTACATTGTCGACTTTTAGGTGACAACTAGCTCTAATAACTACCTTGAAGGTGTAGAACAAACCTCGAAAGGTTATCATACCCGTCGAGTTCATGTCTATCAAGAGCTTCTCGAATGGTACCTTCTACTAAGACGAGTCCTTTGCGAGACACGTTTACATCACTAGTGAACTAGCTTGAAATTATTACCCGTCCGGACAAGTCTTTTCGAGTTATAGACAGGTTTTGTACCATCAATTAGTTGGTTAAGTCCGAGGTACACTGATTCATTTGCATTCAAAGACAACATATTTCTTATCACACAAATTTTCTCCCCCTCAAAAATGGCATATAAAAATGTTATTTTTGAACGGTTGAGAATAAATATGACCATTTTGAGTGTTGCGGGAAGAGTGACCACTGTGAACAATTTGTGAACAAAGTTTTAATCAAATACTCCCCCTCAACTAGTGATAAACGGTTGAGATTTTGAAATCATATGGGGAAGTACTTGTCTTTTTGAGCAAAACCTTGAAAAATGAAAGGTTTGATAGGTTTTACTCAAAAATAAGAAGCTTTCGCTCCTTTTATAAGGATTGTGGCACTGAGGCGTACCACAGGGTCCTTTCTTGACCATTACGGGTTGTACACTGTTATGTGTGCAAGACCATTCACATATATATAATCATACATCCAAAATCATATGAAGGAAACAATTCAAGGGTACCGGGAAGTGCGGTGATGTTCCCGTGAGTGCATGCAGGCGTTGAAAGCGGTGATGTTTATCCTTGGTCTACCACCAACATAGCTCTCAAGCGTCAGGCGATCCCTTCGAACAACCGTTCATCAATCATGGTGATGATCCTTCTCACATCCCTTCTATCACGAGAGTTCCAGTAGCTTAGGATTCCCAACCTTCAGCGTATATCCTTCAATCAGACGCCAATCCATCCCTAACCATCTTCAAGGTATGATCCCGAATTTATGGAGCTCACTACACGCCATTAAGCGGTTTGCAAGTTCATCGCGGTAAACAATGCCGAAAGGTTTGTCGATGGCGTAAGTTGTTTGAGCTGGTTGATGTCGGGAAGATCAAGTCGTGGTGGAGTGAAGTTTACGTTTGATATGATTCAATGACCATCCGATATCTTCGACACGTTCTTTGATCACAATGTCTAATGAAGATGAGAACCGACTTGATAAATTCACGTTGAATTTCGATCGAGAATTGTCTCATACGACCAGCACTTTGGCAAGGTACATGTCTTCGATGTCGTTGAGTGACAAGTTCTCAAAGTCGACCTCCGAGAATTCATAGTCTTGTTCATCTTGTCGTTTGACTATGATATTCTTCAAGAATGTGTAGTCCCATTTAGACTTGAGATCAATGTGTTTGATGGCCGATGTTCTTTGAGCAATACACTTCATGTTGAGACTTCCGAACCGTGCGACTCAGAGTAGATTCTTCGCCGCTCGTGCCAATGATGAATCCTATACAATGCATCCCGGTCATATGCTTGCACGCTGTCGAAAAACAAGTGAGTTGCACGTTCCTCGATAGCTATGCGCTTTGAGTAAGTAGTCGCAGGAATGGAAGAGTCAATGATGTAGCGTATTTTTGTGAACCATCGCCACCATGGAGAAGAAATTCCGGTCTTTGTTGAAGAAATATCCGAAAGGAATCCTTGGTTCTTCTTGTCGCGATTGTTGGTAGAGGTTTGGTCCATCGATGTAGTATGGAGGTTGTTCCGTTTAGTGAAGTCGATGTTTTCTTACTGGTTGAGCCAATCCATGTTGTTAGACATGGCTCGAGCAATGTTTTCAAGGTGATATTCAACCTCGATTGCACTTTCCGAAATGTTTTTCAACGTATGAATCGTCATTCTTGATGCGCTCAACTCGGATTTCGCCATCTTCTTCACACGGAATCTTTCTTGCAAGATTTTTGCATGCTCCAAGGTACTACCGTCTACCAATTCTTGACCTTCTTCGGGTGGGAGTGTCGTTAACAAGAGTAGAAAACCATTCAAATTTCGCGGTTGTATCATTATCTAGCCATGATACGACATCAGCCGAGTCGTCTTTTCTTGCTTTTAGAAGGCCTTGATGATGATTCGGTTTCTTCACTTGTTTGGGAGAGGAGGTTGTTGTTGGGGCTCAAGGACCTCTTCATCGTCACCACCCGTATACTCAAAGTGATCACCGCTTTTACGAGTCAAGGGTGGTAACTCGGAATCGTCCCGAGGTTTATCAGTGGAAGACCGTGGTGGAGAAGACTTTTGTTGAGAAGAAGTTCGATGTGGAGGAGGTGGCATAGATGTAGATTGACGGGGCTCGCTTCGACGCTTAGGTGCAGAGTCCTTATCCTTATCATTGTCATCTCTTGGTCTTTTGGGTTGAGCGGTGACTCCTTGCATGATGATCGAGTTGATAGTCAAGTAGAATTTGAAAAATTTAGCTTCATCTGAGTAAACGTTCTGCATCTCTTTGACATTTGCATCACTAGTTTAGCAATGAACTCGATTCGGAGAGATCGCCTTCTTTTGCCATTGTATGTTTGACCAATGCTACGATGTTAGGGGTGAGTTGTCCGAAAATACTTCTTTTGTCACATGGGGACAATGGTCGAGAAGAAACTTGTGGGTTTGTTCTCTTGTCGACTTTTCCAGTTCCTTTTGGACTTTTGGAGCGATATCACGAAGGTACTTTTGAGTGTAACCTTCAATCATTTCATTTAGTTCCCCGACGATGACTTCTCATGAATTCTCGAATAGCTTTCCTATCTTTCCATCTCATCATTCTCATCATGTAAGTCGCATTTGTTCAAAGATACCAATTAAGTTTTCTTTGAAGCATGTCCTTCTTTCTAACTTGTTTGACACTTTTCACAATTCTTGCATGTGTTTGAGAAATCCAAGACTTTGGTGGTTTCTTCACGGATTTGGATGATGATCCGTTGACTTAGTTGATGGTGGTGGTGATGAATGAGATGAAGAGTCGATGATGAGGAGACATGAGGAGACTTCATGTCCTTAGGAGTTTCGAGGTTTCTCCTTTGAGTGAGTTGGACCTGTCTAGAAGAAACTTTGTATAATCATCCTCGCCATCCTTAGACTTTTCTTTCTCGCCTCGCTTCTCAAAATCATACACAATGGTGTCTTCAACAAAGGGTTGTTGTTGCGAAGAGTGGTGGCACGGATCCCTTATCGGGTTGATTAACGCATCGGGATCCGGAGAGGAGTGAAAGACCACTTGATCCTCCAGGCCACCCATTTGATCTTTAGCAAAATCGTGCCTTTTGAATGTGTCGGACGTTGTGAAACTTTTTCCGTATGATTTATCCAATTGCTCTTCTTCATCTTGAGCTCTCATCATAAGGTACAATAGCCGAGTCTTCCCTTTTTCTTGGGCAAATGGAGGACTTGGAGGTTTTATCAGGCGGATGTATGGGTTTCGATTCTGCGAGTAATGAACCTCTTCATCCGCCCCAAGATCTTGAGCTCTCATCCCTAAGTTGTCTTTGAGGTTCAAGTGTGGGGATAGGTTCGGCTTCCTTTACGGAACAATCCTTATAGAAGGAGCTTTCCTTTTAGGAACCTTCCTTTGACTCGCAGAACTTGTTGTGCTTCCTCGCACTTCTCTTCTCGTTCTCCGACAGTGTTCCGAAGATTTTTAAATCAAGATGACCAACTTTGCCTTGTCTAACTTCCCAGATATCTTTGGTACGCTTGAGTTTTTGACATCTTCGCCAAGGAAATCGCAATACAAAGACCTTGTTTCTTTGTGGACGCTTCCTTGATTACAGCGGAGAGAATAGGTTCCGTCAACATGTCGTGGTTGTCGGGGTCATTGAGCCTCTTGGGAATATCGGGATGAAGTCCAAGTGCTCTCTGTATCAACAGTTTAGTATATCCGATGTGAGGAATCTTTTAGCCAAGTTTGTCGAGAAATGACATCATGTCATCCCAAATCGTAGCTTCAATAGCGATGTGTTTCATGTTGACGAATGCCCAAAATATTTGCGGTTCTATGAGCTTAGGATGCTCATAGCCGCTATCACGACCGAAATGACTTGGTGATGATCATGTAGAGTGTTCTCCATGGTTGAGGAATACTCTTAAGCTCCACGTGAGAGTGCTTGGTGATTACTCCTG
Organism: Chrysanthemum lavandulifolium; assembly: GCA_022545495.1. Classification (NCBI taxonomy): domain Eukaryota; kingdom Viridiplantae; phylum Streptophyta; class Magnoliopsida; order Asterales; family Asteraceae; genus Chrysanthemum; species Chrysanthemum lavandulifolium. Next base: position 139,615,727 of record CM040241.1, on the reverse strand, counting down.
TAGCCTCATCATAACCGATATTGATTAAGAATTGGAGAGTTAACTCTTGGTGGTGTGGCATAAAGTTTGGTTGGATTGACTTGGGAATAAGGAGAGCGACCCTTAAGTCCGCAGTGTAATGGTGACTTGTTTGTGGTTCGTAGTCACCGTCGCGGCCCTTCCTTTGACCCTTTCCATGGTGTTCCGTAATGTTGGATATAGATCTCGTGAACTATTGCGAATGTGTGAGCATGTTACGATATGGATGAGTCCTCGGAATGTCAATAGCGATTAAGCATGAAGACTCGAGCAAGTGAGAGTCTTTGAAGTCAACTCGAGATTATTCTTTCCAATCTTCATTGGGTAGCCATTAGGGTAGATGTCGAATGGAGAGAACATTTGGTGCATCCATGTTTGGTTGAGCACCATGTCGTGATGCGAAATAATATTAGCCAAAAGAACCAACATATCGAAAGACATAATGTTAGTCAACAGAAGGTCTTATTGTCTAGTTATTTAATGTACAACGTCAATGATTGTTACGAGTCCTAAGTCACTTGTATGTCCAATAGTCTAATGACGTCGTGAAATGTTTCGTGAGTTAGTTAACTTTAAGTTTTAAAGTTTATGTTATCACTTATTGTTCACAACATATCAAACGTTTTGGTTTATTAGTGACATTATTGGATTCGTGACGTTATGATAAGTTTATTAACAAGTTTTGTACACGTAACAATTCATAATGAAGGTCAAAGATGGCTTAAGCGTAGGATTGACAAAGTTACGCGTAAGCAAATGCGACATATCGTGGCGAAAGCTTATGCGTGGGATCCTTTCTTCGGCGTGAAATGTTACGCGTGGGAAAAGGGGACCCACAGCGTGCAGAGCTTACGGCGTGGCGTATAAGAACCTGCACGCGTAAGGCTTACTCGTAAGAGTAGACCTTATCGCGTGAGGTCCTTGTTTACGCATATCCTTCACGTGATACGCGTGGTCCCATTGTAGAACCTTCGGCGTAATAGTTATGCGTGGGTTTTATTTTACGCATAACATGACTACGCGTGGGTAATCCTTATGCGTGGAGAGTCTTATGACCTTGATTACGAAAAGTGTTTAAGCGTAGCAAAGCACTAAATAAATTTATCAACTCATCAATGTTCACACAAAACAACAATTTATCACGAGATAACAACATCCTAGTTCATGTTTAAGCGTTACGGCGAAACTCATACGCTGTAGTCTAAACCCTAGTCTTACGCTATGAAATCTAGCCATGGAATGTTCACCGTATTGATTACGGTAGCTCTAGAGTGTTGATAGCTACTTTAGGCCAAGTTATAACATCCAAAAACGCTGTGAATCAAAAATACCCAAACGTTATGAACCTTAAACCCTATTTTGAATTGACAATCAATTTGAGTTTACGGGTGGTTTTCAACAATGGAAATGATCAATTCAAAGCCTTATGACCATATCCCAACATTCATTTTTACCAAAAGACTTTTCATTTAGAAAACCCAATTCATCATATGAACCCTAGTTTTCAAAATTCATCAATTTGAGTTTCGGGTGGATTTTGATGGTAAAATGTTATCCTTGATGCTTAAGAAACGGTTTGAGACCATCCATTTTACCACAAACATACACACAATGATTGTGTGTTCATACGCTTATCGTAGAACACATAATCACGCGTAAAATTGTTTTAGCCGTAGGATTTGAATGAAATAAAAACCTTTGCTTAGAAACATGTTTTACACAAGAAACTACTTACAAAATGAAGATCAAAAGCATGATTTCTTGAGTGATTGTTAGGCGTGGGATCTTTTGATTTTAAGAAAGCGAATGAGGAGTGAAAGAGTTAGGTGGAGTTTTATTAAAATAGACTTTACCATTTTGACAGCTTTTGGTCCCTCCACCATATCTTTTTCAAACAAAGCCATTTAACATCCATTTTGGTTACCACACAAAGATTATTAGAGAAAGAATCATGACGACACTCCCCTCGGCTTGATAAAATTAAGCAGTTTAAGAGTTTTAGTCCGAGGAGTGTCATTGAGCGAAAGTCCACCATCATTTGTATAACGAAACAACCGAGATATGATAACATGCAAGTACACTTATGATTTGAAACGGTTAGCGAAAATTTTCTCCCCCTCAACACTTGATCGGAAAATACCGATAGATGCAAGTGTTGACGAAGAAATGTACTTGCCATGAAAGAAAATAGATGAGGAGAATATTTTGTTGTTTTATCGGTTTTATATTTTTGTATTTTGTTTTGAAAGATTTTATTTATTTACAAGAGATGTTTTGGTGTTTGACGGTGTTTTAAGACTGCTTTAGGAGGTCATCCAATTCCTCTTGGTCAAACACCTCATACCAATCCGGTGGACCAACTCATTAAACCTAGCGGGAGGCAAGGCTTTTGTGAGAAGATCCGCCAATTGGTATTCAAGTACCCACAAAGTATAATTCAACGGCACCACTCCACATGGTCCTTGATGAAATGATAGCGATATCGATGTGCTTTGATTTCGAGTCTTGAATCGAGTTGCGAGATTGCAATGGCACTCCGATTATCGCAGACATCGGGATTCCATCAAATACGTAACCATAGTCTTTGAGTTGTGTTCTCATCCAAATGACTTGAGCACAACATGCGGACATGGCTACATATTCGCCTTGGTTGATGACGATGTACGATCTGTTTCTTAGATTGCCAAGACACCGCTTTATCACCGAGAAATTGTAGAGCTCTCAAGTACTTTTCCTCGAGTCTAAGCATCCCGCGTGATCGTCTCTAAAAGCTATTAGTTCAAAACCGAATCCTTCGGATACCGATCCCAAATTTATGGTTCCTTGATGTATCGGAGGATTCTTTAGCCTCGTAGAGGGTGGGTTTCGCTTGGACGCGATCGATAACGGAGCATAGATAAACAAAGAAAGACAATATCAGTCCGCTAGTCGTTAGATACATGAGACCCAATAATACTTGGTATTTGGTAGGGTCAACCAATTTCCCATGTAAATCAAATCTAATTTCTTGGTATGAGCCATTGGTGTGGCATAAGTATCATGTAATCATTCCAAATTTGTTTAACAGCTCAAGGGCATATTTGGACCGACTCGAAAAATACCACGGGTGATTGATGAACTTGCGGTCCAAGAAAGAACGTAAGTTCACCCATCATGGACATTTCAAAATTTTTCTTCATTAGTTTTGCAAAAGCGATTGAAAACTTTTATGTGTTGACCCAAAATGATGTCATCCACGTAAATTTGAACAATTAAGATGTGTGCCCGTGATATTGTATAAAAAGAGTTGGGTCAACCGAGCCTTTGGTGAAATTATTGGCAATGAGGAAAGATGATAACTTATCGTACCATGCCCGGTGGGCTTGTTTGAGACCATATAGGGCTTTGTTCGGTTTGTAAACATGGTTCGGAACTCGGGATCAACGAATCCATCCGTTGGTGACATAGACCGCTTTTTAAGTTGCCCATTGAGAAACGCCGTTTGACATCCATCCGATAGACCGTCATGTTCATATGAGCGCGAACGCGAAATATCCGAACGACCTCAAGACGAGCAACCGGAGCAAAAGATTCTTCAAAGTCTATCCTTCTTCCCGACGATAACCCTTAGCAACTAGACGTGACTTGTTTCGATGACGCCCTTCAAAGATCCAATTTGTTTTTCCAAACCATTTTAGACCGATGACGAGACCCTGTTGGTCTTTCAACCGCCTCCCATACTTCAAGACGCTTGAATTGGTTGAGTTCTTCTTGCATGGATTCAATCCGGTTGTCTTTTGTCATTGCATCCTTAATGTTTTAGGTTCGATTGGCGAGCGGTGAGTGCATAAATGCGTGTTCACCATCCGAGCGAAGACGTTGTCTCGTGAACGACCGTTGATTCGGGTTGCCAATAATATTAGCCGAGGATGGTCTTTAGTCCATCTATGTGTAGAGGTTGATGTTGATATACATTGTGCGGTTCCGAGGATTCAAATGGTTTGTTGAAGATTCCGCAACATCCGGTGCAGCAGCTCATTGGCAAACGGGTGAAGAACGACGGATCAAAATCTGCAGTGGGGTACTTCATTGAGAATATCATCACCGGTTCATCATTGTTGGGCGGTGTGTTCAACTCGCTGTGTTGGAGTCAATTGGTGTAGGTGCATCTTCAACGAGAGTTGTTGTAGCGGTGTATCGTATAGAATATGATCGGGTTGTGCGGTGAAACAACGGATACACTAGAGCACGTTCATCAATGTCGCCGCGAACGCAGGAGCAAATAACCTTTCCATTTGTTGACGAGTTAATGAGGGCTTTCTTCACCGATGATGGGGGTTGAGGAAGTTTAAACGGTTGTGACCGGTTCTAAGTCATATACTCGAAGCCATCTCCGTGAGTTCATCGAAATGAGCATGAATCGCTTCCATTACCTCCTTAGTTCGACGATTCCGTTCGAAACCTTTAGAATTGTCACAAGATCCAATAAATACTCCAATATCGCCTTTTGCTTTGAGCTTTCCAAAGTCATCACGATCATTATTCGGATAGCAAAGGGATCCAAATACATGAAAGTGTTTGAGGTTCGGTTTATGGTTGTGGACAAGCTCAAAAGGTGTTTTGTTGTGGCGTTTTGTGATCATAGAACGGTTTTGAGTATAGCATGCGATGGATACACACGCCCATAAGTAATCGTGAAGTTTAGCATTGATTAACATTGTTCTTGCAGCTTCCACTAACGCTCGGTTTCGCCTTTCAACAACTCCGTTTTGTTCGTGTGTCCGTGCAATAGATGTTTGATGTCAATTCTACTTTCTCATAAAATTCACGAAGGGTTTTGTTAACAAATTCGGGCCTTTGTCATTACGATGATTACGACGGTGTTGAGTCGAACACAGATCTTTGTGAGAAAGGTGATGATCATTTGTGGAGCTTGGTCTTTGCTACGAAGAAAGTAGACCCAATTCCATCGCGAGTAGTCATCAACAATTACTAAGATGTAGCGTTTGCCATTGATCGCTTGCACACGATCGGGCCACACAAATCCATGTGAAGAAGATGAAGCACATGTTTGAGAGTCGGTTCCACCTTTGAAGGAAAATGAGCACGAGTGCTTTTCCCTTGTTCACAGGTGAGCAAAGGTGATCTTTTGAATACCGGAATCGTGGGAGTCCTTCAACTAGTTTGTGTCGAGCAAGGTTGGTGATGGTTTGAAAGTTTAAATGTGATGAGACGACTTGCCATAGCCATGATTTTGTAGATGTTGCCTTTGAAAGTAAGCAAATGGGAGAGGAAGCAACCATGTCTTGCATAGAGATAGTGTAGAGACTAGAATTACGCGAGCGTACATAAGGTCGCTTCCTTGTAGATCACGAATGAAACAAGTTTTCTCCCCAAAGCAACCTCCAAATCTCCATCACAAAATTGACCCATCAAAACAGACATGTGATCGAGGCCTTCCACATAGTAAACCCCGCGATTTCGATGTTCCATTAACATAATCTCCGAGCCTATGATGGTCGCTAAGTGATCGCTCCTTTAACTCGACGGTGCAATGAACTTTGCAATAAAGTTTGATAACAGCTTAAGGTTGCTCGTCATGTGCTCGGGAACATCCGCTATCAACAATCAGAGAATGATCTCGTATCACTGCATTACACATGCATTTACGGATGGAATAGAAGTAGATGTGGAACCCGAAATGTGAGAGGGTTCCAGCGATATGTTAACATACACACATTTATAATTTTAGGCATCCATTTAAATCCTAGTGTGTTATATATCCATTTCGCCATCTATAACTACTCTTGCTTTAGTCTTAGTGAAAGCACTAGATGATACTACATTCTTAGGAGGTGTAGTGGAGCTCTTGTGATAGCAATGGTTGCCTTAGAATCTAAAGAAGGTGGTTTACCAAGCACGCACTTAGAATGATTAGTGGGCCTAGAGGTATTCGATTCTTAGATTCCGTAATCTAGAGATTATAGCTTTAGCAACACATTTGTCATGACAATCGAAATTCATACTCTTTTGACAAATATCACAAGGTGCATCGATCGAATATCGAGGTACTTAACGGTTTAGCATTCGTTACATCACTATTTCTATTACATTTGCCGACGCAACATCTATAGTGGAAGTAACATGAGTTTTATTCAGATTCCTAGGTGTTCTTCTACTTTAGCATTCCTTATTGATCTTTTCTTAGGTCGCAACTTCCTATTCTTCGATTGAGTGCTCCTAGGTCGTGAAGCGGACGCTTGGAAAAGATGCAACTATTCCTGTTTCAAGAGAGGAAACACATTAGCAACTTGTGATTTGGCAGTGGAATTCTAGGTTCACGATTACTAAGTGCGACTGGTGCTAATCTCTTAATTACAAGAAGCGGGAGTAGTTCATACTTTCCTAACATTTCCGTAACTTAGAGATGGTGTGAATCGATCTTGATTTTCGTAACTAAGATTACCAAAGAAAATTCATGACTTCTCTAGTGTGAGCAAGACAGTTGATCAAGTTCGCTTGATGCTTCATCTCGAGTCTTTTGAGTAAATCAAATATGACACCATATTCTTGTTTGACTTTTAAAAGTTCTTGTTCATATTTTGAGATTTGACTTTTCAAAGACACGCTTTGATCATCCGTATGCTCAATTTTAGTATCGTAAGATTTTGCACTCAATTGAGCGATTTTCTTTTGAAAACTAAGTTGATGGTTGTGAATATCTTTTCACACCAATGTAGACGCTGCTTTGCATTGTAAATTTCGTGTAATCGCTTATTTTCGCCTTTTAAAGACTCGATCCAAGCACATTATCGGTGTTCTCAACAATTTACAACAGTTTCAACAATATCGCAGAGATATGATCGATGCATATGGCAACGAATAGAATAGCACAACATTATGGATATCAAGATGATAACATCTTCCAAGAGTCGATCAACATCTTTTCTCAATAGTTTCTTTTTGCGTTTTGTGTTAGTAATAGATGTTTCGCTTTCTCGAAAACGCTTTTCATTACCCCAAGTTCCTTATGAAAATCCTTTTCCCAGCAATTGCACAACTTTTCAAGTTTTTAACATTAGGTAAAAGATTTTTCTCGAAAATGTCTCTTTGTTCTCGCGCAGAGGCGATTGAAAATGTTCAACTTGATTTCGGATCGATATTCTATCTCATGTTGTAAAATTTTGAGGTCACCATGAAATGTCAAAATATCAAGAATTTTTCGATTTTCGTGTTTTGAGTTTACTTCACTAATGGAAGGTAAAGGACCATAAGTTTGTGCAAGGACCGCTTTGGGATTAACAATAGAAGACTCGGTGTTTTGATGATAACCCTTGGTGTGTTAGAAGAATCCGCAGGTGCGACGAAAGTGACCGCGTTTTATAATTAAAAGGTTTGTTGTAAACAACATTTTTAATTTTGATCGACTCGCCTTCTCGCATCTAATTCCTCTTGACGATGGTATTCAACAACACTCATGACAAGATTATCAATTTTGTATTTTGCAATCGACACTTGTGAGTTGGTTTGAATGTTTTAGTGAAAGCTTTGGTTTGTAATCGCCTAGATTTTTTCCATATCCATTTGGATTAGGTTTTAAGGTAAACTTTTCTATAGTCATATCGATTCACCATGTTTGTAAACAATGCTTTAAACTCTTTAATTTTGTTTTGCAAACCGAGAATTTCGCAGAAGGTCATCTACCCGATTGTTGAATGCTTTTTGTATGCGGAGAATCGTTTTGACAATTTAACAACTCAAATTTTAGCTTTTGATTTTCTATGCTAGAGCGTTAATTTGCTTTTATGTTCATGTTTCGCTTGTTCTAATTCGGACAACAAAGCATTCTTCGAGCGGCTAGATCACGATCCGTCTCTAAATATTTTTCGCTTTGATGAGATTTTGCAAAAGCGGCTTCAAAACCTTTTCACGGTTTTCTTGAGTTTTGAAAAGTTGAGTTGCATTTGTAAACATTCAAAATCCTTGGTTAACAAAGTGCATTTTACTTTTAAGGATTGATTTAATGCATAACATTCCTCCATTTTGATTTTATGGTCTTGAATTAACCGAGCAAAATCCGGATGAGGCAACAGATCATCTTGTTCAACTTGAGTCTCAACATGATCATTCTTTAGATCCTCAAGTACGACCACTGAGTCAATTTGATTATCAAAGGGGACCATAAGGTCATCTTGATCGTCAAATGTAACTACAGGGTTAATTTGAAAATCATCAGACGAGGATGTAGAAGACTCATTTTGAACAGTTTGATCCGTGCTTGATTCGTGATATTGGCGGAGATATTAGTTCGAGATATGATGATGGTTTGTTCGGCACGAGACAAGCCATCGTTGTCATACACCGGGCCTCAGATCACTCATGTGCACTCATGCATATTAGCCATCAACATAACAATTGATTAGCCTCGCAAGTCCTCCATATCATCATCCGAGTCTCATCGCCATAAAGCTCGTTTTTGTTTGTGAGAGATCCACCGGCTTCATCCTTAAGAGCCAAAAGTAATGCCTCTTTGAAATAAGCACTCGCCCGAGTCCTTGGCTTTGGGCATGCATTAGCCGTGTGTCCTTCTCATTGCGCTTGTAGCATCTAAGACCATTTAACCGATTCGAGCATTTCTCTGTTCCACTGAGCTCATTGTTATTCCTACCCACAAAGATTAAACCCTTGACCACCGCCCATCCAGACCATATTCACGATTCTCAACTTCAACACGTCCATTGTTCACAACACTTGAGTCCGTGTGTTAGATGAGGAACGAATACGATTGTTGGATTTGTTGGTGTAACGCCAAAAGCATTAGCAATCATCACAAATCCTTGTTGCAATGCTTGAACGGATCTGTTTCCTCGATCCGCTTCAATCGACATATGCTTGAGCATTGTTGCCGTATGGGACCAATTGATTTTGTTGAGGTTGAGGTTGTTCTTTGTGAAGGTGTGTTGGAAGCGCTTGGTTGAGTTCTTTGGTCGGAGGATAATTCGCATTGAGCATACAAGGCAAGTTGTTGATTGTCCGGGTTGACTGCTTAGCAATTTGAGCACGGAGAATCCTTCCGATCAACTTCCTTTTCATGAGGCTTCAAGTAATCGTACAACAATCCATAAGTAGAATGATGCATATTCTTCGCTTGACGGAGAAAAATGACATACTTCTCCCATTCGGACCAAGACTACTCAGAACTTAGTATTCACCGCAATTCTTGGCATGATGATGTTGTGTTTATCCAAATCATTGATGATATCCGAAAATCGATGATGATAGGACTCTAGTGTCTCTCGTGTTCAATCATGAAGTGTTCATAAGCCAAGTAAATTTGGATTCCAAATCCTCCGATTGAGTACTGATCCTTCCATAAGAAGACGAATATGATCCCACATTTTTGTGCGATCTTTTGAGCATCAACACTACGAAGAATTGGGTTTGGTAATCCTAAAAGGATGTATTCCATTGCAAGTTCATCGACTTCATAGTGTAGAAGTTCTGAGGATTTAAATCATAACAAGAGCAATGTTGGTTTGTTCATCTCTTGGTGGAACTGCGTTTGATCTCCTGCACAATGACAAGAGGCATCTCAAATGGACCTTCCAAGATAACCTTCTTTAAGAACTTTCCATGTGGCTTCTTCGCATCACGTAACCTAAAGAACCTTATCACCCATTGATCGTAGTTTCGGAGTGAGCATTGGAGGTCTATCAAGTGATCCACTTCATGAATTGATTGTTGGTCGCTTAAAGCTTCACATCTTTGCAAACCAAGTGGGTTCCTTCATAGTGCTTCGTGATGGATGTTGATTGAAATCGTTTGTGTAGGGTAGAGTTTGAAGACTTGGTGGTGGTTGAACCATTTGTGGTTGTGGAATTGCACCAAGTTGTGGAGTATGTTGTCGATTAAATTGTTGTTGATAAATGGCTTGTTGTTGATTCCATTGTTGATGTTGTGGAGTTAATTGTTGTTGTTGTTGATGATTATAAGTGTGAGGAAGTAGTTAGAGTATGGTGGTTGAGACATGATGATAAACTTGTGTAGTAAGAATGGATCTTTGTAGTCGAATGAACCTTTGTTGATGAAGTATCCTTAGGCGTAGAAATGACAAGAACCAAGTAGCACTTATGCGTAAAAACACCAAAAGTTACGCGTAACAAGAATAGTTACGCGTAGGATTTAGCTTACGCGTGGCGTGAAAAAGACTAATGTTATGCGTAAATGATAAGTTAGGCGAGAAAGTTAGCGAGGATTACCTTATCGTGGGACTAAGTCTCGCGTAAGATGAATCTTAAGCGTAATATTTTCTACGCCAGCTGCTTATGCTTGCCGCAAGATTAGGGTTTTATCCCAGTGATCTTTACACTTCACAGGCAAAAGATATCCAAAGTCGACGATTTTCGAGACTTATCCAAGTAAGAAAACACGGAATAAACCGTAAATTGAAGATCAAACCAAGGAAAGTCTTACGCGTAATTTTAGGGTTTTGTTACGGCGTAAGATTACTCGTAACTTTGATTCTATCCAAATGTGTTTCTAAACCGCTTTTGTGTGTTGAAATAGCTTCAATAACACCAAAATAACACAAAAGTGTGAAACTGATGATCCAAAGCACTTAAAACAAGCTACGCTGTAGGATAACACTTGCGCACAAAACAAGCTTAAAACAAGGAAAACACGTAAAGTTCCAAACTTTTGCCAAAACCAATAGTTTAACACCTAATAACGTTGAAAGTACAAGAATCTTGGATTCAAAAGTGTAAAAATTAGTTTTAAGCTAACCAAAGATTGTGTTATCTTTACGCTGAAGACCCAAAACCAAAACTTCAAAAACAAAGTGTACACCCAACTATTTGGCGATTGATACCACCGTTAGGTCACTAGTTTTACAACACAAGCTTATAGAGAAAGAGATAAGGCGATTGAACAAGCTAAACACACACACACACACGTATAAGTAAAACCGGTTAGGCGTAGAGTGAGTGAAAGAATAACTTGAACAACCAACCTCAAATGAGGGTTTACAATAGTTTATATAGGCAAGGAGCTAGGCAACACCCTCTCCTTCCCTATTCCTTATTGGGCTTGGACTGCTTACGGGCCTTCTACATGCTTGACCTTAAACAAACATAAAGGCCATAACAAAGCTACCTATTACATATGAAATATAAATACTTGAAATATTGCTTAGAGTGATTCCAACAGGAAAAAGGTTTGTTTTGAAATAATTATAACTAAAGGAAAAAGTATATAAATTATTGCGACTTAAATGCAAATTAAAAAAATTAAAAGTTAAAATATATTAAATAAACTCTATCACTATTTTTAAAATCGATTTTATAAAACAAAATAACTTAAATAAACTATCTTAAGTGAAACGAAACTTAAATTATCTAAAACGTGGTTTAAAACGAAACGCATGCGTTTAATTAAAATTACGTTGAGCGCAAGATAAAACGTAAAATTATTGAAATAAAAGGCCTACGAATGTAAAATCAATTTTCTTACTTACTATTTGATAAAAGAAATTTAAAAAAAAGAATTATATTTTTTTTATTTTTATTTTATTTATTATGAATTAAATACGGTTTTAAACTAATTAAATGATTAAAAATACTAAAACTATTTGGAAAAATCTGAAACTTTTTTATAAATTACTTTATACTATTACCAAGCTAAGAAAAGTAAAAAGGATGTGCCACCTTATTTCAATAAGCTAGAAATAAGCCGATGAGTTCTGTTTAAGCTAAAGAGACAAAATGGGTCATATATTAAATTTTGCAAGAAATGACCAAGAAAGTCCCAAGGGCAAACGGCATATAGGTACACCACTATCACCCTTATAAGGGAGAGGTCTCGTGTTCGACCCCGCCTCTCCCTTTGCAAAACATTTTATTTTTGGATTTTATTTTGAAAATGATTAAGCTAATGTTAATAAGCAAATATTATAACTACAACTTTTTATAAAAACTACCAATAAGCTCAGTTTGAGCTTAAGTTTTCTTAACAGTGGCTTAATTTGGAAATAAGCACAAGGTTTAAGCCATTTGGCTTATAAACTAGTAAATAAGCACTAGGGAAATGGGAATAAGCTAATAAACTATTAATAAGCTAATATTACAACTGAGAAAGCATTTTGACTAAAAAAATAAGCACTAATCAACTCAAAATAAGCACAAGCTAATTTGTTTTACCAAGATATCAGTGTGGTATGCTAGGTACTTTCTAGCTAGTTTTTAAGCACCTAATTAAGATAGAAAATGAAAATAAGCACTTTGAATAAGCAAGTCGACTGTTCGACTTTTCAAAAGCTAAAGATCTCACCTGGGGTCCACTAGAGAGCTTATGAATAGCTTGAGAAAAAGCTGAAAAACAACCGAGTATGACTCATTGTATCTTTGAATAAAATGGGACAAACTAATAAGCACTTGCACCACATCTAAAAAGCTCAAACCGAAAACTTAAGCTTGGGACATCGAGATAGCTAGGTTGGCTTTCCAAAGAACCAAAATCACAGTGCTTAAGCTAAATAACAAGCTCAGTGAGCTTGAGAAAATGATAAGCTCACCGTGCACGTAACATTATTTTGACTTTTAAACAAAATGAAAGTTTGACTTAAATGAACTTTAGATTGATTTTACTAACTAATTATGTTATTATGTCGAAATAATATTATCTATGTCTTTGTAAATAGCTTTTAAGCATGTAAACTAAATTTGGCAACTTAAACTCCTAACAGTGAACAAATAAGTGAGATTTAATGGTGTTTTGACTTTTTAATCTAATAAGCACTGGATTATACTGCTTCTTTGAGTTACTAATGACTAATGAAACACAAGTAAAGTATAAACAATGACACAAGAAGCCTATAACTCAGTGAACTGGGTAAAACCAAACATCCCTTATATATATTGTTGTGAAGCTTTTGGCATTAAAACAAACTTCATTAAACCAAAGAGCTATAAATTATCTTATATTAACTATGTTTAGACAAGATTAGACTAGAATTAACAAGATTAAACCACTAATAATATGAAATGCAAATTTCATAAAAAGGCTTACAAATGAGTTATTGCACAAGACATGGAACCGAGGATCAAGAACACCCTATAGCTTACCAATAAGCTCTAAACCAAAAATCTTTCCAAAATCATTTCCTCCAATTTTCTTGTACTTTCTCCATGATTTTTTATTTTCCACTATTTTTTTTTGATTTTGTGAATTTTTCTATTAGAGCTATAAACCCAACTTAAAGATATCGATGGCTTAGAAAAGCTTTTATAAGAGCTTATATGAGCTTATAAGTTTTTGATAACAACTGATAACAACTTTTAGCTTAACATGAGATTCTTGACATAAAAATCACATAAACTGAATTAGTAAATAAAAAATAAATTTGAAACTGAAAATAGGATCTTGATACACTGAAATGGGATTACAAAACACTTGAAATCTTAAACTTGAACTGGAAAACTTAAAAACTTAAAAACGACATAAGAAAAATAAAATTACACTACTACTACTTCTCCTCTGCTTCCTTTTCCTTTTATAATGATCTATTTTAGTCTTTGTCGACCTCTGAAGCTTTCCCACTTGATTGTACCTTTGAATTCATCCTAATCGTCCACTTGGACATTTGGCGGGAAAAGTCTTTTGACTGGATAGAGTAGGTTTTTGCAATTAAGGGGTTTTGTTGGATGTGGAGGTGGAAGGAGTTGGTATACAGGTGTTAGGGGTGATGTGGAAAGGTGGGGGTGAGGTGGTGATGGCAGATGGAGGAGAACGACCGTAACAATTGGAGTTTGGGAGGATGAATAAGGTTGGCGCGCTTCTATTTTAAAACATTGGGCGGGTTGTGTGTTTTGGGCCCGGATTTGGATTAATATTGATCCTATTGGTTTTGTAGCTAGTAACACACAAGGACCATTCTTGTAACATTCGAAGTTAAGGACCGAGCACGCCAAAGTTTCCAAGGGTGAATTTTTGCCAAGCTTCAATAGTATAAGGACCTTAATTGATAATTTCCATTTTTACCCTTCCAGGGACTAAATCTGCCAAATTTGAAACTAGAGGGACCAAAAATGTAATTTATCCAAAGTTTATCATAAGGACCATTTTTGACAATTTAAAATATTTCAGGGACCTTGAATGATAAAACTTTTCATTTTTAGATTCCAGGGACTAGATTTGACAACTTTTGAAACTGGGGACTAAACCGCCAATTATGCAAACTTGATAATGTTTTTCATCGATTTTGATGTTTTGCATTTAAAACATATAAAACACTTGTTTGTGATATTTCTATCATTTTGATGCGTTTAAAGTGTTTTCGATGTTTTGCGCCTAGATGGTACAAAAATGATGAGTATTTAGACACTCATCAGAGGGAGAATAAAACGAGAACTTAGAAACTATTCACTCACTTGATCATTTGTACTGTCCTTGGTAATTTGTGTAATAAACTATGAGAAATAATTGTTAGGGCAATTTTAGCACCAAATATAAATTTTTTTATGACATTTACGAGCTAAACTTTAGTCTTAATAAAGCGCCTCATGGATAGGAATTATATGACTAGCACAAAAACCGCTTACCACTCAAATTCCACCCAAAAATGCGAGGTTCGCCCACAGATCTTTATGAATAAAAGCATTCATCTTTAATGCTTAGAGAGTGTACCGTAGTATAATAGATTCTAGAACTTGTTTTGTGATGCATTCCGAGATCGCTAGTGAGACTACACTTGTGTAGTTAGGAATAACTAAGTGAAAAGAGGCATTAGGATAACCCTTGTTTGAAACCCCGTATTATAATTACTTCTTCCACATCGGTTGGGTAATTACCCCACACCCTTGCGATGTACTCATCTTTAGTACACGATACCCCTAGTTAACCCCTCAGAGCATATCCTTTTTGCGGTTCTCGTGATGTTTCGGTTTTTCATAATATCAATGAAGAACATTGTTTACAATCCACCCCCAAATGTACACCCAAATCGCCTTAGCCTACCTTTTATGCACTCATCTTTAGTGCATTATTGTTATCATTACTAAACCCTTAGTTCAAATATCTAGTTACTTGCATGGTTGCTAAGTCGAGTCATATCTTTTGTACACAGTTTTGGGACGATTGGGACTCATGAAAAAAAAGTAATGTTTTATGGAGTAACGGAAAGAACGATAAATTCAAATTCCTTTGTCTACGTAATTAAATACTCCAAGTGTTTTGATCTTTTCAAATCGGGTCAATTAGTGTTAGAGAAATAAAACTCAAGTGTAGGGATGCTCTATAAATCCTTATATTTTGATGTTATCGTAGCGATGGTAGAGTAAAATGTATAAAAAAATCGAAAAAGAGAGTTTTCAAAAAAAATTATTAAAAAAATGAAAAAAAAATACGAGCTACCATCCTACATCTATCTTTATGTTTATGTTTTTAAATTTATGTTTGTTTTGTTTCAAGTTATCTAGAGTTAGTGAGTCAATTCTTGGCTTAGCAACGCCACACTTTACATGCTTGTAACATAAGATTTTTGACTTGCCACCACTAAATATCCCTATCCAACAAAACCGTTTGTTTCCCTACCGTAAGCTTAACGTTACAACCCTTGTAAAGACCTCTTAGATAGTTGTTCCTAGGTGCTTACACCAAAGCGGTGGAGGTTTGATCTAGTCTTAAGCTTATAATAATCTATGTACTATGCTAAGTAATGAGTGTTTATCTTCCATTTCCATTCGTATTATATTTCATATAAACCCCGAGAGATGAGAGAATCCAAACACCACTTGTGAGGTGCTAGTATATAATTTTTGTGCTTGTTATGACTATTGCGGTGCTTTTAATTGTTGTAAAATATTTTAAACCGATGCTTCATGCCCCATAACTTAAAAATTGATTGGTCAAAAGCACATTTGCATGAGGACAAGCAAATACCAAGTGTAGGGATATTTGATAAGGATTTAAACGACGCTTAGGGGTCATTTAAGCCCTATTTCGACATATTTTATATCCGTTACTACTTAATTTCGCCATTTTCACTTTTTAGGTCTTTTGGAAGCAAAATGCTGGAATGAAGCACATTTGGACGAAAAGGAGCAAATACATGAAGAAAATAGCAAAGTCAAGATCAAAGCCTCACAAGACTGATCAACGGTACCTGACAGCGTCCCAACCAAAGGGCAACGCCGTCCCTCTATGATGACTTGATCAAAACATGCACGCGACGACTCAGTGAAAATTTTGGTCACATAACCTGACGACGTCACGCTTTAATAATGGAGGGCGTCACTCACAGTTTTCACACCAGACGGCCCAGATCTAGAATAAGACGAAGTCCCAATCAAGACCGACGGCCACAACTCTAAGGTGACGCCGTCCCATCGATGACTTGGCCTGCATTTAAACCCTAATGATGATGGCGAATCCCCCATGCAAAAGGTGACGCCACGCTTGTAAATCTATATATAGAATTGATTTTTCAGATTTAGGAGGTAGACTTTTGGAGAAAAACCCTAAATCATTTGTAGTCCGAATCGACAAGATCTTAGGGTCCCATACCCTATTTTACACATCGAGATAAGTATTTTAATCCAAAGTATCATTATGTCTATCCCGTATTCGATTGATTGTGTGTATGCTTGCTTGTCTATCATGTCTAGCTAAATTTCTTGTATGTTTGCTTAGATCTGTGAAACCTAGTTATTGATTATTGTTAGGTTGTTTCTTATCTTAATTGAAATTGGCTTAGGAGTGCAACTAGGCATCTTAGTTGTATTTAATGCTTGAGTATGAGTTATGATGATATGGTTTATGGATGAAATAGCCAAGGCTTGCCGATTCCGTAGGTCATATACGAGAGATAACCTCAAAGAACTAGGGACTACGCATACACTACGACCTTTAGGAATACAACGCGTTAAGATAGGACGTGACAACTCAACCGACCAATAACAGATAACTAGGGAGTAATAGTATCTAGGTGAACACATTTTTAATCATCATACGAGCACACCTCAATTAGACATAAGCTACCCGTAGTAATTAGATAATTAGATAAAGTAGAGTAATCGGTAGAAGTATCACCCCCCAACCAATTGCCCCGAGATTTTACCTTAGCTTTCTAAAAAAAACATGAAAAAGATAAAAAAAAAGAAAAAAGAATCATTCTCAACCCCACCTTCTCATCATACATTTCTTACTAGCATTCCTATTCCCCTAAAGAACGATATCAATCCCCGAGGATTACCCAATACTACACTACAACGATTAGGTTCACTGCCTAGGAGGTTGAAAAACTTGCTCGACGAAAAGGAAGTTTCCTTCACCCCGAACGCGCCTTCCGAGCGCATCAATGATGTTCATACTTTGTTTGCACTTGCTGAAACACATGAGTTAGTTGATATCTTTGTTGCACACAAGCCCCAAAAGTTAGCACAATTTTACTTAAAAACATAAGTTTTGAAGTCGTGGGTCAAGGGTAGAGAAGATGCTAACTTTCAATGGTTAGTCCAACACCTTTAGGACTAGACGAAATGGCGAGGGATAGATAGGAAAAATTCGAGGAGTGGAACCAAGACACCAACATGAAAGTGGTGTTGTAATCGAGAGAGGAAGAAGGGTTGTAGATAAAAAGGAGAAAATTAAAGGAAAAGAAAAGGAAAGTCGCTGAGGAAGAGGATGTTTTGCACAAAAAAAAAGGAAGAAGTTGTTCAACAATTTAAGCGAGGTTTATACGGGAAGGGAAGGCTAAAATGGTTGAGTTTATGTGTTTTGATGTTGAAAACTTGGCTGGTTTTGATGGGAAGGGAAGGCTAAAAGGGTGGTGGTCTTCTTCTTTGATGTTTCTAGCGGTGTTAAGACACCCTTTAGAAGCAGAGAAAGGATTACAAACTGCGTCCTTGCACTTTTCGCCCAAAGGCCATCCTAGGTGATGTTTCAATGATGAATACCATGTCATGTTTAATTCTTTTAAGCTGTAATAGTATAGTACCTAAATTATATGTTTGTTGTTTGCATACTTGTTTTTGCAGACAAGGTAGCAGTAGCATCATCACTTTAAGGTTCATGTTTTGTGGGTTTATCAGTTTATGGATATCGACGACTAATGTGTAGATCATTTGAAGTTTCAGCAGTTGAACGTTTTGAAGTGGAAACCGCATCATCTTTTATATTTTGTGAAATGTCAAGAGAACCATGTATCGTAAAATGACCGTAGTTTCGCTTATTTTCGTTGCATCAAACATTGAACATATAGTCGATCGTTATAAGTCAACTTGCTAAATAGTTGGTTATGTACAAATTTATTTGTTTGTCCTATGGGTTAAATTCGTGAGATCATCATTATTTAGCAATCGACTTTTATAAAGTCATACTTAACACGTCGGTGTAATGGTATAATTCACTCAAACAATCACCCCTTTATGTGTTGGTGGAATTGTCTTGGGTTAGAATTCACTGCCAGTGGTATAAATGTGTATGACTATAATACCCTCGACTAACTAACATAAATCGACGTTGACCCCGGCGTTAATGGTCAAGGGACGAGTTTAGCATATAAACTCCTTGTTTTGGACTCACGGAGATGAAAAAGGGAACTTTTGTCCCATCATGATGCGTATGTACAAGACTAGGGACGAACCGTGTATTTTACTCCGATGTTTATTAAGTGGATCTGAATCTGAATCTGACTCGCATATTTGAATCTGAATTTGACGCAGAAACGTCTCAATCTGAATGAAATAATATTGCTTTTTTTTTGTAAAAGATGTCGAATGATATAAATATAATGTAGTTTCATTCTTAAAATACATGAACGTTATAAACATTATATAGAACAACAAAATCATAAAATAAACACATATAGCAAAGTGGAAATAAAATGTGTTAAACTAAACATTTAAGAAAATTGTATCGTAATTTGACCTCTTAAGTAGTCATATATTGTCGATATGTTATACTCTCATGTTTTTAAACATCTTCACCATTTTATAAACTATCACTATCAATACGATGATACTGCGAAAAAGTGAAATATTTTATAGTATACTTAACATTGTCAATTAATAACTAAAAATATTTTCAACGAAAAGAATTTAAGTTAATGCTCAAAATGCGCATGTTACAATTTGATTTAATAAACTAGTTATATATTATTATTGTTCAAAGTCTCTTGTGCTTGAGCATTTTCATCATCATCATATTATCATATTAACATTTTTCATTTAGCAAAAGAAAAGAAAATAACGACGATTTCCTTTAAACGTATTAACAATTTAAATGAAAAGTCGAGAAAATGTATAATTAAGAAGTGAAAAAGAATAACCAAAGAAAAAGACTAAAGCAACAAAGTAAAATAAAATAAAAAATTAAAGAGTTAAAAGTCATTAAAGGTAGTAAGACATATCCTTCACATTTTATTGCTTCAGAGATTTTAGCCTCTGACTGTATCTAAAAAAAAGTGCATTTAATGATCAAAATATCTAATCACGTCTGAATGAGTTATATTAAAAAACTATTAAAAAGCATTATTCAAAAAACAAACCCCCACCTAAATAAATGAACGACCTAACGGTCAAGGCATCAAGATGTAACATTCATTAGGACAAAACATCTACATGTGAACCTTTTGGATATTCGTCATGTTTGGTTAGGTGCAAAGTCACGCATCACCATAATTGCATGGATAAGAATTAAAGAAAATAAACTAACCATCACAAAAGAAGCCATACCTTATCGGTTATCCCAAGCTTATTAGAGTCCGTTGATTTATAAGTGAGGTTGAATTTGGATTTGGATTTAAAATAGATAAGAAAGAAAAATTATATTTATTCATGTATATTTTAAAATAAATGTTTTCAAACTAATTTGAGTTTTTGTTTTAATCTATACTAATATTTTAACCTTTTAAGAAAATGTATGGTGAAAAAGTTAGATTAAATGATGAGCCACTAGAACGAGTGGTGGAAAAATAAAAAGAAAATAAGAAGTACAAAGAAGTATCAGTTAGATTTGTCAAAATGTGTAACTTGACTCAAGTTGTGATATTGAGCTTGAGAGGATCCTTGCCCATCTTTTATGGTACGACTCTATAGGTATTGTTTCATTCCATTTCAAATCGGGCTCACCAATGTATGCACTAGATTTTAGTATACTATTTACAAATCATTTACGTCATTTCTTTTAACTTTTAATTTTAAAAATTTTAAAAATTATTTCAGTTATTAAAAAACTTTTGATTAGAAATAGTAACAACATCCACTATTAAATTATATTTTAAATATTGTTTAATCCTCAAACTTTTATTATTTTTCGTTTAAGTAAAGGTGTTAACGGATCGGGTAATATCCACAGTAATCAAAAACCGAAACCGAACCAAACCGAAAAACGGGACCAAATTCGTACCCGAACCAAATTGGTCAAAACCGAACTGAACTAAATATTTAGTTATAGGTTTGGATATGATTTTGGCAATGAAAACCGAAAACCGAATTCATATAAATATAGATTTTCTCTAGGGTTTAGCCGCATAATACACGCCAGATTTTTCAAATATTCGCTTTTAGACGTGTACTAAAATCGTCCCACTTTATGTTGCGTCTTTTCATGTTTTACTATTTCACGCGTGTTACACTGCAACCGGTTGGGAATGATAAAACCGGCAAAATGCCTATGTGGCATATTTTTGAGTAAATTACATAGATAGTCCTTCTTGTTTGTCCCAAATTGCATCTCATCGTCCCCGGTCGTTTTCTCTGCTTTTTAACGCTGGCCCATTTTTTTACGCTTTCATCCGCTTTACGCTACTCGCTTTTTTACGCCATCCATTTTTTATAAAATTTTCGCCTGCTTTTTACGCCGTCTGCTTTCTTTACGTGATATTTTCGTTTTTCGCTTCGTATGTTTTACGCCGCCCGCTTTTTTCGTGATATTTTCGTTTTTTTCGTTTTCGCTTTTTTTACCGCCGCTTTTTACGCTTTCATGCATTTTTTTATAAATTTTTGTCATTTTTACGCCGCCGCGCTTTTTTCACGTGATATGTCCGCTTTTTGTTTACGCCTCGCGTTTTACGCCGCCCTGCTTTACGTGATATTTATGTTTTTGGTTTTGTCTGTTTTTTTTTACGTTTTTGCTGTTTTTCGCTTTCATCCATTTTTAATAAATTTTTGTCATTTTACGTAAAAGCATTAACACGTAAAAATGTATTTAATACGTAAAAACATAAAAACGTAAGACACAAGAACAAAAAAGATTTAACACGTAAAATGGACGAAACATAAAACGTAAAGAAACCGACGAAAACCCAAAATGATACAAAACGTAAAACGGACAAAACGTATAAAACGGGTAATAACATAAGAAAACGATAAAATGGGGTAAAACGCTTGAAATCGTAAGAAAATGTATAAACGGAACGAAACGATAAAACGAACAAAAACGTATAAAACGGGTAAAACGTAAGAAAACGGAAGAAAACGGACGAAAACGCCTAAAACGGACAAAACTTATACACGCACCAAAACGGTACATTTGAAAAGTTCGTAATATTTAGCGCCAAAACCCTATTATTTAACTTATTTTGTTAGTGAAAATCGACGCCACGTGCACGTGGCGATAGTGATTATGGTTTCGTAAACAAGTTTAATCGCATAATGGTACAAAACATAAAAGTACGCAACATAAAATGCCACATATTTTAGTTCACGTACTAAAACGGATATTCCAGAAAAGACGTAATATTTAATGACCTAAACCTTTTTTCTATGTATTTATATGAAAAAACTAAAACTCTTTCTTATTATAAATATAACATTATTTAAGTTTGAAAAAAAAATTGTGCTAAAATATATATAATTAAATGAAAAAGAATTAAATTATGTCATTCAGGTTATTCAGTTCGGTTTTCGGTTATTCGGTACGGTTTTCGGTTTGACCCAGAAAACAATTTAACCGAACTAACTGACCCGAATAAACCACAACCCGATAACCAAACCGATGAACACCCCTACTTTTAATTCGGTTTTCGATTTTGGTTGCCAAAAAACCATATCCAAACCGAAAACTGATTATTTAATTTAGTTCGGTTCAATTTTGACAATTTTGGTTCGGTTATAAATTCGGTTCGATTATTTTCGGCCGATTCGGTTCCATAGGTATTATCCGAATTCTGAACACCCCTACTTCCTCAAGCATGTATTTATAATTGTAAAGTGTGGAAAGAATCTAGTGAAAAAGGAAAATAAAATAAGAAGAACAAAAAGTATTTAGAGTCACATATTTTAAATAAAGATGAAAATTAATAAAAAATTATATTTTTTAAAATTGCATCTAAAATGTTGGATTATTGTTATTTATTATTATTATTCTAATTTTACTTTATTTGTTATAAAAACAACCCCCTCCACAAATAGGGGGTTGTATTTGTTATTTGAACATCACCCTTCTTGTAAACTGATCTAATAACCGATCCGAACATTACCACACATCCACACACATAATCAGAAACCAATTCTATTCCTTTACATTATTAACTAAAACAACCCTCCACAAACCGCAATCGATACAAATTGCTCAAAACCCAAAGTCAAGCCAGGATTGGCTTAAGAGTGTTGACCTTATCATGGTTGAATTCCAAGACTACTTCTCCATATGTCTCATATGCTTGGTCCTTACCATCTTTATCCGAAGTCGCCCAAGTTAATTCATGCTAATTATCGCCTTCCTCCTAGTCCATTTGCCTTCCCATCATTGGCCACCTCCACTTCCTAGTCCTTGCTTCAAGCCCTCATCGAGCTTTTCACAAGCTTTCTATCCCAGTATGGGCCTTTTTTTACTATCTTGGCTCTACACGTGTGTCGCCGCTTTCTTCCCGTAAACGGCAAAAGAAATCTTTAAAACGCACGATTATGCTTAGACAAACCCCATAACTCATCCGTAGATCGCATTTCCTATGGAGCCGGTTTTCATCTTTGCTCCTTATGGGTCATAATCGAAGTTCATGAAGAAGATAGTCATGTCACAACCTCAACACTAGAACACTCGACGCCCTCCTTCCAAGAAGGAACGATGAAATTAATCGCTTGATCAAATATCTATCACAAAAGGCAAACGATGGGAGGTCATGGAACTTGGACTCGAGCTTATGAAAATGACAAACAATGTGATATCTAGAATTCTTATGGGAAAGAGGTGTTCGAAGAAGAGGATGAGGCAGAGGATATAAGGAAGATAATTACCGAGATTAGTGAGCTTGTCAAGAATTTAACCTTTCGGATCATATATGGTTTTGTAAGAATCTAGACTTGCGTGGATTCGGAAATTGAGTCCATGGATATTCACACAAGATTGGATTCATTGTCGAAAGTGTTTTGAGGAGCATCAAGAAGCAAGAAAGCGTAAGAAGGATACAGGATGTGAGGACTTGCTCGACATTTTACTCGACATTTCAGAGACGAGAACATGGAGATGAAGTTGACCACGTAAAGCATTAAAGCCTTCATTCGGTAATATATACTAGCTAGCAAGTCATAATATTCCAAATTATTTAATTTTGTAGTATGGATTTGCCTCAACTAACATATTCATACGCTTCTTAAACATTTTCGGGATATATTTGCAGCAGAATGTAAACTTCGCGATAATCGAGAATGGACTTTAGCGAACTCATCAACCATCCAAACATAATGAAAAAGCGAGAGAAGAAATTGACGGTTGTCGGAAAAAACAGACTTTTACAGAATCGGACATTCCAAACCTTCCTTACCTTCAAGCAATAGTCAAGAATCATTAAGGTCGCATCCCGCTGCCGCTGATTCATAGACTATCAATCAAGATTGCACTGGGCGGTTACCATATTCCAAAAATACTACTATTTTCATAAACGTATGGGAGATTGGGCGAGACCCGCCATCGAAAATCCACTTGAATTCATGCTCGAAAGATTTGAAAACAAACAGTTGGATGTTAGAGGACAACACTTTCGCTTGGTACCATTTGGGGCGGAAAAGGATGTGCCAGTGGACTTCGCTAGCATTGATGGTGGTACATGCGACCCTTGGTTCTATGATTCAATGCTTCAACCGGAAGGCTGGGAAAGCCGGAAATCTAAATAGCATTGATATGGAAGAGGTACCGTATCGCACTTCCTAGAGCGAACCCTTTGGTTCAGGTTCTGCCGCACGGCTTCATCCTATTCCCTTGTCTGCGTACGATATTATACAAGTCGAGTTGTATCCTCACCAAGTAAAATTAACTAAGGTTGTAAAAATCGCTAGGCGCTAGTGAGGCGGTCGGGTAGGGTCTAGCGATTAATCGGTTAGGCGGGGATTAATCGGGGATTAATCGGATTGGACTTTTTATGCACAAAATTGTAATTTTAGATATTATATTATATTATATGTATGAGATAAGCATAGTGCATCAAAGTCCAAATATTTCAAGTGTTTAAATATAAACATAATACATAATTGTTCAGGTCAAACATAGATATTACGCGATTTGTTGACCCTTTTTAAGCGATCTTTGACCCTTTAATCGGTTTGTTGAACAATTTTTAAGCAATTTTGTTCGATTTCTCCAATTAATCGGTTTGTTGACCGATTTTTAAGCGATCTTTCACCAAAACGATTAAATAGGCCGATTATGATAAATCAAGGCGCTTAGTGAGCGATCAGCGATTATGCGGGGATTAATCGGCCGCCTGGACCGATTTTTACAACAGAATTAATACTCTTGAATGTAAAATATTCACATACACCACTTGTTTTAGTTCAGCCTTAAACGGATCGGACAATCTGATGGGTGACCTAATTAACTTGGACTCCCCAGAGTCTTTGTACATAAAGATATTCTAAGTTCAAACAAAAGCTCAATTAATGGAGAGTGATCCATTGAGTTGTGTTTTGTTTTATCGATACATTATACATATTTTTTCCAAAAAAATGGACTTGTAGTCTTTGCCATTGTGCTACTCAAGTCGACGATGCATTTGAATTCATCCTGTTTCACGTTATTTTGTTTTGTTATGATGAATCCTATAATTTGAATTCTCTTAGAGTACTAGGTATCGTGTTGACGTTTAACATATTATTGTTGAAAATGTATATATTTATAAATACGTAAATGTCCGGATTCGAACTCGTGACCATAGGATTGCACACATTAGCGAATGAGAATTAAAGTTAAATAATTAATGTTAATAATTACGATTAATTATTACACATAAAGTCCGTCTAACGATCGTTAAGTATTTAACGGATGTGACTAACGACCGTTAAATGTTAAAATTTGAGAATATATGGTGAATATCTTGAAAATGGAAAAGATTTGGAAAACCTTTTCCTCCTCTTAGGGTGGCCGGCCAAGGGGGCTTCTCCAAGCCCTAAACCCTAACTTTTCTTTCAAGTTTTCTATACACTATATATACAAAGGCTGTGGTTAAGGTTTTTGATAACTTTGTGCATTGAATTAACCCTAGATCTTTCCTCTCCTCCTCTTGCTTAATCTCGCCGAACCCCTCCAAAGGGTGTTTTGGTTTTGTTTTTTCATAAAAATGACTTGTGTTAAAATCCAAAGAATCGCTGATTCGTTGGTTAATTGCAGTGTACAAAACCGTGGTTGTAAGACACTATTCTTACACCTATTGGTTCGAGTTGTAAACGGTGAGGACAACTCTTTAAACCACTTCATCTCGCTTTGTTCAAGAGATCGACATTTGCAAGAGGTATGTTATGCATCTTCGCTTAATTATTTATTTGTTATGATCTTAAGTCTTCCATTGTGTACTGTGATGTCTACATGATTTTATTGTATTCATGTATCTTTAACTCAACAAGGGCATCACGAGCCTTGTATAACAAGTAATTAATTATCAAACACATAAATAAACATGATTGTGTTATTATTTGTATGCGAGATCTAGGGTTTGCAAAACCTAAACCCTAATTTTTTTTGGGGCGTTGGTGCTCTAATTAGGGTTTTGTAAACTCCGCTTTAATTGGATTAGAAACCTAGGTCGTATGCAATTTTATGTGTCTTCGCGAACTCGCTTAATTGCATTAATTGTTAAGTGTGATTTACATCCATGATAATTACATGCATGTTTTATCATGGATCCGCTTATTGTATGTTTTACTTGGTTAAGTGATATACACTAAATATTTTGATAGATCTTAAATTGGGGAATACCTCAATATTCTTATTTAATCAATTATGTGCTATGTGGTATGTGTTTGATTTCGACTCACGCAATCGATGAATTGATGCATGTGGCTCACTTTGTACATTCTCGAAAACGGGTGAGAGTCTTAATTAAACATATACATATTGATGATCTAGAATTGATTATTAATAGGATTTATCAAAAAGGTTTGCATGTGGCTATTTGATATGCATGACTTATTATTATGTTATGATTCATTGTTTATTTGTTTATTTTTAAAATACTCGCTTGTTTGTTATGTGTAACAAGGGTATTTTTACAAGAAAAATAAACCGACCTAAACAATGGTGAAACATGTATTTTTAAGCATAGTAATCATGGTAAAGTTCAATATAACTGTAAAATTTACCATGATCAAATCAACCA
The DNA here is from genome assembly GCA_022545495.1 of Chrysanthemum lavandulifolium. Classification (NCBI taxonomy): domain Eukaryota; kingdom Viridiplantae; phylum Streptophyta; class Magnoliopsida; order Asterales; family Asteraceae; genus Chrysanthemum; species Chrysanthemum lavandulifolium. The sequence goes on along the minus strand of CM040241.1, from coordinate 139,589,146 downwards.
ATAATAGCCATTTATTTTTTATTATGATAAACTTTCACCCTTTTTAAAAATTAAATATCTTGCAAACCGTTAATCGTTCTGATAAAAATTATACCATCGTGATGAGAATTAAATTATCTTTCTATAGATACGCACTACTATATATTTTTAACAACTTTTTTTTTCAAAATTTCGGTCAACAAAAATCATATATGATTTGTGAAAATCATATATGATTCGATTTTTACGAATCACATATGATTTTTGAGAATCATATATGATTGTAAAATCATATATGATTCGTAAAATCGAATCATACATGATTTTTAAAATCATATATGATTCGTAAAAATCATATATGATTTTTTCTGACGGAATTTTTGAAAAAAATGTTTGTCGAAAATATGTAAAAGTGCATATCTATAGAAAGATAATTTAATTTCGTCACGATGGTGTATTTTTATATTTTGAAGATTTACCGCTTGTAAGATATGTTGTTTTAAAAAAAAAATGTGTAAAATGATTTTGTATTAATTTAGATAAAAAATGGAGGGTTATGATTGGTTCATTTGTTCTATGACAAATATGAGTTCTATATTGATCTCAACTCATAATCATTTAATTGATTGATTTTTTGCACAAAATAGTTAGAACGGCTCACTCATGAATGACAAATTGTGTGATGGGTATAAGGAGGTACGCGATTAAATTGTGACCCTAAAGATGAGGGTTTTAATATGCTTCACACCGACCGATTCTCTCTCGTTTGTGTGTCTTAATGGAGCTACCAAGTATTCCTATATGTGTGCATAAAATCTTATGGGTGAATTACTCTAATCTCTACGCGCCACTTTTGTGATAATTATCTGAATAACTTGGGTCTTATGACTCATGCAGTAGTAGGATATAGTGGTAATTAAGGTGATTCTTTAATTGGTTATCCAATACCTCGATTAAAGTTTGATGATGAAAAGCTTAAATCATTAAAATAAGGATATAAATGTTTTAATAAAACCTATGCTATGAATATGAATGCATGGCATCTTTGTACATATTTGATTTGACATCAAAATTATTACCCTTTAAGTTGAGTTATATGCCATCAAGTGAAACGGAAACACCTAAGATTACCTTTTATTTGCGTGAGAACGTGACTTAAATCGTAATCAAAGGGTAAAATGTTCACGTATCGTGAGAACGGGGCATGGACGATTTTGCAGTTTCTTAAGTTGGACAACTTATTTGAGTTAGGCGGTGAGAACTGGCAACTCAAGGCATAAGATGGGATAAAACATGTTTACATGGCAATTGAAATTGGCTATATGTAAATCCCATAAATCTAGGAATTGCAATTGAAATTGGCAATTGAGCAAAAGCTCTACCATTTTGTATAGGGCAAATCACACAAAAAGGTATCAAACTTACCTTCAATTTCAATTTAAGGTGCTCAACTTTTTTTTTTTCTTAATTTAAGGTATCAAGTTTATTTTAGTTCAGATGTTAAATAATTGACAAGTTACCAGGTCACATCTATGAAATTAGCAGGTTACTCACATTTCTTTCTTCTCTATTTTTGGTGACATGATAATGGCTACTTCTTTACACACCAATTATCTCCATTTCCCTTTCTTTCGGTTTATACATTTCATTAATCTCATATCAATTTTTTGTTATCTTGAATTATGACCCGTAAGGTGCAACCTTATTTTGTTTTTTTTTTAATTATTGGGGATACTGTTATGGAATATGTTATAGTTACACAATCTATAAGTATAATGTATGTATATGTTTTATTTATTTAATTTGCAGTTATTAATGTATGTTTTAGATCGAATACTCTTTATATTTAGCTAGTTGTGATGGCCATATAACTTGAATGATTGCTTGTCTGCTAACAGGGTATTTCGGATTATGCTTTTAAACATCAGATAAGCATTTTTAATGTTTGGATGGAGGACCAAGTGTAATTGTGGTGACAACAGTTGTGTTTGTGGGGAACAAGAAAAACAAAAACACACTTTATACGAATTGCAATTAAAAAAATACGCTCTTTGAAGATGTGTATATTGGAATACTAATTTAAGTAAAACAAAAGATATAAATTTTGGCCGAAAATTGGCCGGAAGTTGGTTAAGGAAGAGGAAGTATGATGATGGAAACATGAAACCTTTTGTGTAGGTAAAAACTTCCCGACATTGCAATCAATAATAACTTGGATACCTTAAATTGAGAAAAAAAATGTTGAGTACCTTAAATTGAAATTGAAGGTAAGTTTGATACCTTTTGTGTAGGTTCATTACTAGCAGATCAACTGACATGATGAGATTATGACAATTTGGATCCTAGTTTTCAATAATAATTAATTGGTTATATGAATATGAACCTTGGGTATTTAATTGTTTATTGAAAAGGAAAATTATCAAAATACTAATTATAGTTTTTGAACTTTTTCGTAGATGGCTCATCAACCCGAAAACACTATGAGCTTAATGAGTTCGCTTTCAAAGATATGATTGGAAGAGACAAACCGACCGCCCTAATTTCAATGATTGGCATCGTGCACTTAGGATCATCCTTCGTGTTGCCAAAAGACTTGATATTTTGACTACACCTCGCGCTCGATGCTCCTCTCAATACGCTTGCGCTTTGAACAAGAGGCATATCGTGTTGAATATGAGAAGCACAATGATGTGGCGTGTCTAATGCTTTGGGATGTCCGCTCAATTGCAAAACAATTTGAGCACTATTCGCCTATGAGCATGTTAGATGAACTCAAACGTATGTTTGAGAAGCCACCAAGAATTGAACTGTATGAACTAATTGAAAAGGTTCATAGCGCAAGCGTGAGGTTGGCAACTGTCTCCCACCACGCCCTTGAGATGAAACATCACTTGGACCAATTGGAGAAGCTTCGGCTATGGTTACTCCAACGATGTATGTGTCGGCCTCATCAATCACTCCCTTAATCAGGAACGATTTGGTGATTTTGTGCGAAACTTTAACATGCATTGCACGGGGAAGACAGTGAATGAGTTACATGAAATGCTTGTAGACTTCGAGAAGAGATTGCCAAAGAAGGCTCCTACACCTGCTTTACTAGCAATACAAGGTGGTAGGGTGAATAAGCCAAAGCCGCAAGCGAGATAAGAAAGGGAAAGGAAAAGGAAAGGGAAACAAGTTGTCATCCCACAAGCTCCTAAGAAGAACCACCGCAAAGAAAAAGGAGAATCCTACGGCGATTTAACTTGCCACCATCGCAACTCACTGTGTCACCGGAAGCGGGCTGCCCGGTTTATCTCGAATGAGTGCCTTCGTAATAAAAATAAGATGGTGCCTAGCTCATCGGTATTTTTATGTTTGAATTATTTTCTTTTCTCATAAGCTAAATTCTGGATATATGATACGGGATGTGGTACTCACATCCGTAATACATCGCAGAACTTAGAGGAGCAAGGAAGTCGACTGGGAGAGAGTTACTTGTGCGTTGGAAATGGAAAGCGTGCGTTGTCGGGCCATAGGGACTTTTGATTTAGTGTTGCCTTCGTGCTTAATTTTGGAACTAAATAATTGTCATTATGCACCCTCCATTGTTAGGGTGTTATTTCGCTTTGTTAAAAGATATTGGTTTTGTGCACACTTTTACCGCTTATGGAATTTCAGCTTTTAAATAATGTTTTTACTTTAATGCAATTCCTATGCTTGGTGTGTTTGAAATTGATATGGATGGTTGTGTATCCAATGAGAATAATTGTTGTATAGCATTAGAAATAAGAAGAGCAAGTCTAACTATGAATCTTCTTATCTTTGGCATTGTCGCCTTGCCCATATAGGCAAGAAACGCATGGAAAAGCGCAACACGATGGGCTTTACAAACGGTCGATGATGAATCATTTGACAAATGCGAGTCTTGCATAACGGGAAGATGACAAGGAAACCTTTTCACCACGAGTGGAAAGGGCTTCGATCTACTTGGATTGATACACACCGATGTGTGGTCCACTTATACATGTGTCAAAACGTGGTGCTACCTACTTCTTAACCTTTACAGATGATTTCGATCGTTATGGTTATGTTTATTTACTAAAACATAAACATGAAGTCTTTGAAACATTTAAGGTTTTCAAAAGTGAAGTAGAATTACAACTCGGTAAGAAGATTAAAGCTCTTCGATCCGATAGAGGTGGTGAGTATATAAGTCAAGAGTTCAAAGATTACTTAGTTGAGTGTGGAATTATCCAGTAGCTTACATCTCCTTATACTCCACAACAAAATGGTGTATCTGAAAGGAGAAATCATACTTTACTTGACATGGTACGATCAATGTTTGAACTTACGACTTTTCCTTTTACTTTTTGGGATTATGCCCTTGAAACTGCTATTCGCATTTTAAATATGGTTCCAACAAAGAAGGTTGTTAAAACTCCATATGAAATATGGACAGGAAAAGCTCCCAACTTTTCTTACTTAAAGGTGCTGGGATGTGAGGCGTTTGTTAAACGCGACTCACCGTATAAGCTCCAAGCCGATCCGTTAAGTGTATATTTGTAGGATACCATAAGGAAACTATGGGTTACTACTTTTACTACCCCGCCGAGAACAAAGTCATAGTGGCTAGGTATGGAGACTTCCTTGAAAGGAATCTCATATCTCAAGAACTCAGCTGGAGAGTATATGATCCGAATATGATCAAGAAGATATAACACCTTCTCGAAAATACTCGCCAACTTCAAGAAGAGCCCGAAAGCTTAGGCGCCCTCCCGAGTTGTTCCCATTCGTAGGTCCGAAAGGACTATACGCACCGACCGCCTATGTCTTAACGTAGAGGTGGAGGAAAATATAGTTGGGGATCTTAATGAACCTGCCAACTATAAGGTTTCCATGACTGATCCTTAAAAGGATAAATGGCAGATTGCTATGAATGGGGAAATGCAATCCAATAAAGATAATGATGTCTGGATTGAAGTTGACCTTCCTCCCAATGCTAAAGTCGTTGGAAGTAAGTGGATCTTCAAAAAGAAAACTGACATGGATGGCAATGTACACACCTACAAGGCTCGTCTAGTAGCTAAAGGTTTTACTCAAACCTATGGCATTGATTACGAGGAGACATTCTCTCTGTAGCGGACATAAGAGCTATTAGGATTCTCATAGCTATAGTCGCACACTATGACTATGAGATTTGGCAAATGGATGTCAAACCGCTCGAATGGTCATCTAGATGAAGACATCTATATGGCACACCGAGGGTTTGTGAATCCACTATTTCCTAACCGTATGCAAGCTTAAAAGGTCCATTTATGGACTAAAGCAAGCATCAAGGCAATGGAATAAAAGATTCGATGGAGAAATCAAAAGTTTTGGATTTACTCGAATCTTGATGAGCCGCATGTGTATATCACAAAGCTAGCGGGAGTCATGTTACTTTCCTTGTTCAGTATGTCGATGACATATTAATCATGGGAAATCATATACCAAGTCCGAATGAGGTGAAAGCCTATCTTGGTAAATGTTTTTCGATGAAAGAATTAGGGAAGCATCATACATACTCGGAATCAAGATCTACAGGATAGATCAAGGTGGCTAATTGGTTTAAGCCAAAGTGCTTACATTGACAAAATATTGAAGAGATTCAATATGCAAAATTCCAAGAAGGGATTTTGCCAATGCAAGTAAATCATGGTTTGAGACCAAGGTCGTGCTTCAACACCGCAGAGGTAGCGTGATGAAGAAAGTTCCTTATGCTTCGGATGTATGATCTATAATGTATGCGGTGCGATGCACAAGGCCCGATGTGGCGCTTTGCTCATAACTTGACCATCGGTATCAATGTAATCCGGGTGAAATTCATCGATCGTCATAAAACATATTCTCAAGTACCTTAGGGCTACAAGAGATATGTTTATAGTGTATGGGAAATCCAAGCGAGAACTTTACATTACAGAGTTATCGCGATGCATCTCGGAAGTGTGACAAAGATGATACAAGTCTCGAGACGGGTTACATATTTGTCATCAATGGAGGTGTTGTGGATTGGAAGAGTAAGAAATAGACAACACTTGGCGTCTGCGCTATGAAAGTGAGTACATAGCGGCCCGAGGATGCCATGGAAGCTGTTTGGATAAGGAAGTTTGTTTCGGGCTTGGTGTTATGCAGTCGATTGAAAATCCTATTAAAGTATATTGTTACAATTCAAGAATAACTTTTGCCCATGAACCCAGGTCATGAAGGCACCAGACACTATCCTAGACAATATCACTATGTTCGAGAACAAGTCGAGATAGGTGAAATTGAGTTGCTCAAAGTTCACACAGATGATAACCTAGCGGATCCTTTAACGAAGGCCTTACTCGGTGAAAACTTAATCATTTGTCCGATAAGTTTGGACTTCGCTTAGCTAGTAGTTTCATGGCCATCTGTGACTAAGTATTTTAGATAAAAGGATATTGTAAACATTATTATTGAAATGAAATAAAGTATTTTGTTATGTTTATTATTCATTTATTATGATGTTATCATATATTTGCATGTTTAAATCTTTGAATAACTTAAGTTATTCTAAATAGTCCGTTGTCATGGGAATGATATTGAATTAAGACAAATCTGAGTATTAGTTAGAATATACTTGAAAGTATATTGATGCGTAGCATGACTAATTTCAGATGATATTTAATGAATTGAGTATAGGACTTATCCCACCTACATGATGATACTTTATGGATCTTTGTCATTAAGTATATCATGAATATTTATCCTCGACTTGAGATACCGTAGATATGTCATGGATGTAGTGCATTTTGTGAAGCAATCTAACGCTATACGAATCGGTAGTTATAAGGGTTGTTTTCGTAAGTGTTGCAAAATTTATGATTTCGCTTGTAGTCAAACGGGATTTGTTTCCTTCAAATTTATTTTGAAGTATAATCTTCTTGGCCCCTCATAGGATTGTTAAGATGTTTGCATGGCTATGCCCAAGGTCTTCGGAATATGTTCGGAAGAATTGGTAATCTTGATCAATCACATAAAGCGAGAAACAGAATAGTTAATTAAGAAATGAGTGAGATCCATATTCTTATTAACATGGTATTAGAAACAAAAGGATGAATATGATGATGAATCATCGAAACTTGGTTTTCTCTAGAAAACCATACACGAGTTGTACCGGGGGCATTGGCGTGTTGCTAGACGCTAACCAATGTCATTTCACGTTTTGTAAACATATCCAAGTGGGAGCTGTTGAAAATGTATATATTTATAAATACGTAAATGTCCGGATTCGAACTCGCGACCATGGGATTGCACACATTAGCAAATGATAATTAAAGTTAAATAATTAATGTTAATGATTACGATTAATTATTACACATAAAGTCTGTCTAACGATCGTTAAGTATTTAAAGGAAATGACTAACGACCGTTAAATGTTAAATGGGAGAATATATGGTGAATATCTTGAAAATGGAAAAGATTTGGAATCCCTTTTCCTCCTCTTAGGGTGGCCGACCAAGGGGGCTTCTCCAAGCCCTAAACCCAAACTTTTCTTTCAAGTTTGTGGAAAACTAGAAGGGGGTTGAATAGTTTTACCAATTAAAACTTCCTTTTAAACTATTTAGATCGACTTATGTCAATCTATTTGGTTGTGTGTGTTGGATGTTGATAAACAAGCATATAAAGATATGTAATGAAAAGATAAGAGTAAGATGCACAAAAACACAACGCGAGTATTTATAGTGGTTCGGCAACAAGGATACATTCCTTGCCCTACTCCACCCCCGAGTCACCTACTCGAGTTCGTAAACACTACACCAATCTCCTTATGGCGGAGAAGCCTTCACAACGCCGCTAACCTTTTCCAAGACAAAGCTAAATACCGAGTTCTTTCACACCAAGGCGAACCACACCTACACAACGTCGCTTACCCTTTATACTTGCTAGGCTAACCACCGAGTTCTTTCACACCAAGGTGAACCAAACCTATCACAACGTCGCCTACCCTTTATTAGGTACTAGGCTAAGCACCTAGTTCCATTGCAATGGAGGAACTACTACCACACTACACCAACGACTAATCCCAAAGGAGATCTACTCCTTTACAACATTATCAAGGATATCAATATCCTTGGATCTAATACTAGTCTATCTTGTACATCGAAACACACCATATCGAATGTACATCTAAGGCACCTTTTACTAATGCCTTTGACTAGATCTACAAGACACCTTTCACTAATGCCTTGTGTCTTCACTTCTAAGCACCTTTCACTAATGCTTCTAGTCTTGACTTCTAAGCACCTTTCACTAATGCTTCTTGTCTTGACTTCTAAGCACCTACCACAAGTGCTTATGCTATAGACGATAGATACCCTTCACTAATATCTTCGTCTTGACACTTGAGACATCTTTCACTAATGTCTTCAACACTACACTTCTTTGAAGAAAGAAAGGAATCATCAACAAGAAGACTTGATGAGCCTTGATGATGAGGAAGCATGGCAACTCATGGACTTGAGCTTGCTCGACTTCAAAGGTGGTGATCTTGCCTTTAAGAGGAACCTAAAAGATCACACAAAAACAAAACTACAAACATAGATCTCTTGGATCTGAGGTTAGTGAGTTTTAACTCGTGGAGAAAGTGTGTTAGAAAGGGGTGAGAAATAATGAAGAAATGGCTCACTATTTATAGAGGAAAAATCCTCATCGCCCCGGATCCCACGGATCCCTACCACAAGGGATCCGGCTAGCACAAAGCTAGGGATCCGTGGAACGCTCCTCTTTGCCCATGGGTATTTTGGTCATGGGTCATGGGTCATAGGTTGAACCATGGATCTTTGGCTAGATACAATGTATCTTTAAGTGCAATGCACTTAGTCACTTGGGTATGGGTTGATCCATGGGTTATGGATATCATCCATGTGTGATATAAGCATGATGTCATGCAATGGGTTATCCATGGGGCATGGGCTTTGTGTTGTACCCAACTACATTCAATGTATTTGCCCAATGGGTTGTGATACTTAAGTTTCTACCCATTTATATTACCCAATATACTACATACTAGTTATGTGTATATTATACCCAATTATGTAAACACTAGTTGTTGTACATATGTATTCCTAAATCATAAAATCACTTATACTTGTTTTAGTGTTTTATGTGAAAGTGTGAATATGTTAGAAACTATTAGTTCAAACCATTTACGTATTTTATTTGTTTCGTTAACATGATTTTACGTTTGTTATCGACAAAACATTAGAAGATCGTAAAATATAAATAAACGTTTTTACGGCTTATTTGTATTAACAATCTCCCCCTTTTTGTTGATGACAAAACATAAAATTATTTTAAGGAAAAGCTAAAATTGTAAAGTTTGAATTGTAGTTTTACTTTCTTCTCCCCTTTTGTCGAAACAAAAGTGTTTGAAGGAAAGCAACACATCGCTTTTAAGAAAAACATGTGAAAGAAATAAAATAAAAAGGAATAGAGAGCAAGTAACAGGAACAGATCTCGTCTTTACTCCCCTGACGAGTCCATCCCTATGTAAGGGTGTCAAGAAAGTGATAATAATCTAGTTTGTTTGCAAGTAAGTTTGCAAAAGATTTCGTCTAAGTGACGAATGTACTCCCCATTGATGATTGAAATATTGCAAGGGGATGTCATGAAATGTAAACCTAGTATTGCAAGTAATTTGCAATGTATTGCTTTGACATAAAGCTCCCCTAGCTTTAGGATGTCAAAGTCTTCATGTGTAAATTGAATAACTACAAAACAAAGGTTAGAAAGCAAGTATAATTCACAATTTCACGCAAATGTGGTTCAAGTTAGTAGAACGAAGCTTTCATCTCACGGATCCCATGGTTCCCTCCTAATAGGGATCCGTCTAGGCAACTCGAGGATCGTATTAGCCGATTAATTTCAAAGAAAGGTGATATAACAAGTAATGTTATCACAAAATGAGATATGAATACAAAGTAATCACATGCTCAACAAAATAACAAGTAGCATGTAATTCTATTTAATAAAACTAGAGTTATGATATACATGACTCTAAAAACTAAGAAAATAAGAAAATACATGACTAGGAATTTCTAAACCAACTATTGCTTGATGCTAGGACACCACTAAAATATTCTAGCTTGAGTTTTGTTTAGGTTTAATCTCATCGAAATGTTTGAGGAGATGATAGAACATGAAACATTGGTCTTCTCGTACTTCATGTATCAAACTTTCAACATGTTGACAATGATAGCAATCTTTGTCATGGCTAGGTAGTGGTGGTGGAAGAAATGAAATGGCTTGATGCGAAGGATCAAGTGAAGCGGCTTGTGGAGCTTTAAGCGATGGAGGATTGGTGGGCGCATTTGAGAATGGCTCGACTAAGAATGATGGTGGTGATAGAGAAGTGTCAACTTCCATATGGTCGGGTGGTTGACTTTGATGATTTCTCATAATCCAAATGGGATTATATGATGGAAACGGCAAAAGGAAGCGGAGCAAGTGTTGACTCAACACCTTGATTTTGTACCATTATTCCTCTAATGAGAAAAATGTTGTCGTGAAGCGGATGAGACGGCCTAGAGGCAAGTCCTCTAAATTGTAGAGGTGTGGTGATGATAGTGGGGATGTAAATGAAATAGCTCTAGGAACCAATGGTGATGGTTTAGTGGAAATGATATTGTTTGGCCTAGGAGGTATGGTGGTGTTTGGCATAGGTAGTTTTGTGGGTACTATCCTTTTAGGAATTGGTTTGATTGGATGATGAAGGATCCTATCATTTGTTGGCTTGACCGGAGATGATTCGGTTGAGGAGATTTAAATGTATAACACGCGCCTTTTTCATGGGTGGTTCTTTGGTGGATAAGTTACTACTTGGGGTTTTCCTCATGATGAGATGATTTCAAGAGGTTTGCAAGGGTTTCTAAAGTCTTGAAAATTAGGAAAAGGTGATGACTATGGAGCTCCTAACAAAGTGGTTTATAAACCAAGAGATTTGGCAAGTGCATTTAAGCCTTAAGCCATTAGGATTCATTTGAATGTGATGATTAACATGCAGGAGTTAACTACTGAGTTTGCAGATCGATCTAGGAACTCATTTAAGATGAGATGGAGTGTTTGAGTTAGAAAGATGAGTTGAAATTATTGTTTTATCAAGATTTGACATAAACGTCATCCGGATCCCACGGTTCCCTCCTCGAGGGATCCGTCTAGGCTAATCCTAGGAATCCGGCTTTCGGCGATTATGAAAGAGTGGAAATGATGTTTCTAAGATCTAAGACCTATAACATCTTGAGTGTTTCATCCTCCTAAGTGTTTTAAATGAAGGGTGCTTAAGTACTTGAAGGTAATAAATGATGTAGCTAATGATTGTCTTTTATGGAAGGATTTGGAACTTTCAAGAGCACCAATAGATGAGCAAGGATGAGACTAAAAATGAGAGTGTCAATTGAAGCTAGGTGATCCTAGAGATCAGTTTGTGACTTAGGATAGTGTTTTGGAAAATATCCTAGAAGCTTTGAGATGGGAAAACTAGAATTTGATCAACTTTGATCAATTTTGAGGTAAGAATGATTTATGATCAATTTTGCCATAATCAGAGGATTTTTAAGACTAGATGTGAGGGATCATGTGAATAATGAAGTGTGAGTTTAAGAGCGGATGAGTAATGGATTAAAAATGAAATGATAGATCTACAAGCGTCTTTGAGTGTGATCTAGGTGAGCTATGTGTGAGTAGGAAGGATCTACTTATCTTGATAAGGACTTAATTTTGCCTTAAGACAATATGTTTAGCTTAGTGTGAGGTGTTCTAAGGATATGATTGAAATACAATGTTTGCAATTGCATTTTCTGTTTGCCGGATCCCATGGTTCCCTAAGTGAAGGGATCCGTCTAGCACAAACTTTGGGATCCGTCCATCTGCTCAGCAGAACCTTTACTAAAGGTATGCAATGATCTTGACAATGCATCATATTCCAAGGTTGGTTTAGAGGGATTCTAACACTAAGATATCAAATGTAATATGTTTTTATTTCATGAAGGAAATAGGATTACATTGATAAAGCACGAGTACAAGAGAATTGATCCTATTTTGAAATACTACTAGGTTTCTTGAGTGTTTTCGCTAGAGGATCATTACGTGATTGATGAGTGTTGGTGGAATCAAGAATGAAGAAAGTCTTCATGAGAGATATGTTTAGCGGTTCCATCATCTTGTTCACAAGTACGCATAACGGACTTTGAAATCGAGGATGGAAGTGCATAACATTATGATGATAGGCGTGTCAAGAACATTCCATAAGGGATGAGTTTATTCTTGGAGCCTTGAAGATTTGCAATTAGCCTTGCGAAGAAGTAGGAGAGATTGTATGGTTGTTGTGTTAGTAAACGATTACAACATGCGAGCACAACAAGCGGGAAGAATTTCTTGATTTCCCTAAGGCTCCAAACATTTTCACGTAGGATGAGTGCAAGAGGCTTGTACTCTTCTCGGATATCCCTTGTAAAGATAATGTTTGGATCGGAGTAATATGGTCGAGGTTTGCATATTATGCGATTTAAATCTTCCGGAGAGGTATGTGTGAACAATGCGGACTATTTTCTTCACGAAAGTTGAGAGAGAATCAAGAGACCAATCTTCTTGAAGGCACATTGTCCATGATTTGGAATCGGAGGATGTGAGCAAAATGCCCAAGGGTTAGAGTGAACTTTTGGTTTTTGATATAAAACCAAAGAGATAGAGAGCGATCCTCATTCGAACGAGTTCGACTTGACGGAAGAATTCCATTATGAACCTTGGACATATCTTCTCGTTGATTTCAAGAAGACATTCGAGTCCTATGGCTCGGAAGGAGGTATTGATACCTTCTTCAAATTGTAGAGAGGTGTCTACAACACGCCCTTCGTGGAAGTGACGGTTTCAAGATTATTGAACCCACGGACATGATTGCCAAAAGTGTTGGGTTCGAGAGAGATGTTCGGTGTAGACGCTAGTGAGTAAAAAATCAAACTCATATTCATGCGTCATAGTTGAACCTATAGAAGTGATAAGTTAATAAAAAGAGATGTTTGGTCAACCTATGATTATCTAATATTTTTACTAGATTTTTATTAACAATGGTATTTAACACTTTAACTTACTCAAGGTTTTGACTTTCTAGTGGATTGTTACATTTAGAAAGATAGTGGTTTTTAATTTGCATGAAAAACTGTTTTCCAAGAGGACGGATCCCACGGTTCTTTTACAAAAGGGATCCGCTAGTATATCTTCCAAGATCCGTGGATCCGTAGTAATGTAAATGATTTGATAAAAACATAGGTTTTACGCTTTTATACCACGAAATATGTTTTATCCTACATTTTCTTTTAGCATGCATACATGACTTCTAATGTATTATGAGAGAATATAATACATATACATCAAAATAAGTGACACACACATTATGATAATAATATCCTAGACAAATTAGATTATTAATAATATTGCATTTCAATACTAAGGATGATACAAAGGATTGGGTATATAACCCCAATATAGATTAACAACACAAAGTAAATATCTCTGTATGTGAACTTCATCATAGGGAACACAAGTGCGATGAGTGTTAGGGCGATGAGCACGAGTGCGATGTAAACCATGTTGATGACGAATCTTCTTCGTTTCGGTTGAGATGGAATGAGGAGGAAGATGAAGTTTTGAATTTGGAAGATTTGAAAGAGTGAGGTTTGGTAGAGTGGTCGACGGTGGGGTTATTTATAGGAAGGAGGAATTTTGAAATTGTGTTTTGTTTTATTATTGGATTAAAAGAAACAAAACATAAGTTTTATATACCACGACTTTAGACGAGAAATAAAACACGATGTGAGAAAAAGGCTTCCTAATGAAGCTTCATGTAAAACATGTAATTGCACAAAAGATAATCATATAAATACCTAAATAGGTATACTTAATTATCAAACAAAGTAAAAAGAAAATCATACCTCTAGCGCACTTAGGAATGTCTTTACAAATGACACAACAAATGTCACTTAGACTATTCCCGCTCCTTTGCGTTTAAGATACCTTCTTAAGTAAGGTATTCTTGTTACCAAGTGACTCCTAAAGCTTGGTGGGTATGAGCTTTGACTAATCAACATGACAAAGAAGATTAGTGAATTTAAATGAAAAAAAAATAAATAAAAAAATGTTGTTATCAAATCAACATCCAAACGTATAGTTTTAAAAGACATGGTGTTTGTTTTATGAAAACCTTCTTTGTAGTTTTCAATTAACCATGGATCGTATCAAGTTTTTAAAGTACAATATACTTCAAGAAACTTGGTAATGAAGCTCTGATGCCAATTGTGGAAAACTAGAAGGGGGGGGGGGTTGAATAGTTTTACCAATTAAAACTTCCTTTTAAACTATTTAGATCTACTTATGTCAATCTATTTGGTTGTGTGTGTTGGATGTTGATAGACAAGCATATAAAGATATGTAATGAAAAGATAAGAGTAAGAAGCAAAAAACCACAACGCGAGTATTTATAGTGGTTCGGTTACAAGGATACCTTCCTTGCCCTACTCCACTCCCCGAGTCACCTACTCGAGAGTTTGTAAACACTACACCAATCTCCTTATGGCGGAGAAGACTTCACAACGTCGCTTAACCTTTTTCCGGTACAAAGCTAAATACCCAGTTCTTTCACACCAAGGTGAACCACACCTACACAATGTCGCCTACCCTTTATACGGTGCTAGGCTAACTACCGGGTTCTTTCACAACAAGGTGAACCAAACCTATCACAACGTCGCCTACCCTTTATTAGGTACTAGGCTAAGCACCTAGTTCCATTGCAATGGATGAACTACTACCACACTACACCAATGACTAATCCCAAAGGAGATCTACTCTTTTACAACATCATCAAGGATATCAATATCCTTGGATCTAATACTAGTCTATCTTGTACATCGAAACACACCATATCGAATGTACATCTAAGGCACCTTTCACTAATGCCTTTGACTAGATCTACAAGACACCTTTCACTAATGTCTTGTGTCTTTACTTCTAAGCACCTTTCACTAATGCTTCTAGTCTTGACTTCTAAGCACCTTTCACTAATGCTTCTTATCTTGACTTCTAAGCACCTACCACAAGTGCTTATGCTATAGACGATAGATACCCTTCACTAATATCTTCATCTTGACACTTGAGACATCTTTCACTAATGTCTTCAACGCTACACTTCTTTGAAGAAAGAAAGGAATCATCAACAAGAAGACTTCAGTAGCCTTGATGATGAGGAAGCATGGCAACTCATGGACGTGAGCTTGCTCGACTTCAAAGGTGGTGATCTTGCCTTTAAGAGGAACCTAAAAGATCACACAAAAACAAAACTACAAACATTTATCTCTTGGATCCGAGGTTAGTGAGTTTTAACTCGGGAGAAAGTGTGTTAGAAAGGGTGAGAAATAATGAAGAAATGGCTCACTATTTATAGAGGAAAAATCTCATCGTTCCTGGATCCCATGGATCCCTACCACAAGGGATCCGCTAGCACAAAGCTAGGGATCCGTGGAACTCTCCTCTTGCCCATGGGTATTTTGGTCATGGGTCATGGGTTGAACCATAGATCTTTGGCTAGATACAATGTATCTTTAAGTGCAATGCACTTAGTCACTTGGGTATGGGTTAATCCATGGGTTATGGATATCATCCATGTGTGATATAAGCATGATGTCATGCAATGGGTTATGGGTCAAGATCCATGGGGCATGGGCTTTGGGTTGTACCCAACTACATTCAATGTATTTGTCCAATGGGTTGTGATACTTAAGTTTCTTATATTACCCAATATACTACATACTAGTTATGTGTATATTATACCCAATTATGTAAACACTAGTTGTTGTACATATGTATTCCTAAATCATAAAATCACTTATACTTGTTTTAGTGTTTTATGTGAAAGTGTGAATATGTTAGAAACTATTAGTTCAAACCATTTACGTATTTTATTTGTTTCGTTAACATGATTTTACGTTTGTTATCGACAAAACATTAGAAGATCATAAAATATAAATAAACGTTTTTACCGCTTATTTGTATTAACAAAGTTTTCTATACACTATATATACAAAGGCTAGGGCTAAGATTTTTTGATAACTTTGTGCATTGAATTAACCCTAGATCTTTCCTCTCCTCCCTCTTCCTTAACTTTGGCCGAACCCCCCTCCAAAGGGTGTTTTGGTTTTGTTTTTTTCATAAAACAAGGACTTGTGTTAAGATCTAGCAATCGCTTGATTCATTGGTTAATTCGTGTGTACAAAACTGTGGTTGTAAGACACTATTCTTACACCTATTGGTTTGAGTTGTAAACCGGTAAGGGACAACTCTTTAAACCGCTTCATCTGCTTTGTTCAAGAGATCTGACATTTGCAAGAGGTATGTTACGCATCTTTCAGTTAATTATTTATTTGTTATGATCTTAAGTCTTTCGCTGTGTACTCTGTGATGTCTACATGATTTTATTGTATTCATGTATCTTTAACTCAATAGTTATTGGTATGCCAACTTATCGTCACGTCATCCCCTCCTCAATAACACACAAATCACTCAAACACCCTCCCTCATAACACACCACTAACATGTTATTGGGTCCCACAAAATACCCCACTAAAAATACCCAGATACTCACAATACACAAAAAATAATAATAGTAATAACACAAAAGACCATTTTCTTGAGCCACTCTAGTAACTCAAAACCATTTGGCATGTAGATGGCATGTTGGATGGTATGATAATGGCATGCCATTTGTTTTTCTTTCTTTCCTTTGGCATGTTATCTTGTACCCATACCTTTTGCTCTTAGGACCTTTCACTCTCACTTCTTAACCTTTTACTAATTTAGGATTCCTTTAACAGCAACATCACAATGATAGTGATATTTTAATGCGAATTTTTTTTAAAAGGCTATGCAGAAGCGTATTTCTTGCGTGGCTCAACTTTTCGACATTTCTTATTTAGCCTAGTTGATCGCCGCTTATTAGGAGAGAAATTAAAAATATACACGTGTTAGAACGAGGTTAAAAGTAAACAAATATAACATACCACATAAGCCATTTTGTCGCTAATAAGCAGATTTCTTCCAATCGGGCCCACCCAAACATTACAAGCGTAAAAAAACTCCACCTAGACCATTTCACGCTTATTAGCAATGATATCATCACATTTGGCCCCACTTATGCTACAAAAAATTCCACATAGACCAACTTGCCCCTCTTGGGCAGCGATCTCCTTCTCCATCCACTAAAGACAATATATATATATCTCTATATTATATATAACAGGAGACATTTGACATTAATGCCCCTCAATGCCACCTCAATGCCAACTCAATGCCACCTCAATGCCACCTCAATGCCACCTAATCCAATTTATGCCACATAAGCATTTTTTGTCCAAGTAAGCAATGTTTTTATCCACCTAATTAATAATCTTTAATTTTCGGATTTTATGTATTAAATTTCAAAATTCCTAAGCAATTATTTACAAAATTCAATTTAATAAAAATGACTATGGTGAGATTCGAACTGGGTCTCATAGTCTACAAACAAACATGATTACCACTAGACCAACACATTTTTGATTATAACTTGAAAACCAAATTTATAAATCTCAACAACCAATCATTGACTATTTTAATTAGTTTGAAAAGGAATGTATTTATCTACAAAAATATAATTATAAGAATCTCTACAACAACATAAATCCTCATAATGTTCGGATTAAAAAAAAAGTCGACTCTCTCTATTTCATAATATACTTTTTCTTGAAACCCTAATTTCATCTTTTAGTCAGCCATCTCCATCATGATATGTATGCATGTAGCTTAGTCCACTAATGTTTGTATATTTTTTGTTGCAGGTTTTGATCCTTTAACCTATGTTCATAAGTATAGATGATGCATGTTATATTGCGGTTTATTTATTGAAGTATAGATGATGCATGTTCTTATTTATTGGCGCTTTATCGTTTTTTCGATGATTTATTTACATATGCAAAGTTATATTGTAGCCGGTAATATAGGATATTTTTAAAAGGAGTCAAAAGCGCTTGAATCAAACTATTCACAAACGGCTTGAGGAACCTAAGAGATCTCAACAGCAAAGAAAAATGGGTATATGTTCATGTTGAAAATAGTCTTGATTATTGTCTTTTTTGTTCAAACATTTAGATGATTTGCTTACAAAAATTTCTATTGTTCTAAAATAAATCCTAACTATTTAATGATCCATGTTACAGGATTTCTTGTGCGAACCGAATGTCGTTCAAAGATGGAAACACTCTTGTGCGACTTGCAACCGGAAGATTTGATACGTATATCGCTTACTTAACTAAGGGTATGCCATTTTGTCTTATGTTGACGTGGCAAAATGGGTAGGTTATGCAAGTACTGTAACGATTCAAAGGAATGGGTTAGAATTTTTTTTGTTCGATTTCATGGGGCTTTGGACAAAAATTAGTTGGCTCAGATTCTCTACTTATGAGCTTATGACATACTTGAATTCGTAACCTGATGTTAATAAGCTCACACGCTGAATATAATGGCTTATTGGCTATACATGGGTTGTTTGGGTTGATGATTAAATGCTGATTAAAACTGTTGTATCCGTATGATTAAATGCTGTATACAAGTAGTTGATTAAATGCTGTACACAACGGTTTCAATTACCCAAACACCACAAACTAAATGCAATTATATTTATAGTCTTACAGAAAAATCATGGGCCAACCCAACTGATGTACCATTTATAAATTAACCCATTACCAACCCACCATATCATATGATACTAACAACCCTCTTACATTATATTTAAGCTGATGCCACCTCTGTATACCACATCCATACATGAATAACTCCAACATAAATACCTAAATGTATAATCAGATTGAGAGTTGTAGTGGTCACCTAAAATACTCAACTGAACATTAGTATATAATATTTAGAAACTATATTAGCTTATCAACATTCAACAGTTTCTTTAACAATATTGATAGACCAACAAGGACAAAGTTGCACAAGTCATCTATGCAACCATTGCTGGTGATTTTGTTCTTGCATCAACTTATGCTCATGAGTTGCCTCAGTATGGCCTCAAAGTTGGACTCACCAACTATTCTGCAGGTAATGTTTTTTAGTTGCACAAGTCAGTACCTTTAAATTTTAAGTTGAATGTTCGACTTTTTTGCAGCCCAAACTCACCATATCTGGCTTCAGTTGTTAATGGTCCTGGTAAGAACAGCGTTGCTCAATGCACAAGACATATGTGCCCGATACGTGTTCACTGGCACGTGAAGCTTAACTACAAGGATTACGTCTATCTAGTATAATGGTTTTCTGTTTTACTTGATTTGATCCTACCTTTGATGCTGTGACACAGGCCTTCTGTAGATGTTATTTTTGAGGTCCTTTTAATGCGATATATATCACATCACTACAAATAAAGTTTAATTCTTAAAAAAATGAAACATTAATTTAATTTGGTCTTCTTTTTCTTTGTCATGCACAGTCCCAAGTGAAGATTATGGGAAAAGCATACTATTCATGTTTTTTTGGAGGTTAAGGTAAGATCGTTACTAATATTTTGTTTTTATTTATTTTACGTCCATCTCATATTCTCTATAATGTGTCTGTTTTACTATTTGCAATGTATGGGCCAACTACACGATGATAGCTACAACAAGGTGGTTAGTAATAACATTTTGTTTTCTTTTTTAACAACTGAATTTGCCTATTATAGTTAGTCATTGCATATTATGCACGATTGCATTTGTTACTATTAATTCTATATTCCAGTGCTTATCAAGGTCCCTTAGGGAGGAGAACCCAAAACTACTTATGGCTGCATTGCCTTGTGTCTCCCTATCCAACCACTCATGGTTTCAGCTGTTCATACCGGGATGATGGAGGTACATATTTACATCATCAAATATGTTCTAACCGTTTGATGTTTTTTATTGTCAGTTTAAGGTTCTTCAGGGCGGTTGTTGGTCAAAGAAAAGTTTTATTAGCGAAAATTTACATGGAAAAGATGCATATAGACCCCATTTATCTCAAGGCAATCAGTGGATCCAGCATTTCACATATGGGAGCAGTTGTCTCCAGAAATGGTCATCGTCATCTGCAAGTCTACCACAATATCCTGTTCCCGAGTCTCGGTTGCATGAATAGACGGGTGGTAGTGATCATCACACACCCCAATTTACTTGCTTTTGCAAATGAATGGAATTCTCGGGGCTTGATCGTCATAGCACCACATCACGCTTATATTGAACGACCTAAAGTGCCGTTTTAAAACACATCGTTGGATATTTATTAAAACGCTCGAGTACAACATCGGTCCCAAAAGGTTCTGAGTTTATGGAAATACAAATATGTTTCAAGTCCAAACGATGTTTTTGAAATAGAGTGCCATAATGTACAATAATGTAAGTCGACGCCGCGACTCAAAATGTGGTCCCTTAACCATGCCATGCGAATGTCTTAGTTACCTGAAAATACATTGCTAAAACGGTCAACAATAATGTTGGTGAGAAATCATAGGTTTATGTAAATGTTTTATACGACTACGCAAGTATATATCAGGCATGACAATCATGTCACGTAAAAATGTTACAGGCATGACAATTTATGTCACGTAAAATGTTATAATTGCTTAAGCGCATGATACGAAGCTCCGATGATGTACGCCCAAAAGAGTGTCTTGCCAAACAACTCGTAATGTTTTATGAATGAAATGCATCCGTATGGCGCTGGGATTCACCAACCCGGATGGAGGCGTCACCCTCGATAGATCTATCCACTCACACACGCTTCTAGGAAATTAACGGCTCATACATTTGAAATGGGGACTTTTAATCGGCAACTTTGTAACTCAAGCAATGTAAATGTATTTAACATACTTGGTATCGTAATAAAAATGTTGTGCAATGTATTCTCCCCGTAGGTTTGAAATAATGTAAAACTTGTAAAACGGGCTATGAAAACTCACTTGGTAAACCGGAATGATGGCAAAAGTGAGTACACCGAGGTATAATGTGATGCTTTAACCGGGACCTATTATCAATGATATGATATGTAATGAGTTGCAATGTAATATTATGCATGCACTTCATATGTTATTTATACCATTTGCGAGTTTTGCAAAATATAACTTATCGTCGAAAAATACTCTTTTGACGCCTTGACTCTTCAAAATCACTTTACAAGTTTTACGTCAAAATGTCATCCTACAATGGTTTTATAATGATTTACGGTGAAATTATCACTTTCGACGCAAAACAATGTTGTCGGAAATTTCATGAAATTAACAAAATGGCTCAAAAACTAGTCGTAAAATAGTGTACGCCGATCGTTAGAGAACGAACTCGACGGTTTTGGAAAGTTTGTATCGATATCTAGAAGTTTCGATTCAGGAGTTTTCGTCCAAAAGGTCTCGAACATAAAGATAATAAGGGTTAAAGATGGTGGTTTTAGCTAATTGTTGTGCGAGAAAAATGAGTTTCGCCAAGTTTGAACATCCGTAAATAATTTACTACAACTCCACTATACAAACGGCTTGTCGCTTTGAAAATATGCCCGTGAACTAGATTTTACTAGAAGACATTTCGCTCCAAAAGTTTCACAACCTCGTTAAAACAGCCCTCAACATGGTCGATATAGCTATCGTAACACTTGTATCGTAAAAATAATATAATTTTTTCGTAAAATAATAGTTACGGCAAGTTTATGAAAAGTGCATATCTTTGTCGCTTTCAAACCGCTTTCTACGTAATATACGCCCTTAGCTTCGATCAAGTAAACTAATATATTTTGATAAGTCGAAATAATTTGTGAAGCTTAAGACTCATTTTGACTCGTACAAGAAAAATATAGTATGTTTGAAATTTCGAAAATATAAATTTCGTCGTCAAACTTGTAAAATCCATAACTTTTTGTTATAACTCCGCTTTAATCCGCTCAAGCGCCACGGATTCGCTTTTAAAGTATATTTTCTAAATATCAAGGCCAAAATGTCGTGCCTACTGTCGGTTTTCTAGAAAATCAAACAAAGACAGAACCTATTTTATACGTATTGAAAATAGTTTTTCTCGGACAAAACCTATTCTAATCCCTTCAAATCAACTCCAAAGCTAATCTAATCCTACCATACACCTTCTTAGGGTGTCATGGGTTCCTAATCACCATCAAGACCAATGAATACCAAGAGGATATTTATAGGATGACCAAATATATATATACTCTAAAATCATGTTAAAATGGTATAAATCACATATCATGCATGCTTGCTCCAAAATGAAAAGATACATATGAGATGATAAGAAAACATGAAAATGATGAAACAAGCTTACAAGTGAATATGATGAGGTGCAAGTAACAAGGGTAAACCTAAACACTCTTGGTTTTTATTTCAAAACCTTATAAAGAGTATTAACTAGATTGTTAAAAACACTTGAGAAAAATTTTGATGATGATCCTTTTTCTCTATATGATGGCTTGGTTCTTGGATGAACAAAGAGAGGAAGAAAACTTTTAGCTAACACTTGAATATGAATGAAGTGTATGAGAAAATAATTGAGTTAAGTAAGACTTTTGTAGTGAAAAATTTATTACAATCAAAGGCCATACAACAATTTAATGTAAGCCCTCCCTTGGTCGCCAAGGGGAGGTACTAGATATTTTATTATTTTTTTTTCTCAAATATAATGTATATTGTATAAATTTTGTGTAAATTGGTAAGAAAATGTAAGTAATGTGTAGGAAATGTATAAGTAAAAGGCAAATGGTAGATTTTTGGTACAAGTAAGTTTTAATAGGTCAAAATAGAATGTAATGAGATAATAAAATTGTAAAATACATTCCTTGTGAAATTTGAGTGATATAAAATTATCGTAAAATTTTTAAGAGAACGTCGTAATAATTTAACTTTAACGATTTATGTACCAAATAAATTTGAAACACTAGGAAAACTAAAAATATAGTTTTATAAACTAAATGTAAGTTTAAAATACATCGGATCATTTTTGAAAGTAACGGATTAAATATACAAAATAATAACTCACGCGATAACGTTTATTAAATATAAAATTACGCTTTAAAGTGAAATGAAATGTCATGAACGAATTTTATGATGCAAATGATGTCAATGAAATGTAGACTAATCTTAGTCCATATGAAATGTACGTGATGTTATGATCATGAATTACCGCTAAACCTTTAAGGTTACGCAATTTGAAACAAGTAAACCAAGTTTACGATAAATGTTGAAATAGTGAGGCATAAATTGTGTCGAAATGACCTAAAAGTACGGGTTGTCACATTCGCCCATCCAAAAAGGAATTCAGTCCCTGAATTCAGTTCGTGTTGGTCTATCGAATTTTTGAGTTTATGATGAATATCGAGGAGAGAAGACATGGAGAAATGTAGTTACGGTTGTCGATGATTGAGAGTGTATAAAACATCGTAGTAGAGAAAAATATTGGATGAATCTCTCATATGTAACACTTTGAATTGGAACATGTGAACATTTTGCTTGCACTAAGATTTATAAATAACCGCTCCCAACATAACATGATCCCTCCAGAATTAGACATAGTTAGCTAGGCTATGTATAATTAAGGAACGATGATGTGACGTTCGGTTTAGTTGTTATAACTCTCGATGCTTACAAGGATTTAAACCGTGTCGTTAAAATGGTCGATAAAGTAAAAAGAAGTAACATTCCCGTAAGTGATATCGAATCGAAAGGAAATAAAGTACGATAGAGGATAATATTATACAACTAGTGGTTTATCAAAAGTAGTACATCTTAGGTTATAAAGATTCGGATACGATGGAAAACATAAACTTAGTACGACATAGTACATAAGGAGAAATAAGACCGTTAGTTTCGAACTTCTTCGCCTTCCGCTGCTGGTACCTTGACGAGCTTCTCCTCCTAACATGTATGCCTTCCCATGAGCACCTTCAACTTGTTGACCTTGATTTTTGAGGACATTGATTCCGATAGTGTCCTTGCTCCCCACATCTGAAACATGTAATTATAGTTTTGCCTTTACAATCCCTGGCTAGATGTCCCGGTTTATGGCATTCGCGGCATTTGGCAGGGCAAGGACCCGTGTGATGATACTTACATCGATTACATAGTGGTTTAGCCCCAACATATCCTTTTCCCTTGCAGTCCTTAGCAAGGTGTCCCACTGTTTGACAGATAAAGCATATACCACATGGACCATTATGATGTAGCGTGCATTGATGGCATCGTGGCAAGTTTCTAGTATAAGTTCTTTCCTTTGTTGGTGCGGCAACAGGAACCCTGACGGCTTCTTGTCTTCTATTTTGTTGTTGGTGATGGTTAGTGTTACGGCTTTGGTTGTTGTTGTTATAACCTCCCGGTCATTTTCCCATTTCCTTTTGTTGTTGTTAGTTTGGTTGTCGCGTTGTTGTTGTCGATAAAGTTCTCTCTCCTCACAACTTGAGCCATGAGTAATTGAGTTACCTTGATGGTCTCTTCAATTGTTTGCGAATCGAAAGAGGCTACCTCTCCTTGAATGCATTTTGAAGTCCTCCAATGAAACTTTCCAAAGAGTTTCTCATTGTCCGTAACCATATATGGACATAAAGCACCAACTCTTGAAACCTTCCGATGTAGGTCTCAATGTCATAACCAACGGTCATTAGCCCAAGAAATTCCATTTTCAATTTCTTCACCTCCTTGGTGGACAATACTTTAGTCATCAACCTCTTGAATTGATCCCATGAGAGTTTATAAGCATTTTCCATACCAATAGGTCAGGTATAATGATTCCACCATAACATTGCCTCGTCCAAGAGTGTACTAGCGACAAATTTCACCTTGCGGTCATCCGGGCAATCGATAGAAGAAATAACGACTCGATCCTTTCCAACCAACGGATCATAGCAATGGCTCCTTCAGCCTCCGAACTTGGGGTCATCGCTCTTAAAGTCCATGTATGTACCACTGAACTCTCGAATCTCCTGCAACTCTCGTAGTAGTAGCATGTCTAGTAGCTTCATGAATACCATGGTCTCGATAGCGGCGGCAGCAGCACTATCGTTGCTCGTTCTTTCTCTAGTTCCCTAGCTATACAATCCTCTATATACTTTTGGATATCGACGTGTCATAGTCGGTGGGGCTCTCTTCGCGCCATAACTCTTCAAAATAAAAGGAAAATGAGACGTGGTCAAATCCTATGTTAAAATAAGCGCTAAAGAGAAGTGATAGAAGGTGGTAAGTTTGAGGTTACTTGGAATTTCTAGAGAACACAATGCCTTAGGGAAGTTTATTTCGATAACCTTAATTTAACCAAATTTTCCTTTAAGGACACTCATTGTAGGAAGTTCACATATTGTTGAGGCCATGTTTAATAGAATGTTCTCTGACCTCGGTTAGAAGACTTGGTATATCTCTATAGTGTTGCTTCATGGGTATTCGCTTCATATTAAATCCAGTAACTCGGTCTAGCTAGTACTTTTGGAATGATAGAGTTTGGATTCTAATTCAAAATAGTGGTTCGAATATCTCGTGATGTCTTAAGATTTTGTTGAGTTTTGAATCATCCTACCTCCTAGTTCTAGTCCTTGTTGGTAATCCCAAAATCCTTCCATTGTTTTCTTGTATCGAGGAATCCTCCTCACGAGATGGTATAGGAAGTCTTTCCTAAAAGGTCACTCGTCAAATCCTAACTTATCGGTTGAGTGAAAGATAAATGGCGAAGCATCTATAGAGTGTTAATGAAGGAAATGTTTATGCACGGTATATCGATTATAAAACTTTGCTTTCAAACGAGAATAAATAGTTTGTAAGAAAATTACGAAAAAGTTTATGAAAAGGTTTGTAAAACCACTTTATTGAGTAAGAAAGAAACATTTTTATCATTTACGGTTTAATAATAAATCTTAGTTGTGGCTTGGTGTTAAAGCAACAACTTGTTAAGGTGATTTTAAAACAGCTATATAGTGATAGAAAACGGCTTAACAATGGTAGTGAAATATTTTGGGTAAGACACAATTCAGATTATAACATAACTCGTGAAATGATTTGTAAAATAGCTTACAATAAAACAATTTATCGTTTGTCAAATAATAGAAGATTTCGTAGTTTAATTAATATCAAGATGGTTTAGAGGTTGGTAATATAATAGTCAATGAAAGTAAAGCGAATAGTCCGTGAGGTAAGCGTACCAAGTTTTATGATTTAAATCGCATAAAGGCTAATATAGCTCACCAAAAGGGTAAAATAGTTTATAAGATCGTAATATTACTTGCAGGAAAAATTTGTAATATAGTTTATAACTTGCTATTGCAATTGTTTGTTGTTTTATAAAATAATAGCAGATTAATCGGTTTACCATACTATGAGAAAATAGTTTGTAAAGTATCAGTAAGGTCATTGTTTATAAAGTATTATTAAAGTCGTAAATTTTTGGTTTAATGGTACAGGAGTAAGATGAAATGGTCGGTAAAATAGTTGAAAGCAGTTTGCGTTAGATAACGATGAAGTTTATTATCTCATAAGAGGGAATGTAGGACAATTAGTTGGTATTCAACATTTTGTTTTGTAAGATAATAGCTTGATGATTTTTATTTATTTATTTATTTATTTATTTATTTATTTATTTATTTTTTCAGAGTAACATGAAAATCGTTTCGCATGAGGATATTAAATAGTTGATAAAATGACTGAAACCAATTGATAAATTGATAATAAAACAACTTGCGTTAAAACTTTATGAAACAACGTTTCTAAGATGGTGATAAAATAGTTCAAAATAAAATCAAGTGAAATTATTTCATGAAATATTAGCAGGATAATTTGGAATAAAACTTGTTGGATGGTTTGCAGGATACATAGGAGAACCTTATCGAGTAGTAATAGTCTACTAATTGGTAGAGAATAAAGTTGGCCTAACCCCTAGTAAGATAGTGATGTATCGTCGTGAAATGATGGAAAATTGGGCAATTGGAGTAAGGGATGAAATAAACAAGGTGGTGATTATCGTAGAGATAATAAATGATAAAGATCACATTAGCTAGGAAGGTACTTATTATCCGCTCCTATTGGTGGTCTAATCGTGTTTCAAGTGTAGGAGTAGTAGGCGGTCTAGCAACAATAGCCCTAGAACTCTCACAGTCCTCAAACCTATGAGATGATGTAGTGTCTATAGTCTTAGTGGTAGATGGTAATGGTGTGTCAAATCATGCACGCTTCCCAGTCGCAAGTCGGTGTATGAGTATCGGGTATGAGATGTGATGGTACGGATGGTGCTCGAAATGATAATGATGATGAAAATAATGACAATGATGATAATAGAATCCTTGTGGTGAGTTAAGAAAATAGGTTCATTAGAACAAAGCCTATAAATTCTACCCAATAGTATGATCTGTCCCAACTGAGTGATAAAATTTGTCCTGATCCTACAGTGAATCGATAGTGATCGTGATGGTGTAGGTGCAACTTCTTCCTCCTAAAAGGTTTATCTCGGTATTCAACTTTATCGGTGATGAGTCAATTGATGTGAAAATTGTGATAGGGAATGACAAGGAATTCTCCACGTTAGAGTATGAGGAAAAGATAATGGGATGGGTATTTAAGGGCATCCATGTGACAATCGTTTTGAAATGAAAGTAAATAACTCGAAAAAAATGTACGTATAAATCGCATGCAAAGTGAACATGCACTTATGATGAAATGATGAGATGCTATGATAATGTAGTTATAGTCTAGGTCAATGATGCAACCTAGTTCTCTATAATCGTAGCTCGTACCAATCATCACACCCCAATTTACTGCTTTGCGTGAATGGAATTCTCGGGGCTTGACCATCATAGCACCACATCACGCTTATATTGAACGACCTAAAGTGCCGTTTTAAAAACACATCGTTGGATATTTATTAAAAACGTTCAGAGTACAACATCGGTCCCAAAAGGTTACAGAGTTTGCGGAAATACAAATATGTTTCAAGTCCAAACGATGTTTTTGAAATAGAGTGCCATAATGTACAATAATGTAAGTCGACGCCGCGACTCAAAATGTGGTCCCTTAACCATGCCATGCGAATGTCTTAGTTACCTGAAAATACATTGCTAAAACGGTCAACAATAATGTTGGTGAGAAATCATAGGTTTATGTAAATGTTTTATACGACTACGCAAGTATATATCAGGCATGACAATCATGTCACGTAAAATGTTACGGTGCATGACAATTTATGTCACGTAAAATGTTATAATTGCTTAAGCGCATGATACCAAGCTCTGGTGATGTATCGCCCAAAAGAGTGTCTTGCCAAACAACTCGTAATGTTTTATGAATGAAATGCATCCGTATGGCGGTTGGGATTCACCAACCCGGATGGGCGCCACCCTCGATAGATCTATCCACTCACACGCTTCTAGGAAATTAACGGCTCATACATTTGAAATGGGGACTTTTAATCGGCAACTTTGTAACTCAAGCAATGTAAATTTATTTAACATACTTGGTATCGTAATAAAATGTTGTGCAATGTATTCTCCCCCGTAGGTTTGAAATAATGTAAAAACTTGTAAAACGGGGCTATGAAAACTCACTTGGTAAACTGGAATGATGGCAAAAGTGAGTACACTGAGGTATAATGTGATGCTTTAACCGGGACCTATTATCAATGATATGATATGTAATGAGTTGCAATGTAATATTATGCATGCACTTCATATGTTATTTATACCATTTATGAGTTTTGCAAAATATAACTTATCGTCGAAAAATACTCTTTGACGCCTTGACTCTTCAAAAATCACTTTACAAGTTTTTACGCCAAATGTCATCCTACAATGGTTTTATAATGATTTACGGTGAAATTATCACTTTTCGACGCAAAACAATGTTGTCGGAAATTTCATGAAATTAACAAAAATGGCTCAAAAACTAGTCGTAAAATAGTGTACGTCGATCGTTAGAGAACGAACTCGACGGTTTTGGAAAGTTTGTATCGATATCTAGAAGTTTCGGTTCAGGAGTTTTCGTCCAAAAGGTCTCGAACATAAAGATAATAAGGGTTAAAGATGGTGGTTTTAGCTAATTGTTGTGCGTAAAAATGAGTTTCGCCAAGTTTGAACATCCGTAAATAATTTACTACAACTCCACTATACAAACGGCTTGTCGCTTTGAAAAATATGCCCGTGAACTAGATTTTACTAGAAGACATTTCGTTCCAAAAGTTTCACAACCTCGTTAAAAACAGCCCTCAACATGGTCGATATAGCTTCTGTAACACTTGTATCGTAAAAATAATATAATTTTTTCGTAATAATAGTTACGGCAAGTTTATGAAAAAGTGCATATCTTTGTCGCTTCAAACCGCTTTCACGTAATATACGTCCTTAGCTTCGTATCAAGTAAACTAATATATTTTTGATAATTCAAATAATTTGTGAAGCTTAAGACTCATTTTGACTCGTACAAGAAAAATATAGTATGTCAAATTTCGAAAATATAAATTTCACGTCAAACTTGTAAAATCCATAACTTTTTCGTTATAACTCGCTTTAATCCGCTCAAGCCGCCACGGATTCGTTTTAAAGTATATTTTCTAAATATCAAGGCCAAAATGTCGTGGCTCACTTGTCGGTGTTTCAGAAAATCAAACAAAGATGTAACCTATTTTATACGTATTGAAAATAGTTTTCTCGGACAAAACCTATTCTAATCCCTTCAAATCAACTCCAAAGCTAATCTAATCCTACCATACACCTTCTTAGGGTGTCATGGGTTCCTAATCACCATCAAGACCAATGAATACCAAGGGGATATTTATAGGATGACCAAATATATATATATACTCTAAAATCATGTTAAAATGGTATAAATCACATATCATGCATGCTTGCTCCAAAAATGAAAAGATACATATGAGATGATAAGAAAACATGAAAAATGACAGAAACAAGCTTACAAGTGAATATGATGAGGTGCAAGTAACAAGGGTAAACCTAAACACTCTTGGTTTTTATTTCAAAACCTTATAAAGAGTATTAACTAGATTGTTAAAACACTTGAGAAAAATTTTGATGATGATCCCTTTTTCTCTATATGATGGCCGGTTCTTGGATGAACAAAGAGGAAGAAAACTTTTAGCTAACACTTGAATATGAATGAAGTGTATGAGAAAATAATTGAGTTAAGTAAGACTTTTGTAGTGAAAAATTTATTACAATCAAAGGCCATACAACAATTTAATGAAGCCCTCCCCTTGGTCGCCAAGGGGAGGTACTAGATATTTTATTATTTTTTTCTCAAATATAATGTATATTGTATAAATTTTGTGTAAATTGGTAAGAAAATGTAAGTAATGTGTAGGAAATGTATAAGTAAAAGGCAAATGGTAGATTTTGGTACAAGTAAGTTTTAATAGGTCAAAATAGAATGTAATGAGATAATAAAATTGTAAAATACATTCCTTGTGAAATTTGAGTGATATAAAAATTATCGTAAAATTTTTAAGAGAACGTCGTAATAATTTAACTTTAACGATTTATGTACCAAATAAATTTGAAACACTAGGAAAACTAAAATATAGTTTTTATAAACTAAATGTAAGTTTAAAAATACATCGGGATCATTTTTGAAAGTAACGGATTAAATATACAAAATAATAACTCACGCGATAACGTTTATTAAATATAAAAATTACGCTTAAAGTGAAATGAAATGTCATGAACGAATTTTATGATGCAAATGATGTCAATGAAATGTAGACTAATCTTAGTCCATATGAAATGTACGTGATGTTATGATCATGAATTCGCCGCTAAACCTTTAAGGTTACGCAATTTGAAACAAGTAAACCAAGTTTACGATAAATGTTGAAATAGTGAGGCATAAATTGTGTCGAGAAATGACCTAAAAGTACGGGTTGTCACAGATACAGGTACATCTAAGATACACTTACACCAATTGGCATGTTTTAATGTATCTATCCGTTTATTATCTTAATGTTGTATCTTATGCACACTATATTAATATATGATGATAGAATGGTAGTAACGGTATCACTAATTTATTCTTCTGTCCTAAATTTGCTTATTACAGAGGTGACGGATCAAAATTTTGTTGAAGACACATCACGCAGAAGGAAAAGGACGAGAACTTCTAGAGTCGTTCACTCGAGCAATGATCAGGTAATTTTCATAGTCGGCACCCTAGATTATTAAGTTTCGTGAAAGACGAACTGTCCCTTAATCTAATTCAGTTTGGTTTGTCAACAAGTCCTCTAATCCTTTCACTGATATGCAACATTATTATAACCTATATCATCATTTGCGTATTGAGCTTAAACTACAGCTTGAAGCTTTCTTTTTTTGTTTGTTGTAATGTTCAGTTAGTCTATTGTATTTCACTTATCATTTTTATTTGGGCAATGTCATAGAGAGACATATGCACAAATGAAGGTTTCAGCTGCTGAATTGAAGGAGCTTCAATTCCGTATGTCGGGTATGTTGAACAAAAGAGGTAAATCTCTTGGAGTTCTTGATCAGGTATTATAGCTTTTGTTAACAACTTTTGATTAATAATCACGTTTTTAACCTTTTAGTTCTGAAAATGTACAGACATGAACAAGAGTATATGTTCATTTTCGTAAATGAGTGGTCTGATAAAAGACGTAGGAGAAGTGTTGAGACTAGGGATCTAGACGACCCTGTCCAAACAGCCCCTTATAACTCTTCAGAAAAATTATGCCAAAACATGCCCCTTTCGTTTAAGATATTGTGGAGAATTTAGTGTTTGCCAGACTCTAAACTATTGTTCACACTTCTAATAAGCTACATGGGACCTAAAATAAGCTAATTAGACTAATAAGCAACTAAGGGTGGACCTAAGTGAGCAAATCAGTTGAGCAATAAGCTAAAACAAAGGAAGATAAGCACTTTAGAGATTGATTTGACCAGATTAGGCAAGCTTAAAAATTGGAGCCATTTGACCCGCTATATAGAAGAACTAACCGTTATTGACCTGTTTTCTTATAATTGGATCATTTTTTCCGTTGATTGGTTCGGTGTTTGAGATGTGAATCGAAGCTTTGTTTTACGAGTATTGGAAGTAATTGGATTCTTTGCTATTCTTGGTCTTGAACTACAGAATCGCTCTTTTTCCTTTCTAATAGTACATAATCTAATGATATATTTGATGTCAATTAGGGGCTGCATGGGATTGTATATGGATCGAAAATACATACCGCCTTCATCAATCCTAATGTACTTTTATTGGTCAGTCTAGGTGAGGGGTGGCGGTGCTTGATTTTGGTCGTGGCAAGTTTAATCTTTTAGATAATCAGTGGTTATCTAATTGGATCAACTTATACTGTTTATGATAATATCGATTATCGGATCAATAGTTCTCTCAAGTTTCGGAGAATCATGCAAAGGCTATTTTCTCTTGGAAACGCTTTGAACGTGGTAACGCAAGAGGTGAGTCTTTATGAGTTTTACGTACGTTAAGCTCATCGCCATTTGTAATCGTAAAAACTAAAATAACTCGGTTTTTAGACTTTGTTGGTTTTAAATTGGATAGCCTCCTCAAGCTTAACGAAACTTGTGCCAGAGCAACAAAATGACCCCGATGCATGATCTTTGTAAGGTCTGACTTCTTGACTGCTTGTTATAATTATTTTCCTACCATTTAACTTAACATTAAAAGCGGATCGGATCACTAGAACTTTTACTTTTGTACATGGTATGTCTGCTGGATACAAGTGCTTGCGACAATCTACTCGATACCCTCCACCGATTCACGAGTTAATGTAAAGAGGCTCCAGAAATATTTTCCTATATGGGGTTGAACTTGCTTCCTGTACACCTTGGACTCAATCCGAATTTCTTGCATATTCGATCTTAAACTTTATTACCATGGTCAGTATAAAAGCTTCTTTTATGATAAATAATGAACTGGCTTCTTTTGGATGTGTCACCATGAATGATTCCTTCATTCGAATATCGGTATGACCAAGAAACTTTATAGGTCTTGTTAAGCAGACCAAAATAAGGTATGATCCAGAAGAAAAATGGAAAGCAATGTTACAAAAGGTTATAATAATTGGACTTGATTGATATGCAAGAAACCAGGTAGACTAAGCTAATACCAACAGGTACACCATTAATTCGTGAAAGTAGTAAGAGCCGAAGAGTTGTAATACAGTGTTATTTCTTTATAATTATATACCTACAACAAATGCTGACCATTGGGACACTATTTTTTGTACAAATGAGAACATGATTTGCATATTACCATTCAATTTAACTTTCGTATTGCCCTTGAAATAATGATGGAAAAAGGCACAAAAATTCAGTTACATGAATAACTTTTAAAGTAACATCATACTCATGAATAATTGAAACAGTTGTTATTGCGACTGGAATCCATGCGTTCTTCGGAAAGGCTGCTCACTTAGTCGATAGCACTAACCAAGTCTGTCATTTCCGAAAGGTAAACGTGATCGCACGTGCTGGTTATTTAAAACTAAACATATTAATATAGGCTAACATCTTTTTAATGGATTGTTTCTTAGGATTTGACGGCCATTGGAAACTTTTGCATATGCTCCACTACAATTGGTCTCATAATTGAAATAGCGGTGATGAGACCAATTCAGAAACGAACTTACAGGAATGGAATCAACTATTTCTTGGTTCTTCTCATTGGTGGTATTCCAATTTTCATGCCAACTGTTTTGTCGGTGACTATGACCATAAGGTCCCACAAGTTGTAAGAGCAAGGTGCAATCACCAAGAGAATGACAGCCATCAAAGAAATGGCTGGGATAGATGTATTGTGTAGTGATAAGACCGGTACTCTCACGTTGAACAAAATCACAGTCGATAAGACTCTCATTGAGGTTAGTTTTTATTACCAGTTTGAAGTTATCTTCTTTTAAAAGTCTAAAGTTTTCTTTTCGATTTATACTTTACCAATAATTTTTTTTCAGGTGTTCGTTAAGGATACTGACAAGGATCATGTGGTTCTAATGGGAGCAAGGGCTGCTCTGATTTTATACATAGCTTCAATGTATGTTCAACCATTTTCACCTGAATCTATTATGCCCTGTTATTTTCCCTTGTGTCGCTCATCTTGCCATGTCTGTAAATAGGTGTTTTTATCCTAATATTACACCTTCTATTCAACGTTTCAAGTGTTGTTCATTTCTCATGAAATATCCTTACGGAGCTCCCCTCATTCATGGCGAGTGTGATGTGGTAAAGAAAGAGGAGTAGACCGATCAAGAACAAAAACTACACTCCAAGTAACTATATATGTTGATTGCTTGAATAATTAAATCAATCAAGTTAATCTTTCATTCGTCATCTGTATGCAATTTATCAGCTTTTTATATATATTAATAATGGTTGTATTAAACCCAAGGAGAAAACATCCATCAAGAGCACTCTGAGGTGGTCGAGAGAATCTGATCGAATAAGTTTGGTAAGTGGTTGTGTGTTTTATTTTTTATAATTCACTCTTTTTTTCATAATGTTAACATCTTTCATCATATTTTAAAACAAAATGTATAGAAAAAATGTTTAATGTATAAATGTATAATACAAAATGTTAAGCAAAAGATGTTCATGATTAATATTGTTTAAAACAAAATGTTATAAAATAGTTACCTCCTTTTAGCCGTTCTATTGATTATGGTAACATCAATTATAATTCTTAACCGTTTAATTTAACTTTTAATAAATCATTTTTTTTAAATAAAAAAAACAACAACAATGTCTTATAATATAGTTTGAAAATTTTTAAAAATGTATAGAAGTTATTTAACAACAAACAAATGATTGAAAGTAATGCTCGACCAATCGTCTTATAATATTCTTTGACAATTTTATAAAACGTATTTACGTTAACAAAAAACAACATACAAATCATTATAAGTCATGCCCGCCCATTGGGCGGGCTTTAAAACTAGTATATATATATATATATATATATATATATATATATATATATATATATATATATATATATATATATATATATATATATATATATATATATATATATATATATATATATTGATTTCATTGCAAAAGGGCGTGATTTCATCAAGAAATTTAAAAAAAATCAGAGGTTTTAGTGCGTTAAATTTAGGGTTTAGAGGTAAGTTTAGGGTTTAGAGTTTTGTTTATAATAAGGTTAACTAAAATGATTTATATAGTGTGGAATCCTATCAACTTTGTAAATTGACAATATAATTTGGTTAGTTTTTTTATCTTTTATCAAGGAAAATACGGCAACATCTTTTAATAAACTTAAAAATAGAATATATTACAAGGTACATAAAATACATTACAGATTAACTAAAAAATAAGAAAAACACATAAACCGTTCTACTTTATTAAAAGCCAAGGCGAGTAAACCAACTATTTGAATCCTGAGTGTGCTGATCATCTAGATGTTGAGAGGCGTATTGTTGGAAATCATATTGTTGATACACTTGAGACGTGTATGTTGGGTTTTGTTGAGATAGGTCGAATGATGATTGTGTGTGATGTTGTTCAGTTGTTTGTGAAGGGTATAGGTTGTGGTGGTAAGTTTATGACGTGTATTGGTTATGATCGAAAGTTTGCGTGTGGTATTGGTTTTGATCATAATGGTTTGTGGTGTATGTGTTTTGACCATGCCAAGGATATGTGTTTTGACCATATGTTTGTGATGAGAATTGGTTTTTGCCCATAAAACTTTGATCAAACAGATGATGTGGGTCGTAAAAAGGTGCAGTTTCACGTTGTTCATCCGTTGGAAATTCTTGTTGCTTTTGTTTACGTTTGGTTACAGGCGGATCAGGGACATATGATTTGTTGCAACGCTAATGATTGTGCCCCGCTTCTTTGCACCTGGTACAATACATAGTCTTTGGCTCCTCACCTTGAGATCGTATACGGTCTCTATTTTTTGGATGACCTGCCTGAGGGTTGTCTATTTTTGGAGGAGTAATAGGATGTATATGGCTTGGATACTCCCATTCGTGAAAATTTCCAACAAATTGAATTGACTCCGCGTAGGTTGCTTGATATTTTTCCTTTTTAAACCTGTCTTGCACATATTGCAAACAATCATTAGACCGATATATCTAGTAACGAAGAATCACGTGACCACAATGTATCCCGTAAAGTCGCCATTTCCGACATTCACATCGACCGTCGTAGTTGACTTCACGGTTATATTGCCCATCGAAACCCGATATTGGAATTCATTAATTCTGTATACAACCCTCTGACGCTTTTCCTTTTTCTTTTTTCCACCTTATGCGCAGCCAAATTTGTGATTTCGTACTTTATTTTTGCTACATAAAAACGTAAATATAAATTAATTATTTTATTTTATATCAAGGTAAACGTTTAATAAATACTATATGTTTTAAACAATAAATACCTGCAACTTCTCGACGTGTAAAATACCACTTCTGCGCCATACTTCGATATGTGTCAATCAACATTGTGACTGGTAGGTTTCTGTACAATACAGTACAGTACACGTATTAAGAGATTCGACACTGTTAGATGTACAATAATTGTAACGACTACGTGGGCAATGCACTCTAGACCAACGTGTAGGATCAACATCCATTAGCTTGCGGTGCGCTTCAGGTTGAACAGCTAGGAGTACGTTCATTTTTCTTTGCCACTCATCTGGTGTATACGCCTTGCATATGCTCCAGTACAGACCTTTTACTTTTTTAGTTTTCAAGGAAAGGTTCATCATTAGATGACGACAGCATATACCATGAAACGCCGATAGAAACTCATTCCTTATTGCCAAAGCTATTGCAGGATGCCTATCAGATATGATAACCATATTGGGGTTATCACCTATGCACTCTCTAAGTACTGACATCCACCATGACCAGCAATCTCCAGTCTCCCCTCTACATATACCGTAAGCAATAGGCACAATTTGGTTGTTCCCGTCCATGCCTACAGCTAGCAAATTTGTACCATGATAAAGACCCTTTAAATGTGCTGCATCCACTATAAGTAGTGGGCAAAGATGGTTCACGAACGTGCGCAACTGAATATAAACAATTTATAAAAGTTGTGGAAAACGTAGAGGGGGGGGGGGATGAATACGTTTCCATTTCTAACTTAAAACTTTTGTATCAAAAATAGTATAAACCATTGCATTTGCTAATCTCGACGCGAGGATGTATTTAACGCATTACGGCATGTAACGCCAACCCCTTAATATCACATAAGATTCCGCAAGATTAATGGTTAATTGTAAATCAAGTTTCACCATTATTAGTCCGATTGCTTTTTCTTGATCAAGCGTGTCATAATATGTAAAGTGTTAAATATAGTTTATGACTATATGAAAGACCAAGTATGCATCACAAACATAGACATCAACCACATAGACAATAAATAATGTAAAGCAAGAATAAAAGTAAAGAGATAAGTAAAAGGATAGACAAACCAACACGAGGATTTATAGTGGTTCGGTCATGAAGCTTCTCTTCGCCCTACTCCACTCCCTGAGTCACCTACTCGAGAGTTACTTCACTAGATCAACAGTACCTTCAAGATTAACTTGCTCAATTTGCTCAGCTTCTTTATTTGGATCTTCATAAGTTTCAGTATCTGGTTCTTCATTCAAATTCTCTTGTGGTTCAGTATCTTCATTCAAATTCTCATTCTCCAAATTCCTCCCCAATGTGAATGAAGACTACTTTTTAAGCTTCTCTCCCTTAGACTTAGAAACCTTCTTAGTTGTCCGACCAATCTTCTTACGTGATTTCACCCACAACCTGTGATGTTGAACTAGTGGCCAAACAAATATTTTCAATCTCTTGAACTTATTTTTCAACTTCAATAGTCAGGCAAATGAGCTTCATTATCCCGCTTCAACCTCCTTAATTCCCTTGTTATAGCATAATTATCCAACTCCTCATTAGCCATTACTCCTCATCTCCTCCGGATGTTTGAGACCCATCCGTGGAAGTATAATCATTGGGAGATGGTGGTTGATTCACCTCTTGCTCGGAATCATCATGTGCGCACCTTGCAAAGAAGCAAGATTTTCTGCTGGAGCAAGATGTTGAGAAACTTCATGATCCGTGATGGAGCAAGATGTTGAGAAACAGTTCATTCCCTAGAATATGAAGGCTCAGATCATTACTTGAATCGACTTCATCTCTAACAAATGTGCTACTTCCAACATATGAGCAGTCAAAGGTGTATTTCTCCCAGAAAAATTATCACTCTTTCTAGCCATAAATGTAAACACCTTCTCAGGAAGTACTACAGCAGGTAAAAAGCTTGGAGGTTTAGGAATATCCTCAAGCTGTTTGTTCAGGAATAATTAAACAAATCTAGGGTACATCAAGAATGGTGAACCATTAGTAATATGAGAAAGCATACCATCCAGAATCATTCGTGAAAAATTAAAAGGTTGATTGGTAGCTAATCCCACTAATGCAGAAGCTATGCTTGCACCAAACTGTTCCCATGAAGTACTTTTGGGACTCAAGCAGTGAAGTAAAACATGAATGAGATATTTCCAATGAGGACTAAATAAGGGCTTCTGAAAAGTAGTTACATTGAGAGAACCTTCATACCCTATATCTCTGAGTGTATCCCAAAGTACTTGATTCTCAAAACGAACAGCACCTTCTTCATCATGAAACAATAAAGCTTCCCTTATGGTAGCCTCAGTGATTCAAATTGTCCTTCCAGCAACCTTAGCGTGAATGAATGATTCAAAGACGAAAGAAACTAATACTCCCCTGATTAGCTCGGTAGGATCCGTGTAAAGTGGTGGTTAAATCCTTTCCAAGAAGAATTATTGCGTGAAAAGCTCCTTCCAATCTTGTGTAACTTCTTCTTGACAAACTAAACCTCGCACACTTGAAGAAAACAAACGAAACCTTCAAGTAAAATCGGCGGTAATAAAATATATAAGACTCGATTTAAACTAGGATATAATGCTTGTGGAATGGATGTTTACGAATTTCTAAGAAAATTAAGACCGAAAATTCCAAAATTTATAAGTAGCTCGAAAACGAGAAAAGTGATCCGATGTATTTAGTCCTTCCCGACGCTGCCAAAGTTGCAATCTGGACGCCAGTTATCCCGACAAAACTGCTCGCGATTTTACGAAAAAAAATTCGGAAAATTTACATCTTTAGAATCGGAAAATTTCGCAAAACATCCATTATGACTCGATACAAGCATTTGACTCAAAAACAAACATATATATCTTTTGGTTAATTATTATTCTCATGTTTACGTTTCTTTTGAAAACGCTGTAATCCTCCCTACACTTATCCCTTATGTAAAATACCTTTATATACAATTAAGACGAGGTTAAAAACAAAATAAAGCATTTTTACAAATTTAAACATGAGGATAAACAATTAATAAAAGATATATGACACTAACAAGCAAACAATTAAGCATGGGTTGCCTCCCACGAAGCGCTTTTCTTTATTTAAGAGTCTTGTAGCTAGACTCGTAGTGCGTGCTCTACGTGACTTCACGCACGCCTCGTGCTCATACTTAAGCCATTCCAACGCTCTTTCATTCTTTTTGTAATCATCTCCTAATTCAAGGCATTTTTGTAATACCGCTTAGTTTTCTCATATGGGTACCTAAGCCCACTTTGCCTATCCCTTTCACTAAGCAATGGAATAGGAGTCATTCTATTACAAGCCTCAATGTCCTTATGTTTAAACCTAGGATGAGCGTGTGGCATTTGGTAGATGAAACCTTCAACTTCATCGAGAATGTAATTAGACCATCAATCATTCGCTCATTCAACCTAGTCAATTTTTGAAAGGTTTTCCAAAATTACTTGAGTGAGGTCCTTATCTATAAATTCTCCTAAGTCTTCTAAGACCATGAACTCTACCAAATAAGCAAAACTTCCGACAAACACGCAAATGAATTATCGCTTCAACAACATTGTTCCCTTGATAGGTTAACTCATTGACCTTGATTTTGTTGTATAGATCCCTTGATATTAAGTTTAAAGGTAAGAATGAATTCAAATAAGCATCGAACCCTTCTAGTCCTATTTTGCAAGGGAATTGCATGTTAAAGGGCCATCTTTCTCAATCCTACATCTAGGGTCAAAACATTGGGAGGGTCTTCTCAATTTCAAAACTAACTTCATTAATGACCTCCCGCTATCAAGTGCCTCACCATAATCAAAATTCCTCATCGAATCGAGTAATAGAAAGGACTTTGTTGTTGCCAATTTATCTCATTATGCCCTAGGTGATTACCAAAATGGTGAGTGGGTGAAGGGTTTTAGGGATTGCGTTCTCAATCTCGGGATTGGGAACGGTAGAGTGAAGAATCTTCGTGGAAGATACGGATCATGGTGAGTGATGGTTTTACGAACGAAGGTCACGAAGAAGGGGATAGACTAAGAGAAGCTAAAATGAGAAAAATTTACTTGATAGGAATCAAGCAAAGAACCTAAACGAGGTGGACTATTGACTAGCTATTCTATTCCCCGGCGATGGTGCCAAAACTTGATACGCTTACACAGCGCGCTCGGGGTCAAAGGAACTTCCTTTCGTCGAGCAAGTTTTTCAACACCCTAGGCGATGAACCTAATCGTTGTAGTGTAGTATTAGGGTAAGCCACGAAATTGATATCGTTCTCTGGGGAATAAGAATGCTAGTGAGAAGTTACTACGCTAAGGTTAAGGTTGAGGAAGATTATTTTTATCTTTTTATGTTTTTAGAAAAGGAAAAGTACGAATCTCGGGTATTGGATTTGGGGTTGGTATTTCTACCGATTACTCTACTATTATCTAATTATCTAAACTAAGGTGGTGGTAGTCTATGTCTAATTAATGTGTGCTCGTATGATAGTTTAAAGATGTGTTTACTTAGGTTTTACTACTCCTTAATTATCTCCTATTGATGGTTGAGTTGTCACGTCCTTATTCTTAGTTGCGTTGTGTGTCTAAAGTTGTAGGGTATCGTTTCCCCGACTCTTTGAACTTACCAAAGGGTCTCGCCTACAAAACCCACTAGGGATAATAAACTCTTACTCTAAGGCACTCTTTGGATTGTTTAGCTTACAACTACTCGTGTAATTATATTCTAAGGTTCACAAAGATGAATCAAGCATTAAACACAACGAATGACCTATCGCATTACTAGATCATTAATCAACTAAGATAAGAAACAACCAATCAATATTCAATAATTAAGTTTCATACTCCCTAAGCAAACACACAAATAAATTAGCGGACATGGAGAACATGCAAGCATACACACAAATAATCAAAGACATAATTGAATTGATGAAGTAAATACTTATCTTGATGTAAGATAGGGTTTGGAACCCTAAAATATTGTATAAGACACCCTTGGTTCGGTTTTAGGTTTTACCCAAAAGACTCTCTTAAAACTAAAAATTGATTCTATATATAATATTACATATGCGACGGCGCCACCTTATGTTTTGTGACGCCGTGTCGCCGCCATTAGGATTTCGCCTTGCCACGTTAAACTTGCGACGGCGTCACCTTATGTCCGTGACGCCGTCCTCTTCAAATTCGATGCCGCCGGATTACATCTAGGCCGCCCGAGTTGCGACGGCCTACTCTTTTATAACTTGACGTCGCTACTTGAAAATAGGAGTTTTGGCTTCGTCCGTCACAAAATCCTCCGACGGCGCCGCACTAACACCGACGCCGCCGCCTACATTTCAGCAGACTTTGAGTGTCTCGATTCGACTTTGGCCATTTTCTTCAGATATTCGCCTTTTCGTCCAAATAAGTGTCATTCCAGATTTTGCCTTCAAGAGACCTAAAAGTGAAAAGGAACGATATTAAGCAATAACGGATACAAAGTGATCAAATAAGGGTTAAAACGACCCCTCAAAATGGTACTTTTTAAAACCTTATCAAATATCCCTACACTTGTTATTTGCTTGTCCTCAAGCAAATGTGCTTTTAGCCAATTAATTTATAAGTTAGGGTCATGAAGCATTGATTTAAAACGGTCCACAACACATATAAGCCCCGAAAAAGTCATAACAAGCACGGAAATTACATACTAGCACCTCACATGGGGTGTTTGGATACTCACATCTCTCTTGGGTGTATATATGAAATATAACAAATAGGAAATGGAAGATAAACACTCATTAACCAGTCCTAGTACATAGGCTTGAGAATAGATCAAACCTCCATCGCTTACGTAAGCACCTAGGAGAAACTATCAAAGAGGTCTTTTAAAGGGTTGTAATGTTAGGCTTACTGTAGGAAACAAGGGTTTGGTGGGATAGGCTATTTAGTGGTGGCAAGTCAAAATCTCTATGTTAAATGCATACGAAGAATGGCGTTGCTAAGCCAAGACCCGACACTCTAAACCTCTAGGTAACGGAAATAAACAAACATAAATTTAAAGGATAGAAGTAGGATGGTAGCCCGTATGTTTTTTTTTTTTTTTTTTTTTTTTTTTTTTTGCATACACTTTACTCTACCATCCTCTACGGTAACATCAAAATGATAGGGATTTATAGGCACATCCCTACACTTGAGTTTTTATTACTCTAACACTAATTTGACCCGAATTGAAAAGATCAAAACAATTGGGGTACATTATTACGCAAACAAAGGGAATTTGAATTTAACGCCCTTTCCCGTCATTTCATAAACTTTAACTTTTCCCATGAATCCCAATCGTCCCAAAATCAGATACAAAGGATATGACTCGACTTAGCAACTCATGCAAGCAACCGATAATTGAACTAAGGGTTTAGGGTGATAACAAACATATGCACTAAAAGTGAGTGCATAAGGGGTAGGCTAAGGCGATTTGGGTGTATATTTGGGGTGGGGTGTAAACAATGTCTTCATTGATATTCTGGAAAACCGAAACATCACGAGAACCGCGAAAAGGATAGGCTCGAGGGTTAACTAGGGTATCGTGTACTAAAGATGAGTACAACGCAGGTGGGTGGGGAATTACTCAACCGATGTGGAAGAAGTAATTATATTACTGTATCAAACAAGGGTTATCCTAATGCCTCTTATCATTTAGTTATTCCTAACTACACAAGTGTAGTCTCACTTGCGATCTCGGAATGCATCACAAAACAAGTTCTAGAATCTAATATACTACCGGTTCACACTCTAAGCATTGAAGATGAATGCTTTAATTCCTACTAATCTAAGGGCGATCCTCACATTTGGGTGGAATTTAGGTGGTAAAGGGTTTTGTGCTAGTCATGCAACTTCCTATCCATGAGACGCTTTTGTTAAGACTAATGGCCCACTCTTATATGTCATGAAAATTTTAAATTTGGTGCCAAAATTACCCTAACCGATATTTTCTCATGGTTTATTACACAATCACAATTGACAAAGCAAATAATCAAGGATAAGCAAAGTTTCAAAGTTCCGCTTTATTTTCCCTCCCTACACTTAAACCGAACATTGTCCCCAATGTTCCCCAAAAGTATCAAAGTTATGATAAAAGAAGGTAATCAAAACGAAAGAAACTAATACTCCCGATTAGCTCGGTAGGATCCGTAAAGTGGTGGTTAAATCCTTTCCAAGAAGAATTATTTCGTGAAAAGCTCCTTCCAATCTTGTGTAACTTCTTCTTGACAAACTAAACTCGCACACTTGAAGAAAACAAACGAAACCTTCGCGTAAAATCGGCGGTAATAAAATATATAAGACTCGATTTAAACTAGGATATAATGCTTGTGGAATGGATGTTTACGAATTTCTAAGAAAATTAAGACCGGAAAATTCCAAAATTTATAAGTAGCTCGAAAACGAGAAAAGTGATCCGATGTTTTAGTCCTTCCCGACGCGTCGTTGCAATCTCGACGCGTCAGTTATCCCGACAAAACTGCTCGCGATTTTATGAAAAAAAAATTCGGAAAATTTACATCTTTAGAATCGGAAAATTTCGCAAAACATCCATTATGACTCGATACAAGCATTTGACTCGAAAAAACAAACATATATATCTTTTGGTTAATTGTTATTCTCATGTTTACGTTTCTTTTGAAAACGTGTAATCCTCCCTACACTTATCCCTTATGTAAAATACCTTTATATGCAATTAAGACGAGGTTAAAAATAAAATAAAGCATTTTACAAATTTAAACATGAGGATAAACAATTAATAAAAGATATATGACACTAACAAGCAAACAATTAAGCATGGGTTGCCTCCACGAAGCGCTTTTCTTTATTTAAGAGTCTTGTAGCTAGACTCAGAGTCGTGCTCCCACGCGACTTCACGCACGCCTCATGCTCATACTTAAGCCATTCCAACGCTCTTTCATTCTTTTTGTAATCATCTCCTAATTCAAGGCATTTTTTGTAATACCGCTTAGTTTTCTCATATGGGTACCTAAGCCCACTTTGCCTATCCCTTTCACAAAGCAATGGAATAGGGGTCATTCTATTACAAGCCTCAATGTCCTTATGTTTAAACCTAGGATGAGCGTGTGGCATTTGGTAGATGAAACCTTCAACTTCATCAGAGAATGTAATTAGACCATCAATCATTCGTTCATTCAACCTAGTCAATTTTTTGAAAGGTTTTCCAAAAATTACTTGAGTGAGGTCCTGATCTATAAATTCTCCTAAGTCTTCTAAGACCATGAACTCTACCAAATAAGCAAAACTTCCGACAAACACGTGCAAATGAATTCTTGCTTCAACAACATTGTTCCTTGATAGGTTAACTCATTGACC
Source organism: Chrysanthemum lavandulifolium (assembly GCA_022545495.1). Lineage (NCBI taxonomy): Eukaryota > Viridiplantae > Streptophyta > Magnoliopsida > Asterales > Asteraceae > Chrysanthemum > Chrysanthemum lavandulifolium. The sequence goes on along the minus strand of CM040241.1, from coordinate 139,544,388 downwards.
TTGATTTTGTTGTATAGATCCCTTGATATTAAGTTTAAAGGTAAGAATGAATTCAAATAAGCATCGAACCCTTCTAGTCCTATTTTGCAAGGGAATTGCATGTTAAAGGGGCCATCTTTCTCAATCCTACATCTAGGGTCAAAACATTGGGAGGGGCTTCCTCAATTTCAAAACTAACTTCATTAATGACCTCCCCGCTATCAAGTGCCTCACCATAATCAAATTCCTCACCAGAATCTGAGTAATAGAAAGGACTTTGTTGTTGCCAATTTATCTCATTATGCCCTAGGTGATTACCAAAATGGTGATTGGGTGAAGGGTTTTATGGGATTGCGCTCTCAATCTCGGGATTGGGAACGGTAGAGCGAAGAATCTTCGGTGGAAGATACGGATCATGGTGAGTGATGGTTTTACGAACGAAGGTCACGAAGAAGGAGGATAGACTAAGAGGAAGCTAAAATGAGAAAAATTTACTTGATAGGAATCAAGCAAAGAACCTAAACGAAAGTGGACTACTAACTAGCTATTCTATTCCCCGCGTGCGCCTAAAACTTGATACGCTTACAACAAGCGTCGGGGTCAAAGGAACTTCCTTTTAAATCGAGCAAGTTTTTCAACACCCTAGGCAATGAACCTAATCGTTGTAGTGTAGTATTAGGGTAAGCCATGAGAATTGATATCGTTTCAGGGGAATAGTGATGAGTGTGTAAATACTCATCATTTTTGGTTAATCTGAATCGCAAAACATTTAAAATGCTCGAAATGCATTAAAATATCGAAAATATCTCAAAATTGCATTTTATATGTTTCGTATGCAAAATGTTTAAAATCGATGAAAATGAGCTAAGTTTGCATAATTGGCGCTTCAGCCCCCAAGTTTCAAAAGTTATCGAAATAGTCCCTAAGCACTTATTTTAAAAGAAAATCACCAAAGGTCCTTTTAAAATCATAAGTTGTCATAATTAGTCCTTTGGTGAAAATGTCAAAAGTTTTGAGAAATTACAAGTTTGGTCCTTCAAGTTTCAAATTGGCAAAATAGTCCTTGAAGTTTGAAAATGTCTATTATGGTCCTTGTACTATTGAAACTTGTCATTTTGGTCCCTTGAAACAACTTTGAAAATGTGGCGCTTTGGTCCTCAAATAACGAAATTGCAAAAGTGGTCCTTGTACATAAGCCTTTGGACCTCGCCCTCGCCAAAACCCTTATGACCCCTGCCATATACTACTTGACCTCCCTTGGACCTTGGACCTTTGCTTTTAATATACCCAACAAACCCGTTTGACTCAAACCTTTCCTCCATTATCTTCTTCCCCACCACTTGCAAAAACTCAAACCTTATCCTTCAACCTCCTCCTCATCATCACATCTACCAACTAAACACACCACAATTAATGCCACCACCCCGCTTGCAATTCACATCCACAAAAGTCAAAACAGTCTTCCCGCCAAAGCCATCAACGCCAATATGTCCTCAAGTTGATCCAATGGTCGTGAAATCAAGTGGGAAAAGCTCGAGAGAGAGAGAGAGGCCTTTTGCTATAAGAAGAAGGAAGAAGAGAGAGTGAAAGGGTAGTCTTTTAGTTCACATTTTACATATATGTCGTTTTTAATATCAATGTCTTAGTTTAAGTTTAAAGCTGTAATCTTCTGTTCTTATGTACTCAACTTAAGTTGTATTATCATTATAATCCATTTTCAAGTACCAATTCAAGGCTATAACAACATTTCATGTTTTCATGTTCACTGTTAAGAAATTCAGTTTCAAGCTCTTACATTCAAGCTTCAAGTAGCTTATTTTTAAATTCAAATAAGCTTATTTAAGCTATTGATAGCTTTTGGTAAGCCTATAATTCAGTTTCAAACAACTTTGGTAATTGGTCAACAAAAGTCAACTCACGCCTCAATTATGACTTGCTTCAATTATTGATATGGAAATGGATATGGGTTGATTCGAGTTGAATAGGGGTTGAAATAAGGTAGGATAGTGGATCTTTGATTCTTGGCAAGCCATAGTGGTCAGGACACAAGTGAGTTTTCACATCATTATCTCGTCATAATCGATTTTTTAAGCTCATTGTTCATTTGATTGAGTTTGTTGGTGAAATAGCATAATTTAGGAGTTAGTTGAATTAATGATTAGGATTAAAAGTTAGAATAAAAGGATCAAGTAGAGTAGTAGCAAACCGCTTCAAATTGTGTTTGGGTCGCTTAGCTTATTTGATCTTAAGCTTTGGTTTGTGCTTAAACTCGTGCATACTCGGTCTTAATAAAGGCAACTAGAACCAAATTTGTCAAAGCTTTGTCTCGCATAAACTTAAAGTCAAAATCCTTCTAAACCCGTCCCTCATTTCATAATCATAGAAATTTGTGAAATCAAAGGCTTGATTTGTGTTTAGATAACAGTAGAGTAGCTTAATATAGCTTTATTTCACCTTAAAACATCATAATCAGTTCATGATTTAAGCTCAAATCTCATTTTGGTCAAAGTTATCAAAACTGTCAAAAGTCAAAAGTTGAAAATCTCGCCACCCAACTTGGGTGATTTTTCATAGCTTCATTATTGGTTCAATTCCAGTGAAACTTTGGGCTTAAAAACTTCAATTGGTCAAGAGTTGATAAATGATTTTTGTTGAATTTTAGTAATTTTCTATAAGCTCCAAAATAGCTTGTCAAATAGGGTAAAGTGCTCTCATAATCGACTCAAGATATACCGAGTGTGCACAGTGCTTTGTGTGAGCTTGTCACAAGCTCAATTGAGCTTCTCTCGTGATCATTCTTGGTTTTTAAGTAGCTAGCCGTGTTCTTGAGAGTCCAAAGATCTCGGTTTCAATTTCCGACTTATTGGGTAGCTTATTTTAGGTCGCAACTTAGTAGTAAAATCTGCTTTTAGCACTTAAGTTTAAACCATCAAATCTTTGTAGTTTGCATTTCAAGAGTATAGATCAGTTGAATTTAGCTCATTTCTAGTAGTTTTAGCTTATTATAGCTTTTGTGATAAGTTGGTGCTCATTTGGTACCTCTAGCTTATTTGGAGTGCTTATTTATAAGCACTTGTCACTTCAGCTTCCATATTCTCACACATAAGCTACTGCTTTTATATTTTCTTAGATTCGTAATATTATTTTAGACTTTTATGAATTTTTCATATTTTTCCAAAGACTGCTTGATATTTTTCCTCATTTAAAACAGCTTTTAGGCATTTTAATTAGCTTTTAATACAATTAAATCGTAAAAACTTCAAAAAATAAGTTTTCATTTTTCCTAGGTTAAGATAAATATAAAAAGCAAAAAAATAATTTTTCCAGATTTTTCTTAGTTAAATTTGTAATTTTTAGCAATTTAATTAGTTTTAAATAGTTTTTAATTCATAGAAAATAGAAAAATAATCAGAAAAACACAAAATTAGTTTTGAAAATTCTATTTAGTTATTTTAGATTTTTCTAAGTCATAACTTCACTTTTCTAGCTTTATTTAATATTTTCTTGTATTTTAGGGTATTATTAAAAAAGTAAAAATAGTTTTTAATTAATAATAATTAAATAAATAGTCATAAAAATAATTTTCTTTTTCTAAAAATTTTCTCTTATCATTAGGATTGTAAAAAGTTAATTTTTATATTTTTAGGATTAATACTGTTTCAATTTCACATTTTCTTTTGTAAGTTACGTAGTTTTTAATTTAAAATTATAAAAGAAAAATCAAAAACATCAGATTTTAAAAATAGTGATAGCGTTTATTTAATATAATTTATCTTTTTAATTTTCTTTAATTTGCATTTAAGCCCTGTAATTTATAAAACTTTTCTTTAGGTATAATCAATCATAACCCTTTTCCTGCTCAAATTCTCCCGATCACTATTCGTTTGGTGATTCAAAGGCACACCGTTGGGACTTAACGACTGGGAAACACTAAACCTCTAGATCTTAATTTCATTTGGTTCCGATTGTTTGAAGTTTGTTACGGTTGACCATTCACAAGTGGTCACCAGTGTGATAAAACTTGACTTTGGGAGCGAATCAAATAGAATGCTAGTGAGAAGTTACTACGCTAAGGTTAAGGTTGAGGAAGATTATTTTTATCTTTTTATGTTTTTAGAAAAGGAAAAGTACGAATCTCGGTATTGGATTTGGGGTTGGTATTTCACCGATTACTCTACTATTATCTAATTATCTAAACTAAGGTGGTGGTAGTCTATGTCTAATTAATGTGTGCTCGTATGATAGTTTAAAGATGTGTTTACTTAGGTTTTACTACCCTTAATTATCTCCTATTTGTTGGTGGTTATTCGTCCCAAAGGTGGTAAAGACAATCAATGACAAGGTAGTAATACCACTAGGTGGTTACCTGATATCACTTGAATCGTGTGATCACTTTCCAAAGTAAACTATTCAACCCTAATGCCCGGGTATCACGAATATCTACTGGGATAAGACCAAATGCGCTTAGAGAATTAGGCACAATTCTATAACCCTTTCGCTAATAAGTGTTTACGTTTTACGTGTGTTTATCATGCATGTTCGGATCTCCTATATATAGGAGGTTACTCTTGAGCTATTCCAATGGAATTATGAGTATTAATCGCCCATTAATAGCCTCATAATTATCCCCATTATAGTCGTTAGTGGTTACATGACCAATTAAACGTGATCATAAAGAAGTTGTAATCGCCATTTAGCAAGATTTTCCATAAGCAATGATTTTCCACTAGCAAGATTTCACTGCGGTGGAAGTACAACCTATCGCTGGAAACACCGCTTATCAAGATTTCATAGCACTATCGCCGGATACACCACTCGGAAACATCGCTTTATCGCTGGAAACACCGCCATCGCTGGAAACCACAAGCAAGATTTCCACAAGCAAGATTTTCCACAAGCACTTTCCTTAGCAAGATTTTCACCAAGCAAGATTTCACCAAGACTACCAATACAAACCACTATAAGAGTCGTGGTGTTCATGGACCTTATGGGTGTACACTCCGCACCTCCTAACCCATTACAAGGTGTGAACTAATCCCACAAGTGCACTAAATTTTCCAACAATCCTCCCCAAATTTAGTTCACTTCCTGCATGAAAAACAAACATTAATCAAAACATGTGCATAAACGAAAATGTCCAGAGGATTGAATTTCCATCTTAGTAAATTACACGCTCAAATATTCGAGAATCGTGGTGTTCTAAGAATTGAACCCTTTCAACCCATTTGAATACGAAGATAAAATACACACAAGTTTTCAAACACTTAACCTCCCGACACCATACAAGCCATGTGTCCATATCCAAATTCATAAATGTTGTAAAGCTAAAGTCCAAAGCTTCAAGCGGCAAAACTTCAACATTTACATAGGTGGTTCCTCTTTAGTCATGCTCCCGCCAAGCACTTTTTCAAAGAAAATATAACCATTAAGAAGTAAAGACTTCATACTCCTTTCAAGCAGTTCTTAGCACAACCTTGGGATGTAAATAAAACATGTGCTCCACCATCGAATGTTCGACTTTCCACATTGAACTCAGCTCCTAAGTTTCCTCAGAGGAGTTGGGTGTCCTAGCATTCGATGACTAAGTTGGACTTAAACCCATCCCTTTAGCGACTTTATAACCAAGTCTCTAGCCGCACCCTTCGTCAAGTGATCGACTAAGTTCATTGAGATCTCACAAACTCTATAGATACCACCCCATTCATGATAAGCTCACGAATCATGCTATGCCCGACACCTAAGTGTCTAGACTTACCATTGTACATCCGGCTATAAGCCTTAGCCAATGCAACCGCACTATCACAATCGGATAGAAATAGGTGCTATAGGTTTAGGCCACAATGGAATCTCAAGAAGCAAGTTTTACAACCATTCAACTTCTTTACCAAGAAATGCTAGAGCCACAAATTCGATTCCATTGTTGAACTGGTGATGCAAGTTTGTTTCTTGGATGCCCAAGAAATTGCACCTCCACCAAGTAGGAATACCCAACCACCGGTAGACTAATTGTCTTCAAGAGTTATCGATCCAACTTGCATCGGTGTAACCTTCCAACACCGATGGGTAACCAAAGATATGAGAGACTATAATCCATAGTTCTCTTGAAATACTGATACCCTCTCTCGAATCGCTTCGCTGCTGATGAGCACTAGGATTTCTAGTATACCGCTCAATTTTCCCACCGCAAAACCAATATCGGGCCTTGTACAAGTCATGGCATACATCAGCAGCCAATTACCTAGAATACTCAAGTTGAGATACGACCTTGCCATGATTAGCAACGACTTCTCACAAGTATCCATAGGTGTACTCATCGAGTACAATCAAAGTAATTGAATTTCCTCGCACCTTCTCAATATAATAAGACCGAGAGATAGAAATTTATTACTTTCATGTTTAATCCTTATACCAAGGATAACATCGCCTCCCCATGTCCTTCATGGAGAACCTTGATGACAAAAATTCCTTTGTCGTCAACTCGATTTTGGTCGCCAAAGATCAACATGTCATCAACATATAGACAAATGATGACCTTTACCGCATTCATCAAATTTGCTATATACACATTTGTCACCGTTAAGAACATAACCACTAGACAAAACCACTTCATCAAATTTTGATGTTATTGTTAGGTGCGCTTAAGTCCATAAAGAGACTTAATCGGTTTACACACCTTGTTTTCATTGCCGTGCATGATGAAGCCCTAAGGTTGGTTCATATAAACCTCCTCTTCCAATTCACCATTCAAGAAAGCGGTTTTCACATCCATCCGATGAATAACCGATTGTGAATAGATGCCATAGCAATCGCTAGCCTTATGGTATCGACACGAGCCACGTGGGCATAAGTATCAAAATAGTCTATTCCCGACTTTTGTTTAAAGCCCGAATAACTAATCTAGCTTTGAACTTTTCAATAGTTCCATCTACCTTCATTTTCCTTTTGAAAATCCATTTGCAACCCGAGGTTTGCAACTGGAGGTAGATCAACCAACACCCAAGTGTTGTTGCCCATGATGGAATCCATCTCATCATTGATTGCTTCTTTCCGTAAAGCAATGTCGTGGGACTTCATTGCTTCTTCAAATGTCTTGGGATCATCCTCAACAATGAAGCAATAGGAGTATTGGTCGAGACCTCATCCCTAGTTCTTTCAACTAAGTATAGTTGAAACTCAGTCCAAATGACTTTGGAGTCCCGACTCTTTGCTTTTCCCGAGCACGTGTTCAGTTGTCGAACCACAACCTTATCGTGGACCACCGATGGTTCATCGTGGACCTCGATACACCGAAGTCATGAGTTCCATTAGGAATCCTCGACTTGGTCTAGGGACTGATGAGAATCTATTCTCATCAAAGTCTCGCATCCCTTGATTCAATTATTGAGTTAATCGAAACATGTTCATTAGGTTCAATAATATAGAACCTAAAAGCCTTGGAATGCTCAAGATATCCAACAAAGATGCAATCAATGCCTCTTTCACCCAAAGTCTTTTGCTTTGGATCGTGGAGTCTTACAATGCCTCTACAACCCCAAACCTTGAGATAATTCAGTTGGGTTTCCTTTAGTCCGGAGTTCATAAGGGTAACCTTGTTCCTTTGTTTGGAACCCTATTTAATAAATAGCAAGTCATTAACATAGCTTCACCCTGTAACCTTGACTCATCCGAAAAGGACAACATGGAATTAACCATCTCCTTCAAAGACCTCGCTTTTCCTTTCGTAAATACCATTTTGCCGAGGAGTATAAGGGTAGTCGTTCATGGATTATTCCAACAGATCGAAAGTACCGAGTATCCATGTACTCACCTCCCCATCGCCTTAATCTTTGATTAAAGACCCAAGTTGTAATTCAACTTCGCTTTTAAACACTTTGAATTTATCTAATGCTTCATCCTTGGTATGTAATAAATAGACATAACAAAATCTAGAAGCATCATCAATAAATGTCACAAAGTACTTCTTATTCCCCAAAGAAGGAGTGGCATGCAAATCACATGTGTCACTGCAGTACAAGCTCCAAGATCTTAGTCTCATGACTAACACCACGAAAGGGTTTCTTGGTTATCTTGGTCAACATGCAAGTTTTACACTTTTCGTTGTCCATGTCAAAAGAGGATTAAACCATCCCTAGACATATCTTGCATCCTTTTATAGTGAACATGACCAAGTCTAGCATGCCAAAGGTTAGAATCACTCGATCGTATGTGGTCACAAAAGTCGAAATAACATCGCTGGTAATATTAAGCCCGAACATTTGATTACATAAATAACCAAAACCAATAAAAACACCACATTTAGAAAGAACAAATTTATAAGATTCAATAACTTGTTTATATCCATTATTATTCAAAACACTACTTGAAACCAAGTTCTTCCCGATATCGTGGACATGAATAACATTAAACAAAGTTACAATCTTTCCGTAACTAAACCTAAGATCTACACAACCACGACCATGCACCAAGGTCGTTGACTCATTTCCCATGTGAAGAATAGAACCATCATTCAAGACTCATAAGTCTTGAACCGCTTCTATCTTTACACACATGAACTGTTGCACTGTAGTCAACCCACCACGCAACATCATCATCCTCGCACATAAAAAGATTCGATACATATGTAACATAATAAATCGAAAAGACTTATTAAACATATTCGACCTTTCGGTGAGTTGGTCAACCACCACTCCTCGAACCATTAGTGCTCGATCCATTGGCTTTACCACCAATTTTAACACCCTTGCAGGTCCCTTTTAATGTGACCCGCCTTGCCACATTTCCAACAAGTAGGTGTTGCCTTCTTGTTAGGATCGCTCTTGTGTTGTCATGATATTTGCGTTTGCCTTTGTTGTCATTGTACCGGTAGAGTTGTTATGCTCTACCATATTGACAATGATGGTCCAAAGAATATTGCTACTCTTTGGCTTGTCATTATCCCGCACTTCGAGAGATTCCTCAATGTGCGATGACCGCCCAACTCAACAAGAGTTAACTCCTCCTTCATATGTTTCAAGGTATGCTTGAAATCTTTCCATGAAGGAGGAGTTTATCAATGACACAAGAGACTTTGATAGCCTCATCCATGTTCATTTGGTGTTGTGTAAACCTTCCAAGTATTCCAAGAAGTTCATTGTATTGTTCCATAACCGGTCTTGAATCACTCATTTTGTAATTTGTGAAATTACTAACAAGGAACTTCTTACTTGATGCATCCTCGACCATATATTTAGCATCCAAGGAATCCTACGCTCTTTGAAGATTCAAAGTTCGATAAATATCAAATAGAGAATCGACATACCATTGAGAATAAGACCTCTGCATATGTAGTCATCATTCTCCCACTTGCTCCTCCTCCCGATCCGATCCACGGTAGCATCATCCCCATCATCGTGAATAGGAGTAGTCAAGACATAAACCACACTCATGCTTGTGACAAAGAAGTGCATCTTCTTCCGCCACCTCCTAAAGTCCACCCCTTCAAACTTGTCCAACTAGCAAAGTTTGAAGCCATGTGTTTCATTGCGGCGGCTGCCATTGATTATCACAAAATAGTTTACTTTGATTGTTGGTGGTTATTCGTCCCAAAGGTGGTAAAGACAATCAATGACAAGAGCAATACCACTAGGTGGTTACCGGATATCACTTGAATCGTGTGATCACTTTCCAAAGTAAACTATTCGACCCTAATGCCCGGGTATCACGAATATCTACTGGGATAAGACAAAATGCGCTAGAGAATTAGGCACAATTCTATAACCCTTTCGCTAATAAGTGTTTACGTTTTACGTGTGTTTATCATGCATGTTCGGATCTCCTATATATAGGAGGTTACTCTTGAGCTATTCCAATGGAATTATGAGTATTAATCGCCCATTAATAGCCTCATAATTATCCCCATTATAGTCGTTAGTGGTTACATGACCAATTAAACGTGATCATAAAGAAGTTGTAACGCCATTTAGCAAGATTTTCCATAAGCAAGATTTTCCACTAGCGATGATTTCACTTGCGGTGGAAGTACGCCCATCGATGGAAACACCGCTTATCGGAATTTCATAGCACTATCGCCGATACACCACTTCGCTGAAACATCGCCTTATCAAGCAAACATCGCTATTAGTGGAAACCACAAGCAATACTTTCCACAAGCAAGATTTTCCACAAGCAAGATTTTCCTCAAGTAGTACTTTCACCAAGCAAGACTTTCACCAAGACTACCAATACAAACCACTATAAGAGTTAGGGTGTTAATGGACCTTATGGGTGTACATCTGCACCTCCTAACCCATTACAAGGTGTGAACTAATCCCACAAGTGCACTAAATTTTCCAACACTATTGATGGTTGAGTTGTCACGCCCTTATTCTTAGTTGTGTTGTGTGTCTAAAGTTGTAGGGTATGCGTTCTCCCCGACTCTTTGAACTTACCAAAGGGTCTCGCCTACAAAACCCACTAGGGATAATAAACTCTTACTCTACTGCACTCTTTGGATGGTTTAGCTTACAACTACTCGTAATTATATTCTAAGGTTCACAAAGATGAATCAAGCATTAAGTACACAACGAATGACCTATCGCATTACTAGATCATTAATCAACTAAGATAAGAAACAACCAATCAATATTCAATAATTAAGTTTCATACTCCCTAAGCAAACACATAAATAAATTAGTCGGACATGGAGAACATGCAAGCATACACACAAATGATCAAAGACATAATTGAATTGATGAAGTAAATACTTATATTGATGTAAGATAGGGTTTGGAACCCTAAAATACTGTACAAGACACCCTTGGTTCGGTTTTAGGTTTTACTCCAAAAGACTCTCTTAAAACCGAAAAATTCGGATTCTATATATAATATTACATATGCGGCGGCCACCTTATGTTTTGTGGCGCCGTCGTGTCGCCGTCATTAGGTTTCGCCTTGGCCACGTTAACCTTGCGACGGCGCCACCTTATGTCCGGCGACGTCCTCTTCGCCTCGACGCCGCTCGATTACATCTAGGCCGTGCGAGTTGCGACGGCCTCACTTTTATAACTTGACGCCATCACTTAAAAATAGGAGTTTTGGCTTACGTCCCGTCACAAAATCCTCCGACGGCGCCGCACTAACACCGACGCCGCCGCCTTCGCATTTCAGCCTTTGAGTGTCTCAATTCGACTTTGGCCATTTTCTTCAGATATTCGCGCCTTTTCGTCCAAATAAGTGTTATTCCAGCATTTTGCCTTCAAGAGACCTAAAAGTGAAAAGGAACGATATTAAGCAATAACGGATACAAAAGTGATCAAATAAGGTTAAAACGACCTCAAAATGGTACCTTTAAAACCTTATCAATGATGTATGTTCACATCAGCTCAGCCTCAGACTCCAAAGAAAAGAAATGTGTACGTTTCGATGCGCATTATCTTCTAAGAAGAGAAATCTTCTAATGATGTTTGAACACAACAGCTCAAGCCTCGTGCCTCAAAGAAAAGAAAAGTGTACACTGAGTGCGCTTTTATCTTCCAAGAAGAGAAATCTTCTCATTTATGACCATTCTCATCAACATGCTTCATACTTTTCTATGCGCTTGACCATCAAGTGAACCGGGCTACCACCGATTGTTTTCTCATTCCACTTTATCAACTATAATGACGATGGTGACATCCTCGTGCTAATTTTACGGGAGAGAAGTGTGAATAGACTACATTTGTTGAAGATATTCACTTGTTTAATCAAGAATGGCAACTCCGTATGCAATTCTTGAGGGGGAGAAGAAGTATGATAATTTTGCATTGTTGATTGATATTTGAGAATATAAATGGTCATACGGCTCTAAACACATGTAAGAACTGAGCTTCTTCTTATAGGGTCATCTTCACATGGAGTTTTCTCTTCTAAGAGCCGTTGGTTGACATCTTCACTCGGATTGATGAGTTTATCGACAAAGTGCTTCCGGTTAATGCTTCTCGCACACATCAACATGATGATTCCAAACAATCTCTCGTTCTTGTTTGATGTGATTGGCGCTTGGTGTTACCATCTTATGTGTTCGCTGTGGCTCCGATTGTCGATTTCCTTGATGAACATCTTCCGTTTTGTTTGATTGGGAGGATTTTAGTTAAGGGATTTTCAAGATGTAAGTTGATTGGGATGCTTTTGGTGATGTTCTTGTTTTTGGTGAGATGAAGATGTTAACTATCTATTCCCCAACCGAACAATCTTGAAGAAGGTCGAGTCTGAATGGTTCTACATTTTCTCGCTACATGTTAGAAGACTAAAGACGAGTTGCATTTGATTATCCAAATACTTCTTCTTAATCAATCAAGTTATCAAACAGATTATCGGTTTAGGGAGAACACTAATTGGGGAGAGTGATATGTCGAATTTAATCCCCAATTAGACTTGCTCACATTATTCAAAGATGTTGATTCTCACAAAGACTTCAAGCGATATTCTCAATGATTTCAAGTATTTGGGCTTATAATGAGTTCTCGACTCTAAAGTGTCAAAACCAAAGGGGGAAGGAGACAAGCATCTAAACGGAGTAAACTTGATGAACTTAATACTTAAGTAATTGAAGATATCCCGAATACAAATGTTATTACCGCAGAGAAACTCAAGGTTCGACTCATGGCGAGTAAATTTGATGAACTTAATTCTTCTAAGTGATTGAAGATATCCCGGAAAACAAATGTCATGACCGCAGAGAAACTCAAGGTTTTACTCATCAAGGCGCTTAGTGTTCTTATTCTAACTATGTGGGGAAGAGATTTAAGAGTAAGTTTCAAGATAAAGAGGTACAATCATCGTGGAGAGAGAATTGTGTACATTGGGGCGCCATTGTCTCACTGAGGGCTTAATCGATGATTTAGAGATATAATCACTTATTCGAGTTGACATCCGCAGATTGTCATCCACGAGATAATCGTGATTCGGCATGCTTCTTCAATGTTATCGGTTGTTCTCTCTTTGGGGAATGTGTGTACTTGGGGTCCTTGAGCTTCATACACGATCATCGTGGAAGAAAGCCATTGTTTACCACAAACATTGGGAGTTGTTTTCTCCGGGCATGATGTGTATTTGGGAGAGTTCTTGGATATTGGTGTACTTCGGTTCTTGAGCTTCATACACGCTCATCGTGGAAGCAAAATGTGAACATGGGAAGGTGTTATTCATTCCCTCATGAAGTGTATCCGGAGAGTTCTTGAGCAATATACTAAGAGACGGACCGCATCATTTCAACTACACGGGAAGTTTTCTCTTGACACCTTTTGAATGGATCGTTTCGCACTTCAAAGGAAAGGAAATTTAAGAAGATTATTTAAATGTGGATGATACGTTGTTGTTATTCTATTGGATGATATAGCCTCGAACGAAGAATCACGGTGATTATTCTTAAAAGGAGCAACTGGGTTTATGATAATGGTGTACTTTTTGTGCACCGGCTAAAGCAAGCTTGAAATAGAGCTTCAATCTGCTCAACATAAGGATTTTCGGTTTGGGGAAGTCGCAAAGTCTCACTTTCGTATGGTTCGATTTCTTTCTATTAAAGAGCCTCTAAGCTTTGGTGGTGAATGTTTAAGAAATGATGACTTCTATCTTCTACAACGGGTCGTTTCGATATCCTTATCTCTTGCATCAGATCATCATCTTCTTTTACTATATCATCTATTCTATCTTTGTATATATTTATCCGAAAAACAAAATACAAAAATATAAAACCAACAAAAGAAAATAGAAAAATATAAAACCTTCAAAACCCATAAAAATCGTAAAATTTCAAAATACCAAAATATGTTTTCTCATGACATGTCTTCCGTATCGATAACATCTACGGTCTTAGAAATGTCATTCAATAATGGCACGGACTTTATATGAAGTTCGAGCAGGAGGTGTAAATATTTCTTTCTAAACATGTCTAAAAAAAAAAAAAAAAAAAAAAACAAGGTGTAAATATGGCTTGCGCATTTCAGATGTGTGACCCGTGCTTAAACTATGGCTTGCTATTTTTCCGATAGCAACCCATTTTTCAAAGAAAGGAAAGTGTTGCGCTATACAAATTTTCAAAAATATTTCAGCACTTATCCTAAAACTATTCGAGGAAAGTATGTCGAAGGATCGTTGCTCCTATACAAATGTTTTTCCGCCTAAAATTCTTCGTAAAAAATATTTGTTGTTTTCAAAATGGTGGAAAATGAGTTGCTTGAAAATCAATCGATTCGTAGTTTTTCGTTAAAATTGAAAACTCAATCAATGACTTCACCGCTTTTAAACTTTTCATAAAATGAGTCATTGATTGAGGGGAGAATGTTTTCAAATCTATATCATCTAACGAGCTTTAATTATCCTACGTGCTTAATTAAAATGATATTTGCCTCGTGTCGAAGGACTAGGAATTTAGGATATGATTGTTAGGTTTAGATGATTGTAGTTTGATTAACACATAAACCCCATGCCATATATGAATTGATTGATATGTTGGATTGACTTTTATTAGTCGACATCGTTTGGTGATGTCGACCACCATATATTTGTATGTGTGTTCACTAACGTATGCATGTATATTGGTATAAAAGAAAGTTCCCATCGTGATCCCACATAATATGATGTTTGGATGCCGAAAGGAAAGGGTAACTATATCTTGGGTTGACAAATGAAGAAATAGAGCTTAATTGGACTTCTATGGAGAGTTGGCATGAATGCAACGTAAGAGGTCTCACCGCATCGCCAGATGGTTTTCTTCTAGTGATTGAAGAAACGGAGCTTAATTTGACCTCGCTTGGCATTAAATGCAACGTAAGAAGAAGTCTCATCGCATCGCAGATGGTTTTCTTCCAAACCCTACAAAGAACAACAATGTGCTTCTCAACCACTTAACATATCTTGTGCGGATAAATTGTGATGATACCATTTTTTTAAACAATTTTTAACAAATATTGTTTTTGAAAATGGAAAAATATTGTTTTGAAAATATATTGGACTAAATTTTTGAAAATCACCGGACTTCATTTTATCAAAATTTATGTCACTCAATTATCGACTTCGGTCATCGATTGAGGGGGAGAGTGATTTAATTTAAAATATTTTCAAACAATATATCTTCAAAAGAGTCCGCTTGTATGAAATTATGTGGTGATCTAAAGATTTAATGTTATGTCATGGTATGATTTTTCTTTGAATCAAGGTCTTTCAAAATAAAATTTTTCTCGTTCTTGTTTGATTGTGAAATTGTTCTGCTTTACTCAAAAGATCTCTTAAAACAATCATACCGACACTAACAATCTTTAATGTCTAAATCGCTCCTTATTAATCATTTTTCAAAATTAAATTTTGCCACGCCTTTCCTAAAACTTTTCTAAATAATTTAAATCGATGGGATCACAAATCTCAAATGGTTTGATATTTTTGATCAAGGAGAGATCGTGATTTAAATCTCAAATCATCTTTATGGAATTGGTTTTAGTCCTTCAAAGGCACTCCGCCTCCATGTGCCAAACGATTTCAAATACACAATGCACATGTTGAGGAGGAGGATTTATCCAAAACCGATGAGTATTTAAACAAGGCCACATTTTCTCCCATGTTTTCTAAACCTAATTAAATCACTTGGGATCCAAAATCTCAAAGGGTTTGATAATTTTTATCGGGAGAATTTGTGATTTAATAATGAAATTTGATAAAAGGTGATCGCTTTGATTTAATTGTGCAGTCGCTTCTCTCATATGTGCTAAACGCTTTCGAATCTCAAGCACATATTGAGGGGAGCATAACTATCGAGGTACAAAAGTTTTTTTAAAAAGACTTATAAAGTACCTTGATTGAGTTTTCAAATGGTTTTATTAATGGCTTTTGTGTTCGTGGATGTGCTTCAAAAGAACTATTTCTCTATGTGATAAAATGATTTCACTTATCTTATGCACATATCGAGGGGAAAATTTACCAAGAAAATCAAATGGCTTTTTCAGATGAAAATTGTGATCAAATAAAATATTTTAAAGTCCTCTTGCCTCCTTGTGCTAAACAATTTCTAAATCATACGCACATGTTGAGGGGAGGTTTTCTAAATGATCAAAATCATAAGGTACAAAATGCTTTGATCTCGTATCACAAGTACCTTGATTGGTTTTCCAAATGATTTTTCAATTGGTTTCGAGAAGGAATGAACAATACCAAAGACCGACCAAATTTACTTTATGCATGGTGTTATAAGGATGGTTAGGTTAGGTATTTGTTCCCACGATCCGCCGTAATCCGGAGGGATCTTCCTGGATAATCCACTAGATAGTGTAGAGTCCTTAGGAATATTGAAAAAGGAGAAAATGAGAAATGGGAAGAGCGGATCGAGACAAAGCTAGTAATCGAATAAACCCAACAAGGTTCTAGTAATGAAGTCACGGTAAGCAAAGGGGTTGAAGAATGAAAAGAATTGAATGTGAAAAGGGTGAAAAGAAATAGCCTCCAATAATTCAACCTTAGGGCAAGAACTGGTTCAATACATATGCTACTGGTGCTTACTAAGGTAACATCAAGATTGAAGACAAACGTCATGGACCCAAAGGACGCACCGCACTACAACTTCCCAAACCACTCAAGTTCCTCTTAAAAGGGCTTGTTTCATTCTCACGGGAACCTACATAATCTATCGACTTTCTCTTGAGATTGTTGATATTGAAGAAGGAGACCTCTCCCTAGTCTCCTAACAGGAAACCAAATGTGCACTATTGAGTCTAGAGCCAAGAGATCATCCACAATATCTCATTAGGACACAAAATTAATGAAAACTCACCGCTTCACACAATGTGGAAAGTGAGATTATATATTAAGAGTCCCACGATTATCCTTGTGGTATTGCCGTAACATCCGAGTGATATGTAAAAATATTCACGATGAAGATGGAAATCCTTCTAGAGCCAACATCTAACAAGCTCTTGGTGGGTGACATGTGAGATCTTTTCTAAAGATCAAGCTTGTGACAACTGGATAGAACGATGGGAGATTCAATCTTGAATCAACCTTGGTCCAGAATGGAATTGATTTAATACTTTTGGAAAACCGCTCAACAGTGCAAACCTTCTTTTCTCTAGCACGTCGAATGTGTATTCATTTCAAATTCAAAAGTATCTCGATTGAAAAATACTTTTAGAAAAATCGCTCGATGTGCGAATCTCTTCTTTTCGCTAGCACGTCGAATGTATACTCATTCTCTAATACAAAAGTATTTTGATTGAAAATTGATCTTTCTCATAAAACCTTCGTCGTATTGAAAACTCTTTCTTCAAGCAATACACGATTGTTTTCAAATCAATTTTCATCAATCGCGAATCTCAATTATTGGTTCACTCACCCCGTGTTGTCTTCTTTGAGACGCTCCGGTTTGAGAACGGCTAGAATAAATTGCGAAACCCCGCAAGGAGATTCTTAGAATCCTACCGATCACAAAAGATGCTTGTATCGATCAATGGGGAACCGTGGGCGTGTACCTCGATTCGACGAAAGTGATCAAAGACACTTTCGTATGTTTTATTGCTAATGTTGTTTGCGGTACATTTGGACGATTGCACCGATCGTAATTGAGCGGTCAATCCAAAGTCGCATGCTCACAAAGATCCACACTTAATTTGAAGAAATCATGATCGGTGCATATCTACATAACCCGGCTCGATATTTCATACTATGCTTGTACTTACTGCGCAAATATCATGAACCATGAAGGCTTCCGCCACTCGATGGAAAGATGTCATGATTCAAAAGTATGAGCATGTCGGTCCGAAAGTCACAACTTCACATGATGGCAACACAATAAAGGGTGATCCAGAGATTTATCGGGTCGATGATCTCAAAGAAAACTCGAAGATCATCAAAGATGTGGATCAGTTCAAAGACCTCCACTTAAAGTACACAGTTATCGGACTTTTAAGAATCGCTACTAATGCACAAGATTGCATATTTGAAGAATTGAAGTCTACGAGCTCAAGAACGAAGTCAAGAATAGAATGCTAGGATTCAAAATGTAAATTATGGGGTGACCTCCCTTAGGGGGAGATTGTTAGGAATTAGAAAATTCCATTGTCGGTCACCCCAATTATGGTCTAGCATAAGTTAGCTCGTAGACGTGTCGTTATTTACGTTACTTAGTAGTTTATTTGTTAGTTTGTAGCGTAGATTAGTTTAGTGCAACACCGTGGAGGAAGGACGGGTCTTTACCCACAGTATGCCCGATCCACATCCGACAGAGGACGTTTTATTTGTAGTATAAATACCCTTCCATCCATGGAAGGGTGTGGCTTCTTTGAATAAACCTTTCATTTTACATAGCAACTCTCTTAAAGAAACCCCTCTCAACTCTCTTCATCTCTAAATGGCTTACTTATTTAATCATTGTCCTAGACCACCGAATCATCAAACAACATAATATTTTAGATCCAACACAACTTGATTTTCTTCTCCGGACAGAACATAGTTCATAGAAGGAGTCAAAACATCAAGATCAAACATCCAATCGGACCTTTACCTTTTGATTTTCTTGATCTTCAAAAAATCAACATGAAGACAATCTTGAACCTTTTGGTAACCTTTTTGTCCAATCTAAATCCTTTGCTATTGGTACAAGAACTCAATAAGTATCATTCATCCGACTTTCCATCAAATTTTCCCAAAGAGTCAATAGTATTGAGAATAGTCGAGGACGACCAAAAGGTTTCATAAAGCGAATGTTGGGTTTGTTTACCATAAGCAACTCATAAGGTGTCTTCATCGAGGTTTAGTGGTGACATCAGATTTAACACATAACAAGCAAGATTTACGACTTCAAATTAAAATTGAATAGGTAATAAAGAATCTACAAGCATTATTCTTGTTGCTTCTATTAATGTTCTATTCTTCCTTTCGCAACACCATTTTGTTTGTGGAGTTCTAGCAATGCTAAACTCCTCTTAATCCCTTTCTTGGCACAAAATTCATCCATAAACTTGTTTTTGAATTCATTCCATTATCACATCTAATAGATATTACTTTGAGTCTCAATTGATTTTGAAGGGCTATTATAAGATCATGAATAGCATCGAAGGTTTCATCTTTAAATCCCAAGAAAAAGACCCAACTAAATCTCGCAATCATCTCGTTACAACTAAGAAATATTTCTTCTTGTTTAAGCTTACAATGTAAACATGTCCAAACAGATCCATGTGCAACAACTCTAAAGGTTCTCTAATAGTTCTTTCCCAATCTTCTTAAATGAAGCTTTCATTGTTTACCCTTCTTGCAAGCCAAACATGAATGATCATTCTTGTATGTTTTAGAAGGTAAACCTCTAACTAAATTGCCTTTAACCAACTTGTTGATATTCTTGAAATTCACATGCCCTAATCTTCTATGCCATAGATTTGCTTCTTCAATTGTTTCCTTGCTACTAAACATGTTGCTCTTTTAGTAGAGTTAATATTCTTCAAATCTAGACTATACACATCATTGATTCTTGGTACTCTTAGTGTTACTATTGTTCCCTGCTCACTATCGTTTAAAACAGTTTAAGTTTATAAAACAAGTTAATAGTGAACTATGACCGAAATTAACATAAGAAAAGCACACTAAGTAATTTTCAACATCATATTCTTATTAGAAATAAATCAACAAAGAATCGTTACCCAAGTACTTGGAATAGTACTTGGGATTGAAATGACAAAGTTGGTGACTCCTCTAAGCTCAAAGCTAAGTCCGAGCACAACTCTTAGAGCTCACCGAGCTATCTCGGAACTAAGTTGTATTTGGAGGAGTGAAAAGATGGCTCACAGTGTATGTGTGTTTTACAATTCACAAGCTTAACCTTTTCACTCCATCTCTTATGCTATTTATACATGTATGATATTTGACTCTTTCCTAAGTGACAACCGACATCATATGTAAGGCAAAATCTTGATGTATTTTGTCTCATTACAAAGACTATTCTAGGTAAGAGACAAGACTACTTTCCTAAGTTCAGGATGACACCGAGCTCGATCCTTTGCCATTCGTGGAAAGTTGACTTTGGTTGATAAGGACTTCGCCTTATCTAATTCAACCTTTTCCGCCTTGTCCCGCTCTTTCTTCGCCTTTTACATCCTTGGCCTTCTACTTCAGCTTGTCTTTAGTGTAAGTAGTTGGAGAGGATCTTAGGGATTCATGAGTTATTTTCATCACCACCGAATCCATCATCTTTTCTGACTCGATCTTCACCCTTTAAGTTCTCGCCTTCCGAGTGGAGAGACTTCTTCTTTGCCTCATACCGAGTATCCTCGAAGACGACTCACCGAGAGACTATGCACTCAATGACTTGTTTGTGTTAACGGATTAAAACACTTGGGCTATTTTCTATTCAAATCATAGATTAAGGGTTTGGGTATTTATCGAACCCAATGATCTCCCCTATTTGGATATACAAATAGCTTAAGTGGTTGATCGATGTAAGTGAGCAAGAGGCTTCTTCTTACATCGAATGTACTAATGAATACAATAAGGAACACCGAGTAAATGAATAAAACATACATCATTTATTGATCGACACATAGTTCCTATCGCTAGTACAAAAGATAAAACAAAATGATGTCACCCGTATGGATTCCCAATGCTTCAAGCTTGACCATTTTGGTGATGAGTCTTTCTCTGTCAGATGGTCTCTTATCTTGGCATTCGTGTCTTGGCGTAACACGATGTTCACGGGTTTGGATTTGAGAGGCCACGGTATGTAGCTCAAGATTGCAGCCACACCACCGATCAATGTCACCCATCTTTGAAAAGCGGTGGTTTCCATAGACATCAATTTGGAATAGCCCTCTTCGTGCTTCTCAATCACTAAACAGTTCACAAATTTAACCCTTCAGCACTCCCTATTACACTCCAGGTCCAAGCACTTTAATCTCGTGTTGGAACTCAACTCTCTTCCTTTGCCGTGGATGATTGTGGTTGAGATCCTTGAGGTGCGATTATAGGATGAATTCCAAATTGAAATGGACAATCTCGATCTTTCATATCTTTTCTCGAGCATTTTCATCGTGTCCTTAACCACCGCATTCTTCTTCTTTTCAATGATTGGACCAAGCTCATCAAGTTCGCTGATCCCAAAGTCGTTGAATTTGAGGATCATGGACCTCAAGTATCTTTTATCAACCCCTATAGACGCTCATGGCGGTGGTTTGGTATTGGGGATGATTCGACATCCGTGATCTTTTTCAGAGCCTTGACTTGTCATTGTCCGCTTGTACTCCTTAATTACGCTTTGCTTGAGAGCTTCAGCTTTCTTCTTCTTTTCTTCCACCGCTTTTCATTGCGACCATCTAAGCCACCGAGCTTCCTTGAACTTTTGCCTGCTCGACCCTTTTGAAGTTTTCTTGGATCTAATCCCATGTTCTCGCCTTCTTCACGACAACCTTTCCGTGCTTTTCTGTTCCTTTTCTTCCTCGACTTGTTTCAACCTTTTTCTTCTTTAGCAAGGTGTTTACTCAATTTGTTGTGGTGTGAGCAGTATTCATGTCGCCGATTTTATAGGGAATCTTCTCGGGGCTCGAAGTTGCCATCTTACCTTTCCTTTGTCCCGGCCCGAGGAAGATGAAGTTGCTACCGGGGTGGTGGTGTTGTTGTTATTGGAGTGATTACTATCGGTGTTGTTGTAGTTGATGTTGTTGGTGGGATTGATGAGATAGGTGTTCTTTGAGACGGTGGTGATGATGAGATTTGAGCCACCGATGTCAGTTAGTGTTGGCTCCCCTCGCAGAGAAGGAGTTTCTTCAAGAATATTCTCCCCTCAACTGCTGCTTCGAACTTGGTGAGGGCAAGAGTTGGAGTTAATCGAGGGGACGGAGCCGCTGACCAAGAAGGCTGATATATTTCAAGATCATAGCCTTTATCTCCTAACTATCTTCTTGAAGACCGATGATCTTTGTATCCAAGTTAGCCCGAGAAAGCTCCAAAGTAGTCATCCGGGACCAAGATTCCGTGCCATGGAAGACGAGGCCCGAGCCATAGCAGCCACAGGTGTTCAATGAGTCCACCGAGGTCCGAGAGACCGAATCGAAGATTGGAGACCGAACATTGGCGATTGGAGCATTTCAATCGATTCGCTTAGTCGAGATGAATTTTCACATACACTTGATGGCTTCCAAGATTTTGGCATTGATTGCGGGGTCTTCTTTAACAAAGATCCCCGATTTCATCAATAATAATTCCACATGATCAAGATGTTTGAGAAACTTAACCGAGTTTTCATCCATCGATAAGGTGTTGGTAAATGAGATCTACGTGCTCATGAACATTTTCATTGAAGGTAAGCACATCGAACGAAAATCGCCAGAGCTGGTCAGCGCTTCATTGTGTTGATCCTAAAATTGTTCAAGAACCCCATATACGCCTCTTTGAGGCTTTAGTGATCCATCGAACCACCGCCTTCGCCGATCGGAAGAATGTTGTCAAACGGTTAAATTCCTCGAGTCGGATGATGAGGAGTCCGAGTCATTATCTTCGGATGAATTGGTGACTCAAGATACTCTTTTGGATCAGCCGAGGCTCTTGTTCGATTGAACCTCGGCGTCCATTTCTTCTCCAAATGATAAGATTTCATCATCGGCCTCAAGAAGCTCATCTTCGAGAATAATATCCCAATGACATCAAGAAGCAGCTAACGAGGGTTGGTGTTGGGTTCCATATCGTGGTGGTATGTTTCCTCCGAGTCTTTGTCCCCGTTGACCCCTGACACCGGGTGGGCGCTTCCTGTGTCTTCGCTAGAGTCGATTGGTTGTGGGTTCCGATCGGGGGTTGTTCCTTTCCTTCGAGTCTTTGTCCCCGGCTGACCCACGAGACACCGGTGGGCGTTTCCCAAAGGCCTTTAGCGTAGTCGGTGATAGTTGTATCCCTATCGGTAGGTTGTTTGATTCCCTTTGAGTCTTTGGGAGATCGGTGTGCCTCGCACAAAGGCTTGATTTGCTAATGTCATCACCGGGCCATGTGGAGGCGCTCACTTACCGGGTTGTATGTTTCCTCCGGATCTTGGGAGTAGTAGGTGTGACCAAGGGCACCGACCGTGATGTATCGTCCTTCGTTGTCACCGGGTGGTTGTTTCTTGGTCGATGGTGTCTTTTTGGTCTCGGGCTTTTTATGCCTCTTAGGTCAGGCTCACAAGCCTCGGGCCTTGAGACTTTGGTTTAGTCTTAGTCCCACCGAGACTTCCCTTTTCTTTTAGGAGCGGGGTTTGAGACACCGATCTACTTTGATTGTTTACAAGAATCATGCGGGCCATCAATTCAATGGGAGTAACAAGGGATGGGTCCTTTGAAAATTTGATGGGCTCAGGATGCGGTAAATTTCCAAATTTTTCATCCCGAGTATAGTTTGAACCCAAGAACGATTGCAAAGCACATGAGACAAACCTAGGATAAGAAACGCATTGGCCCTAGTTTTGCTCTCAGTAGCTTCATTACGAGATCATCGTAATGATCTCTCTATGTCGACAAAGGACCCCATTCATCAAGCGGATGCCATCATCAATCGAATAGAGTTAACTTGTTCGGTGGATGAGTGGTTCCCACCGAGGACTTGAATCACAAAGGTGAAGAGGATCCTCCAAGCCACGGGAATGAGCTTTTAGTGAGTCGGGTCTTGTCCAAAAAGTTGGATCTAAACGATTTGTTTTAACCCATCCTTCACCGTGGAGGGTTCAAGATGGGCGACATAAGCACCTTTGTTATAATCTAACCCCGTTGAAGTGCAAAACATTTTGTAATCCGTGGTGTATTGTTTCCCCATTTAGACCGAACTGGTGAGATACTCCCGAGAGGTCTAAGGTTATTCTCATCGAGAAGGTGTCGGGTCAAAGGCTCTAGCTATAGCCCAAAACTCCCGAGGTAGTTTGGGTACACCACCGAGGACATTTTACAAAGGTCGTTTGATGGGCGTTGAATAAAAATTTTATAATGTCTTTATAGGTTGGGACATTTTCGTGATATTCAAAATTTCCTATGACATTATTTGTTTTAAATTCAACGTTAGTAAGATCCCTACCCATCGAGAAGCAAACGGAGAGATTGTGTTCTAGCCATTTCCATTAACAAAGATTTTAGGGTTTAAAAATGTTTTGACTAGAATAATCAAAGTATTTAGATCTCTTCAAGTTTGTGATGAAAAACTTTTGTAAATGTTTACAAGAAGGGTTTTTCCAAAAGAGGTTTTGAAGATTTGAGAACACACAAATATTTCTGGATTTGAGAAAGAATTTTCACAGAGTTTAGTTGCAGAAAATAATTTGTGTGTTTTTGTGTGTGTTGGAATAGGGTATTTATAGAGTGATAAGAGGGTGTTTTGTGCACAAATGAGAATATTAAGATTCGGTTTTGAAAGACGTTTGAATTTCCCATTTAATGCTACCACCCCATTACCCGCAAAGAAAATCCCGCTTTCATGGAATAGATTGCGATTACGGTAAAGTGCACTTTTGCGAGATAAAATATCAATTTGATATTTTTGTGAGAGGCATTAAATGCCAAGTGGGATGACAAGAAGACAAAGAGACATATATTCCTTTATTAAATTGGCATAGTTACCAACCTAGGATATTTAAGTAATCGATACTTAGATCTTTTAGTTACTCATTCAATGCTCTTTGTCAAGTGTCGTGACCACCGAATGAGTCTTACTTATTCAAAGAGAGGTTGGTTTTGGATGTTCAGGAGAATGAACCATTTCGTAGATCTCACCGAGATTGGTTTTCGATACATGGCTTTCAATGTCAAGCATACCTAATTCGCCTTTCGCCTCATGAAGGTAGGTTCATCCAAGGGTTTGGTGAAGATATCACCATTGATATTCATGAGGATGAAATGAAGTTCAATATCTCCTTTCATTATGTGATCCCGATGAAGTGATATCCGATATCAATGTGTTTGGTTCTTTGGTGGAGGACAGGGTTGTTGGAGATTGCAATAGCAATCGGGTTGTCACAAAGATAGGCACCATTTTGTAATGGATGTCATAGTCACCGAGTTGACTTTTCATCCATAATACATTGGCACAAAGATCTCGCTGTAGCTACATATTCAACTTCACCGAGGACATAGCTACCGATTGTTGCTTCTTTGCACTCCAACAAACCGCTTTTCCTCCTAGAAATTGACAGACCACGAGGTACTTTTTTCATCCATGTTGCGACCAAGATAATCGTAATCATAGTAACCCTTGAGATCAAACCCCGAGCATTTTGGATAATAGAGTCCAAGGTTTGGGGTTCCTTTCGTGTACCGAGTATTCTTTTGTCTGCAGTGAGGTGAGATTCTTTGGGATTGGACCGATATCTTGCTATTAAATGATCGAAAATTGTATATACGGTCTAGTAGCGGTTAGATACATTAGTGAGCCAACAATCCCTCGAAATGGGTTTGATTGACTGATTTGCCGGTGAGATCATGTTGGATCGATATACTTTAATCAAACTAACTTTAACTAGCTTGTTAAGGTTTAATAACCTCGGATAAATCCTAAGTTATTAACAAAGAAACACCGAGCAATCTTTATCAAGTACGCGGAATTTACTTAACAAAGCTAAGAAGAGTAACTTTATTATAAACTCTAAATCGCTTATTATGCGATACTCTAAACAACTCTAAGATTATCGAACTTCTCTAACACACTAAACAATTTGTGAATTCAGAAACTCTAAAAATCATATACTCGTATTCCAAATCATATCTCTAATGCCAATCTAGGAGTCCTTTTATAGGCTCAAGGATATCCTAGTCGGTTTACAATTTGTATTCTTGTACGACAAGTAATCTAAACATAGAATACAATACTTTCCATAAACGAATATAACAGTTCTTTGTTCTTGCAAGATTTTGACTTCATAGTGCAAGACTTTGACTTTGTCTTTAGCAAGATTTGACTCTTTGACTTCTTCCAAGATTTTGCATTTTACAAGACTTTCATATCTTCAAAGACGCTCATATCCCAACAATCCTCCCCAACTTGAATTCTACTTGCTTGACTTCAAGTTCCCTTTGTGAATATATCTTTAACAACTTCATCTTTAAGGATGATTGTTTCTTAGTCTTTGGATTGTATCTCAGAGTGTCTGTGCTTGTCAAAGTATCTCTAAATTATTCTTTCAAAGAAGATCCAACAAACTCCATCTTTTCAAAGAACACAAAGAACATATGACAATTTGTACATTAATTCGCTTTAAAGTTGCATACTATTCTCATCACTTCTGTGTGTTAACTCCCGTGAGAGGTGAATCATTGAAAACTTAATGGATTTAGATCTCTTTACCAAAGCCATTATCTCGAGTAGCCAAATGTTTTGGTGTGTAAGACCATGGTACATCGATAACCATATGATTTTTAGCAAATCATCACTATCAATAGATTTGTTTTGTCTTTACCAAAAGTTGTACCCTTCCGGACTAGTTAGTTCTTCTATCTAATGGTGAACTAATTACCAATAATGGTTTTTCCACAGCCTTTACCACAAGCCATTTACTTGTGGGCTAGCCAACTCTTCACATTACTGATATGGTGAGTTAATTACCATCCAACTTATTAGCAAGTTGTCAACTAAAAACGGATTTGATATATCTTTACTAGAGCCGTTTGCTCATGGATTAGTCAATCCTTTTGTAACCATGGTGGATTGATAACCTATTGATGTTATCATCACAAAAACCATTTATTCAACCTTTATTTCAAAATATTTATTACTTAGCAAAAGGTTTCTTCTAAAATTCATTTAACTGGTTTATTTCGCAAACAATACTTTGATGAAAGTATCGTTCGATCGCAGATTTTGAATAAAAGTACTTGATATATCAAAAAGTATTTATTCAAATAAAATTCATACCGCTTATTGATCATCCTCAAGAATAGTAGTCCAGTTGATAAACAAGTTAATAACCATGCAAGCGCTTCATTATCCTCTTCTACTTCCAATCCATGCTCTAGCATTCTTCTCATGAGCTCAACTGTGAGAGGATATCTTCTTTCTCGCAAACATGTGTATCATTGTTCCATTTTCCACTCTAAAACATGAACCTGCACTCTTCAAAGAATCTCCAAGAAACAATTTCCCACTTTCTTGATTCTTCCAAATATCATCAATGCTCTCTTCTTCGCCTTCCCATATAGTTATGAGATCACCATGTAAACTAAACCAATCCCTTCAAATGGATTATGTTCAAAATAAGCTTTCACCACATGATATAAATAGAATAAATCTACTCTATCTATAATGTGCAATAAGTCCCATAGCCTATTGAAAACTTTGAAGCTTTCATCTTCTTTATGAAAGATCATATAATCTCCATCCTTGATTTCACAACTTCAAAAGCACTAATCTTTGATCCGCTCATTTTCATGTCATCATCTTCTTTAGAATAATCAAAATCTACCACTGAGATAATTCTTTAATTCATCACTAGTCTCGCATCTTAATTCAACTTTTTCTTTCTTTGAGAACCGAACATCTCAGAACCCGCTTTTCCTTTTCTTTTCAAACTCTTCTTTCTTTCGACTTCATTGAAATAGCTTCTTCTAAAATCTTTGATGTCTCGCAACATCCTTCTTATAATCCTCCCTAGCAAAGATCATACAATCTTTTCATCTCAAAATAATTAAACTTCGCCATCCTTTATACCTTGACTTTTAAGATAAGCCATCATAGCATTTCTGCCTTTAGCTTTATTAAGTCTTCTTGGCATAAATCTAACAGAACAGTGATCAGTAATGGTTCAAAGACTTCAAAGATCAAATTCATCTTGTACCTTTTGATCCGCTCTCTATTCGAGCTTCGAGCTTCCTAAGCTTCTATCTTTAGCATTTAACTCTTCTTGAATCTTTCTAGTGCTTGTTCATTCAAAGCATCTTGAATGACTCTTAACTCATGCTAAAGTTGGTTTCTTCTTCTTAACTTCTACCAAAACACCTTCCCTTTATCCTTAGGATCAATTTCGTGTTGAGAAGTTCTTTGTTGTTCTTCTTCTTGAACATCTCGAATAGTAACTCCTCCTCTTGGTTGTGATAAATCTCCAAGAATTGTAGCAATGAACTCATCATCACTTGCGAATGAATAGGTTTGAGAATAGCTTCCTCCTCTTGAAAAACTGTTGTAGAAGGTCCACTTCCTCTTCAAAATTTAACACTCTTGGAGTAATTACTTGTCTTGTGCAAGTATCCTGAAAACCAAGATTTTGTTGTTCAAGACCTTGAACATCGCAGATTTTGAACTTGAACTTCATCAAGATCTTGAATGATCTTTTCTTCGACTTTTGAGAACTTTCGTGTTCATTCTCTTTAACTATATCTTCTTTCAATTTCGTTCTTCTAAATTCCTCCCAAGTTGATGTAAGATGGTTTATGAACCTTTGTGTGTTTACGTGTCTTAGACCGCCTTTGTGCTTTCTTCTTTGATTTGACCCGATACGAAATTCTTTAATCAAGGGCCGACAAAAGTTTTAGCCTTCTAAATTTTAACTTCAATTTCATTATCTGCTTAGCTTGAACCTTAGAAGTCTTTTGCAACTTAACTATCTCCTTGTCAAAGCATAATTATCCAAAGATAAACCGTCACGAGGTATAGTATGGATCTTCACCTTGAATAGGTGAATGTTCCTCCGATTGAGAAACAGAACATATCGTGATGGAGATGGAGAAGGTGATCTTACAACTTCTTCTTGAACCTCGTGGCTTGGGGAAACAAGACTCTGGAGATGCAAGACCTTCATGCGAAGCAAGATTTGCAGATGCAAGACTTCAGATGCAAGATCAGTAGCTGCAGCTCCTTCCGATGTAGTACTTTCACTTGTCATCATCTTCATCATCTCGCTTCTAATGACCTAAACAACTTCCATCATAAAAGTAGTTAATGGTGTATCCGGACCTCTAAATTGATCACTTCTTCTAGCCATAAAAGTAAAAATCTTTGATTGTTGAACAATAACGAGCAATAAGTCCAGAGGCTTAGGAACATCATCAAGTTGTTTGTTCGTAAAAACTTGTACAAATGGGATACATTAACCATTTTGATCCATGATTAATATGAGAAAGCATGCCATCAAGAATTAGCCTTGAAAAATAAAAATACGATCGTAGCTAATCCCACCATAGCGAGATGCAATATTCACCCAAATTGCTCCCAAGAAGTACTTTTAACACTAATACAATGTAACAACACATGTATTAAAACTTCCATTAAGGACAAAACAATCGCTTTCAATGTTTGTTCATTAAAGAACCTTCATAACCAATATGCCCAAAAGTTTCCCAAATCAATTCCTTGGCAAACGAATAGCACCATCATTATCATTAAACAACAAATCTTCTAGTAGATGCTTCAAGAATCTTCACAGCTTCTTCCAACAACTATAGCCCTAATATAAAATTCTTCATTCTCCATGTTTTCTCTTGCAGAGCCCAAAATTCTTGAATCCATGGCTCAATAATATCCGCTCTACTAAAAGAGCATAAGCGATAAGCGACCAGTTAGATAATCGATAATATCATGAAACGCCTCATTATCTTCAGCCTTGTCTAAATTGGCTACCATATTGTGCTTTAAAACAAGAGGGTCGATTCGCCATGAATGATTATGTAAGCACAATAAGAATTGAAATCGAATAAGAATGAGAGAAATATGGAAACGATGCTAATGTATGAATATAAGAGGAAAATTGGAAAGTAGTTATTTATAGGTGAGATTTGAAAATCACTACCCAAAATAAAACAACCGTTAGCATTAATTACCCTCAATATAACCGTTGGAACAAGACTTTTAATACGACAAACAAGATTTTCCACGTATGCAAGATTTTTCCCAAGCAAGATTTTCCAAGCAAGACTTTCAGGAAAAATAGTACTTTTCCAAATTCCTCCATAGAAACTAAGTATACACAATTATCCTCCCTCAAGCAATACATGGGACTATACTAACACCTTATAGTCCTCCCTTCAAATGTAGCTTACTAACTAATATACTCCAAAACACCTGACAGAAACTCCTTGTCTCCTATCATGCTCACGAACAACCACTAATAAAATAATCTTTAAGTTCCTCTTACGGGTTGCCCCGCCTAATAAGATGAAAAAGTTAGTTGCTTTGAGGAACCCAAGCCATTATCGACTTGGTTCCCCTTGTGGAGTGACATACTCACATTCTTTGAGTATATAATCTCCATTGTTTTCTAAAGCATGATCCAAAGATTATCTTGTTATTCAAAACATGTGGTTTTTGAACAAAACTCTCTTTGCAAGTTCATTCTCCGTTTCTTGTATCACAAAACATCGATTCAGCTTTTGTTGAAAGTACTGTTTGACCCTCGCCAGACCTTCCTCTTAACCCATTCTCGCTTTAACTCGTGGTTCCCGTGATCTAGATCCCTATGTGAATTGTAATACCTTCTAGGTTGATAGTAGGATCTCCTAGGATTCCTATTCCAAGTCGTGTGATCGAGACCTTGTTTACGAGCAAGACTTTGGAAAGTACCGTGAGATAATCAAGGTTTTGAAAAGGTCTTCTCGATGCGGGTATCTATGATCCGTGTGAAGTTTCGTGATTAACCCTATTTGAATTATTCCAAATTGGTTTGTGCTCTAGGTTTGTAGTTGATGATCCGTTCTTTGGAAATTTGCTAAGGTATTCGAGTGTCGATCACAATCTTTGATTAAGTGATTAGGACTATAACACACAAAACACGCTTTTGACCCTTATGTCCAAAGTGATTTCTTCTATGTCTATGCCCAAAATTATTTTGCCTTCTTGGTGAATGATAAAACCTGCTTTGACCAAAGTTATCCCAAAAGGTTTAGCAAGACTGCTTTGAAAAGGTTTTGCGAAGGTATCGCTTGTTGAGCAAGACTTTGTTTTAAAGGTACCGCTTGATTTTGAACATTATTTTCAACAACTTCTTTGGGCTTTTCGGATCTAGATTGAGCAACAAGCTTCTTCCTAAACTCTAGACTGCCTACTCCAAATCGAGAAACATCAGGCCTTATGGGTTGATGACTAATGGGATGTGGGACAACATTATATCCCTTGTTTTTCTTATACTCAGGAGGTGGTTCACTTATTGAGCCCTCATTGCTAGATGTATCTACATAGTTAATGAGTTCATCATCACTAGTGGTTATGTCCTCAAAATCACCTACATCCTGATCACTAGGTTGGTTTTCTTCTATATTATCAAAGTTCATACCAAAACCTAATCCAGTTCTAATGTATGCTCTTCTTTGTTTTTCAACATAAGTAACATGGGACAAACCAGATTCATTCCAGCAAGAAACTTTTCTAATAGATCATCTCTCCTTAGTTAATTTCTCAATTTCAAGAATTTTACAGCTTAGTTTCCATTCACTAAGTTTTAACTCGTAATCCCGTTGTTCATATTTTTCACCCAAGCCATTTCATTATTTTCATGAGTTAATATTTTGGCTTCCATAGACTCTAAAGTGATTTGATAACCTGCTACCTCGCACCTAGCCCTAACACAATTATCTCTTTCAATCACATAATCATAGTAATTTTAGATAAAACTCATAACTTTGAGCATACCTCGTAGATAGGAGACCGAGTTGGTGAAGTAGCCTCCATAGCAAGAAGAACAGGATCATCTTCACTTTCTTTGCTCCAATCAAATCTTCCAAAGCCATCATTAGATTCCAAAGCAAAGATGTTCGTGTTCTTCTTCAAAAGCAGTGCTCCAAATCCAATGCTTCCACCGTGTCTTCAACTACATCTTCCATCGCAACCATACAAGAAGTTACCGGTTCATCATCAAATTCTTCACCTACCAACTTCGATAACTTTTCTTGAGCAACCAAAGCCTTTGTTTCAAAGAATTGGAATTTCTTTGAGCTCAAGTTTTGGCTTCTCGATGTTCTGCTTGCTTGATACTTAGCAAACCCGCACTCTCTTGCAAAGTGACTAGTCTTTTGACAATTGAAGCATTCAATTTGGATTTGTCAAAAGTTATTCCTTGTTTTGGTTTGAAATCAATACTTTTGCCTGCCTTCTTCATGTACTTTTGATCCTTGCAAAGGATCATAGCAACTTGCCACCGATATCAATTTCTTCAAGTGTATCTTCTTCAACTGCTAGATTCTCTTCATAAGTGATGTAAACCGGCTTGTTGTGCAAAGAAGGAGCACACAACTTCATCCGAGTGCAAAGTGGTAGATGGTGGGGCTCACGAGCATATGAAGGGGGTTGTAAACAAAGAAGACTTTGAGAAACAATACTTTGAGGAGAAGCAAGATTTTGATGTATAATCGCCTTCTTTCGATGATAGAAAAGCTATATTGTAAGATTTGGAATTTGGTTGACCACTCATCTCATGTTCATACACCTTCGCTGATGATAGAGATCATAAAAGTCCATGACATCCAATCCTTGTTGTCCTCTCGATCATAGTAGCAATCACATGCCATGTAGATGGCAAGCTCCTTAGAAGCTTCAAATTAGCATCCTCAATCGACACTTCGCCTTGTATAACTCCAACATGTTGAGGAGATTTTGAAACCTATCATATGCAGATCAAGATTCTCTCTTTCACCAACTGTGAAAGTTTCAAATCACATTTCAAAGAAATTCAGTGCATCTTTTAGAGGCTTCATTCCTCCAACTGGTCTTGAGAGCGCCCAGAGTGCTTAGCATCTTTAGCATCATGAAATTTGAGAAGATGACCATCCGAATGGCGATAAGAGAATGTTTAGTGCCTTTTCTTGATTCCTTAGGTTGCTGGTAAGACTTTCTTTGGTGCTATTGGTTGTCCAGAACATTAATGGGTTCTCAGAACTACTTCATTCCCATTCACAATTACATTCCATAGAGCATGGTCTCAGAATGGCAATATATTGCCTCATCTTCATGCACCGTAGATCATATTCTCCTTCTTGATTATTGGAATTCGAGTGAGGTGATTGAGGGTGGTGGAACTTCAATGACATCTTGAATATTGTTGAAGTAGGATTTCTTCCTAGTCGTAGTTTCCACACAAGCTCGATACCACTTGTTGGATCGATATACTTTAATCAAACTAACTTTAACTAGCTTGTTAAGGTTGAATAACCTCGGATAAATCCTAAGTTATTAACAAAGAAACACTGAGCAATCTTTATCAAGTACGCGAAATTTACTTAACAAAGCTAAGAAGAATAACTTTTATTATAAACTCTACATCTGTTTATTATGCAGATACTCTAAACAACTCTAAGATTATCGAACTTCTCTCTAACACACTAAACAATTTGTGAATTCGTAAACTCTAAAAATTATATACTCGTATTCTAAATAATATCTCTAATGCCAATCTAGGAGTCCTTTTATAGGCTCAAGGATATCCTAGTCGATTTACAATTTGTATTCTTGTACGACAAGTAATCTAAACATAGAATACAATACTTTCCATAAACGAATATAACAGCTTCTTTGTTCTTGAAGTACTTTGAGTTCATAGTGCAAGATTTTGACTTTGTCTTTAGCAAGACTTTGACTCTTTGACTTCTTCCAAGATTTTGCATTTTACAAGACTTTCATATCTTCAAGACTTTCATATCCCAAATGTATCAGTCCAAGGTTGTTAGGTGGGACCATTGGTGTCTTCACCGAGGCACAATCGATATCTCATATTTCTTCAAGAGATTTCGGTGTATTTCTCTTGACCGATGGATATTCCTTTATCGCTTGCTCGATTTGTAGTCCAAGAAAGTATGAGTTCTCCCATCATGCTCATCTCAAACTTCTTTGTCATCGCTTTTCAAACCTGCTTGCAAAGTTTGTAGTTTGTTGAGCCAAAGATGATATCATCAACATACACTTGGACTAGAATCACATCCTGTTGAGTTCTATAGACAAACAAAGGTGTTGTCTATCTTTCCTCCGACAAACTTGTTTTGTATCGTGAAGGCCGAGAGAGTCTCATACCATGCTCGGGAGCTTGTTTAAGTCCATAAAGGGCTTTGTCAAGCTTGCGCACATAGTCGTGAATTCACTACTCTCAAAGCCCGGAGGTTGCCGAACATACACATCTTCCTTGAGATCACCATTTAAGAATGCACTTTAACATCCATTTGGTAGACCTCAAGTTCATGTATGTTGCATATGCAAGGAAGATCCTGAT
This sequence comes from Chrysanthemum lavandulifolium, assembly GCA_022545495.1. Taxonomy (NCBI): domain Eukaryota; kingdom Viridiplantae; phylum Streptophyta; class Magnoliopsida; order Asterales; family Asteraceae; genus Chrysanthemum; species Chrysanthemum lavandulifolium. The sequence goes on along the minus strand of CM040241.1, from coordinate 139,510,304 downwards.
GGCTTCCATTCTTGCAACAGAGCAATGTCTCATCATAGTCAATGCCTTCTTGTTGACCGTAACCTTTGGCTATAAGTCCGGATTTGTTTTAATGACAATGCCGCTTTCACCGCTTTTGTTTCGAAACCCACTTCATACCTATGACTACTACATCCTCGAGGACATTTGATCAAGGTCATGACCTTGTTTTATCAAAATGTTGCGCTTCTTCTTGCATAGCCTCGAACCCACTTGGGTATTTTAGAGCCTCGGTGATACTTTTGGGTTCTATTTCGATAGGTAATCAAGATATAGACATTCATTGGTCGAGGTCGCAGTTAGACTAGCGACCATGCTTCTAGTGAGCATGCCCTCGTGTGGGTTCACCAATGATGTTTACAAGTTTAATATCCCGAGTTCTTGTCCACTTACTTTGTGGTCCGGGATCCGAGCTTGATGATGTCACCGGGTGTTCGATGTGAGTTCGGTGCAAGAGTCTCGAATCATTTAGAACATCTCAGAGAGATGTCTTGTTCAAAGTAGATTCATGAGTTACAGTGTTCACGATCATTTGAATCGGTGTTTCCTATCCTAGCGAGGACCGATCGATTATCAATGAAATCACCGATGGTTGGTTGGGGTAGGTTGTGTTGTAAGACATAATATGAGATGTCGAAGATCGCCTTGATATGAGGAATTGAATTGTGTTGTACTCATCGAAGGATATCTTGATGAGTTATCAAATCCTATTTCCTCCACCGAGGTGTTGGTGAACTCGATGCTTTCGGCACTTTCGGTGTTATACTTCTCATGGATTGATCTGGACCGACAGTCCAAAGAGATCCATATGCGGAGGTGAAGGCGCTTTGATGGAGAAATTTTGTTTGGTTTTAAATGATGCTCGTGGTGTTTACCTTTTTCACAGTGAGCATGGTTTGTCTTTTGCAAAACCAAAGGATGGTAAGCCAAGGACCTTGTTTTGTTTTGCCAAGTTGTTGAGGTTTTGAAGTTTATGTGAGAGTCTCTTATGCCACAACCAATTGATAGTTTCAGTTGGCTTTAGCAAAGAGACACGTTCCATCTTGGGAGAGTGTTGACATGTCTAGCACATAAACATCATCTCTCTAGGAGCTATCAACACAACTTCCTTGTTGGCATTGAAAATGGTACCTTGTTTATCATTGAATTGTACAATGTATTTAGCATCACATAGTTGACCGACATCGATGAGATTATATTTGAGACATATTTAAATAGGCTATTCTAGAGAAAACTATTCCATTGCGCCATCTTGAACCATAACCTTCAAGAGGGACATGATGAGTTATTACCAAATACTACCTTGGGCCTGGTTCCTTTACATACTTGTGCAGATATTCCTTCACACCACCATGCTTCTTGAGCATCCATCGCTAGATGCCAAATAGGCTCCCGGCATGTCTCGTACAAGTAGTAAACTCAATTAGTTTCTCTTCGTGACCCACTTACTAGTGGGCTTGGATCTCAATGTCTCTTTGAAAATTGCAATTGACTCATGTTCGAGAGTTGTATGCATAGTGCTACCACAGTGTTTTGCATTTAGAGGTCGAGGATGACTCGGTGACTCGGGTTGTTTGGAATTTCTCCTTGCATGAATGACACTTGCCATGTTGGGATGTCTCATGAGTGGATTACCGCATATATCACAAAGATGTATTCATGAGATAATCATCCCGATGATGATCATTAAACCAACAATGAGGACACAGAGGAAAAGGTTTTGCTCTATTCTTTGGAGCGACTTTGGAGGATGAAGCATCCGATGACCAACTTTGGTATAGTTTGCTTGACCGACATAATGTAGACGGTCTGCAGATCTGTGATCATCCTTTTGCGCATCATGCAAAAAGGATTCTATAGCGATTGTCGATGGTATGGCTGGTGTAATGACACACCACACTTTTGTTTGTTTTAGAGGTCGACTTAGACTTTGAGGAACCGGAGGAAGTCGACTTTGTCTCCTTGATTGGTCTGTAGACCTTTTCAATGGATTCCATTTTTTCAAAGAAGCTTCCTCACAAGTTCGATCGATTCTCGAATTTGGTCGCCTTCAAAGGGGGACAAAGGATGTTGAAGTCTCGAGGGAGTAGACTCTTGTTGGATTAGTTTTGCTTGTCTTTGTAGGATGGTTCTACCAAGTCCGACCTTTCCTTTGGTGAGTGAGGATTGAATTTTAGAGGAGTAAGCTCGAGCTTGGATCAAGACCTCAAGAGGTTTCGGGGTGGAAGCGTGTTTCAGATTCGCCTCGCACTCTGAGATGTGTTCAAGACCACCGGTCATCACAGAAGTCCTAGCATGCTCTTAAGAGCTTGGCTCTCAAGCTCAAGAATCCTTCCGTAATTGAAGTTTGGAAGCTTACTCTCGTGATTAACCCGCTCAATCCAATCCACCGAATTTGAGTTGTCAACATGTTGGTAATCATACCACCGACACAAATGGTTTTGAACTTTGGTCTTTGTTGCGAGATTCGTGGAGATGATCTTCACCTATGACTCTTTTTTGCTACTAGGGGCACCCACATCATCAAAGACCACGGATTCTTAGCGGTCCAACTATCAAGAATATCTTGTTCCTTTTAAGTTCGTCTTGAAGAGCCCGATTTCTCTTAACTAGTTCAAAGTGTTTTGAATTTGCAAGGTGATGACCTCAAGCTTGGCTTGTTTTAAAATAAGCAGCTCATCTCTACACTTGTTTAATTCAAAACTTAGCTTGTTGTATTTTGAAAAGAGATTTAATCTTTGCTCTTCTACGAACTTTAGGTCAACATTAAGATAATTCATATAAGACCGCCAATCGTAGTCATCATCCATAGATAGCAAGATGTTTACCTTCTTCATAGTGATGTTGACCCATTCCCGCTTCGCATGATTCTTTCCAACTCGCTAGCTTGTCCTCTTCGAGAGGGCCATCGATCACCGACATGCACCATTTCATCATCTCGATGACACCGGCTCTTCATCCAAGTCGAAGGTCTCAAAGAACAAGGCCTTTGTTTTACCCCGCATGCATTGAACACTTTTGTTGTTTCGAGGGACCGGCCTCGAGCAATGCAAGCTTAGCTTTGACTTTCTTATACTTAGCTTCAAAGTCAACGCTTTGTTATGATCGATTTGTTTTGAAAATTTTGATGAGACCGATGATTTTTGGTTGAAATTTGCTAAAGCCCGAGGACCGATTTGACCTCGATGGTTTATAAGAGGGTTTAGAAATTGTTTTGAAAAAATGTCTTTTGCAAAATGACCTCTTTTGTGACACTTAAAGCATTTAGTGTCCTCATTTGCTTTGCCATTCGAAAACCTTTGTTTCTTTTATAAACCTTCGAGAGTTAGCAAGGAGTGCCCTTTCCGAAATTCGGTGTTCAGTCATTTAGGTACTCCTCACTTGATCTCTCATCGCTCATCATCGAATTTTCCGAAAATCTTGAACAACATTGTTAGAATAAAAGCGATTGATATTGGTGATGAGGTGGTGGTCGTGGACTTCTTGACTTCCGAGACTTCTTTAAGTCGTGGTATCGTCTGCTTGATGAGATTTTCTCATAGACAAATTTCCCATAAATTTCGTGGAAGCTCAAGATTTTGGATATGATTAGATTCACGAGTCCCCCGAGAGAAATTCAACCATTTCTCGGGGAGACTATTGACAAAACCAACATTGATTTCATGTTTGGACAACTTAACACCATCATTAGAAAGTTCATTTAAAAGAGTTTTGTATCCGTGTAAGTTTGAGAGAGTTTCCGAGTCCTTAGCCTCAAGGTGTTATACCCAAGTTTCGTGTCCATTATCCTGCTTTCCTTGGTATCGATGGTCCTTCATGACTATGAACTAGGTCATCCAGTTTGCTTAGCTTTACAACACTTATAATCGATTCCATAATATCGTCGGAAGACAAGATATTATGATACTTTTGAGTCTTTGGTCCCGGTTGACCACCTCCTTTCATCCTGGTCCACCGAGCTTGTGTTTGGGCAACCCTTCAAGAGTCTTTGGGACAAATGGACCACACACCCCAAATTACCTGCTTTGCGCCGAATTGAATACCTTGGGAGGACCGCATAGCATCAAAGTTACTGCTTATATCGAACGTCCTAAAGTGTCGTTTGGAAAACACATCGCTTAATTTATTAAAACAATCGAGTTTACAAAGTATTGGTCTCAAATGAAAATCAACTTGTGCGGAAATAAGTTTGTTACAAGCCAAACGATGTTTTAAAGTTTATAAATCCTAAGTGAGACGCGTCGTCACCACGACTCTATGATATGTCCATATGCATGCCATGAAGTGAATGCCTTAGGTACCGAGATAAAACATGCTAAAAAGTGTCAACACAAAGGTTGAGTGAGTTCATAGAGTTTGTGTTGAAATGTAAAGCCTTTAAAGAACGTTCATGCAAAGAAAGTCTAAGTTTTTGGTCATATAGAATAGTTCACAAAGCAAAGGCATCAGAATCCACTCGGCCCAAGTCCCGCCCATACAAAACTTGCAACCTGTGTTTACAACCCATCGCTAAAATAGTATTGTCAATCTTGTTTGTAAGCGTGACATATGTGCATACGATATATACAAGTATTTAATGCAAAGAATCACACCAATCGAACCTCTTGACGAGTCTAACTTGTTTGTAATGTTTCATTGAATAACAGATTATATTCACCCTGTGTCACGCCATCATGGACTAAGGGTGGGGCGCCACCGATAGTACTATCAATACCTCTCCGCGGCTCCCGCAGAGTTAACCAGCTATAAAGTTTGTATGTTGATGCACAATTGAAAACTAGTTTAGCACATTAAGGCACATATCGCAATAAACCACACATAATGTCCAAAGTGTATAAGAGTATATTGTAACACAATTGTATAAATGGTTTGAGTATTCGCAAGAGTGAAATAAGTATTTAAGCATGTATCTCCCCAAATAGTTTGTAAGAATTTAAACGAGTAAAAGTGGGTATGAACTCACAAGGAAAGTAATATGTAAGAGTTTAAAGTACTTGTGAAAGTAAATGAAAATAGTTTGAGCATGTATCTCCCAAAAGTTTGTAAACAATTAATAGAAAGTGGGGCTATGAAAACTCACAGAATCAGTAAAAGTTTAGAGTACTTGTAAAGTAAACGAAAGTAGTTGAGCATGTATCTCCCAAAAGTAATTCAAAATGTATAAGATAGGGGCTATGAAACTCACCGGTATGATGGATATGCTAACAAAATGAAGTGCACGAAAGTGAGACTCGAAACTATCCGCGACCTAGAATGAATGTTATGATATGTAATGAGTTATGATGTTATGTTAAGCATGCATTACGATGTTATTTATACCATTTGCATGGTTTTGAAAATAATACTTGTCGTCGAAAAATACTCTTTGACGCCTTGACCAATCTTAAATCACTTTACAAGTTTTACGTCAAAATGTCATCCTACAACAGTTTTGTAATGATTTATGGTGAAATTATCACTTTCGTCAGTAAAATAAAGTCGTCGGAAATTTCATGAAATTGACAAAATGGCTTCGAAAAACTAGTCGTAATGGTGTACGCCGATCGTTAGGAAACGAACTCGACGGTTTTGGAAAGCTTGTATCAAAATCTAAAAGTTTCATTCAGAGTTTTCGACATAAAGGTCTCGAACATAAAGATAATAAGGGTTAAAGATGGTGATTTTGTCTAATTGTTGTGCAAAAAGTGAGTTTCGCCAAGTTTAGACATCCATAAATAATTTATTACAACTCCGCTTATACAAACGGCTTGTCGCTTTGAAAAATATGCTCGGTGATCTTAATTTTCTAGAAGACAATTCGTTTCAAAAGTTTCACATCATGGTTAAAAACAATTTCAAACATGGTCATTCTGACTACCGTAACACTTGTATCGTAGAAATAATATAGTTTTTCGTAAAATAATAGTTACGGCAATTTTATAAAACGTGCATATCTTTGTCGCTCCAAACTGCTTTCACGATAATACGTCCTTAGCTTCGTATCAAAGTATACTAATATATTTTTGATAAGTCGAAATAATTTGTAAAGCTTAGGACCTGCTTTTGACTCGAATAAAGTAAAATAGTATGTTGAAATTTCGTGAAAATATATATTTCGTCGTCAAACTTTAAAATTCATAACTTCTTCGTTATAACTCCGCTTTAATTGCTCAAGCGCCACGGATTCGTTTTAAAGTATATTTTCTAAATATCAAGGCCAAAAGTCGTGCCTACCGCCGGTTTTTCCAAAAATTAAAACAAGGACAGAACATAATATATACTTATCGAAAATAGTTTTTCTCGGACAAAACCTATTCTAATCCCTTCAAATCAACTCCAAAACTAATCTAATCCTACCATACACCTTCTTAGGGTGTCATGGGTTCCTAAACATTATCAAGACCAATATATAACAAGGGAATAATTATAGGATGACTTTGTATATATATAACTCTAAAAATCATGGAAAATGGTATAAACAACACAAGTCTTGCATGTTTTTGCTCAAAAATGATAAGATGAGTATGAAATGAATATGTAAGATGAAAAATAAACATGAGATGCTTACTAGTGATATGATGAGGTGATTAGAACCAAGGATAGCCTAAACACCCTAGGTTTTTATTTCAAAACCTTTACAAAAGTGTATACTAGATTGTTTATCTTGATCTTGTAAAAATTTTTGATGAATCCTTGCTACTCCTTCATGAAGGCCGGTTTTAGATAGAGGAAAACAAAGAGAGAAAACTTTCTTGACTTGAAATAATTGAGAGTGGAAGAATGAGTGAAGTGAAGAGTGAAATAGTTTGAGTATAAATCTAGTACTTGTAAGAAATCTACCCATTTTGACTAATTTTTCCCCCTTGGCCGGATTTTATGGGGTATGTTTCTCCAATTTTTTTTTTTTTTTTTTTTTATATACTTGTGTAATTATTGTAAGAAAAATGTAGTTAAGTGAAAGATGTTGAAACTTGTATATAGTTGTGAACTTTGAGTAGTATGGACTAAAAATAATTTTTAATAGATCAAAATAGAGTATAATGATATTATAAAAATTGTAAAAATACCTTCCTTGTAAAATTTGAGTGATAAAATAATTACCGAGTAGTTTTTAAGAAAAACGTCGTAATAATATAAATTTAACGATTTATATACCAAATAAATTTAAAACACTAGGTAAACTTAAAATATAGTTTTATAAACTAAATGTAAGTATAAAAATATATCGATCATTTTGAAAGTAACGGATTAAATGTTCAAAATAATAACTCACGCGATAACGCTTATCTAATATAAAATTTACGCTTAAGGTGAAATGAAAAATCATGAATAAATTGATATGAAATGATGAATATGGAGTTTGAGAAATGACCGAAATTGAGTATTGTGACATTCTTCCCATGTTAGAGGAATCGCGTCCTCGCGATTCGATTAATGATACTATGGCCCAAAACGCGACAAGGGTTCTAAAAGTTTATGCTCATGTATGGTTTAAATGATTATGCCAATGCTCATGCATATGTCATGACTATATCCCATTCTAAAGACATGCTCCCTTATGATTAGGCTCGATGAGGCGAAGCTTTCCCATTCTCGAGCAAAATTTTAAAAAACTTTTGGTAACCGATTTTACTTAATCCCACAACTCATCAAACAAGAACTGCCATACGATTAGGCTAAATCGGTTTAGGTAACAACTTGTTTCTAGCTTGATCTTTGCAACTCATCAAACAAGAAGCATCACGCGGATCAAGCCGAAACAAGTGGTTTGAAGAAAATCTTTTGAAAATTTGGCTCGATTCGGAATTGCTTACTCATATGAGACTACTACTCCCTTCATTGCATGATTCTTCCCGAATTAGACATAGGTGATCGTGCTATGTATAATTTAGGAGTAACTATGCAATGCTTGGACTAATCGACTCATATGATGTTTGGTGTTGAGTCATAAGTTCGCATGTATAAAGAATATGCACTTGTAATGATATGATGAGATGCTATGATGATGTGGTTATAGTCTAGGTCAATGATGCAACCTAGTTCTCTATAACCGATGCTCGATACCAATCATCACACCCCAAATTACCTGCTTTGCAAATGGAATTGAATACCTTGGGAGGACCGTCATAGCATCAAAGTTACAGCTATATCGAACGTCCTAAAGTGTCGCTTTGGAAAACACATCGTTTAATTTATTAAAACAATCGAGTTTACAAAGTATTGGTCTCAAATGAAAATCAACTTGTGCGGAAATAAGTTTGTTACAAGCCAAACGATGTTTTAAAGTTTATAAATCCCAAGTGAGACGCGTCGTCACCACGACTCTATGATATGTCCATATGCATGCCATGAAGTGAATGCCTTAGGTACCGAGATAAAACATGCTAAAAGTGTCAACACAAAGGTTGAGTGAGTTCATAGAGTTTGTGTTGAAATGTAAAGCCTTTAAAGAACGTTCATGCAAGAAAGTCTAAGTTTTTGGTCATATAGAATAGTTCACAAAGCAAAGGCATCGTAATCCACTCGGCCCAAGTCCCGCCATACAAAACTTGCAACTGTGTGTTTACAACCCACCGCTAAAAATAGTATTGTCAATCTTGTTTGTAAGCGTGACATATGTGCATCGATATATACAAGTACTTAATGCAAAGAATCACACCAATCGAACCTCTTGACGAGTCTAACTTGTTTGTAATGTTTCATTGAATAACAGATTATATTCACCCCAGTCACGCCATCATGGACCAAGGGTGGGGCGTCACCGATAGTACTATCAATACCTCTCCGCCCTCCGCAGAGTTAACCATTGCTAAAGTTTGTATGTTGATGCACAATTGAAAACTAGTTTAGCACATTAAGGCACATATCGCAATAAACCACACATAATGTCCAAAGTGTATAAGAGTATATTGTAACACAATTGTATAAATGGTTTGAGTATTCGCAAGAGTGAAATAAGTATTTAAGCATGTATCTCCCCCAAATAGTTTGTAAGAATTTAAACGAGTAAAAGTGGGGTATGAACTCACAAGGAAAGTAATATGTAAGAGTTTAAAGTACTTGTGAAAGTAAATGAAAATAGTTTGAGCATGTATCTCCCCCAAAAGTTTGTAAACAATTAATAGAAAGTGGGGCTATGAAAACTCACGGTAATCTGTAAAAGTTTAGAGTACTTGTAAAAGTAAACGAAAGTAGTTGAGCATGTATCTCCCCCAAAAGTAATTCAAAATGTATAAGATAGGGGCTATGAAACTCACCTGGTATGATGGATATGCTAACAAAATGAAGTGCACGAAAGTGAGACTCGGAAACTATCCGCGACCTAGAATGAATGTTATGATATGTAATGAGTTATGATGTTATGTTAAGCATGCATTACGTATGTTATTTATACCATTTATGGGTTTTGAAAATAATACTTGTCGTCGAAAAATACTCTTTGACGCCTTGACCAATCTTAAATCACTTTACAAGTTTTTACGTCAAAATGTCATCCTACAACAGCTTTTGTAATGATTTATGGTGAAATTATCACTTTCGTCAGAAAATAAAGTCGCCGGAAATTTCATGAAATTGACAAAATGGCTTCAAAAACTAGTCGAAAATGGTGTACGCCGATCGTTAGGAAACGAACTCGACGGTTTTGGAAAGCTTGTATCAAAATCTAAAAGTTTCGATTCAGAGTTTTCGACATAAAGGTCTCGAACATAAAGATAATAAGGGTTAAAGATGGTGATTTTGTCTAATTGTTGTGCAAAAGTGAGTTTCGCCAAGTTTAGACATCCATAAATAATTTATTACAACTCCGCTATACAAACGGTTTCGTTTTGAAAAATATGCTCGGTGATCTTAATTTTCTAGAAGACAATTCGTTTGAAAGTTTCACATCATGGTTAAAAAAACCTCAAACATGGTCATTACAACTACCGTAACACTTGTATCGTAGAAATAATATAGTTTTTCGTAAAATAATAGTTACGGCAATTTTATAAAACGCGTGCATATCTTTGTCGCTCCAAATCCGCTTTCACGATAATACGCCCTTAGCTTCGTATCAAAGTATACTAATATATTTTGATAAGTCGAAATAATTTGTAAAGCTTAGGACTCGTTTTGACTCGAATAAAGTAAAAATAGTATGCTGAAATTTCGTGAAAATATATATTTCGTCGTCAAACTTTAAAAAGTCATAACTTCTTCGTTATAACTCCGCTTTAATCCGCTCAAGCGGCCACGGATTCGCTTTTAAAGTATATTTTCTAAATATCAAGGCCAAAAGTCGCGCCTACTGTCGGTTTTTCCAAAAAATTAAAACAAGGACAGAACATAATATATACTTATCGAAAATAGTTTTTCTCGGACAAAACCTATTCTAATCCCTTCAAATCAACTCCAAAACTAATCTAATCCTACCATACACCTTCTTAGGGTGTCATGGGTTCCTAAACATTATCAAGACCAATATATAACAAGGGAATAATTATAGGATGACTTTGTATATATATAACTCTAAAAATCATGGAAAATGGTATAAACAACACAAGTCTTGCATGTTTTTGCTCAAAAATGATAAGATGAGTATGAAATGAATATGTAAGATGAAAAATAAACATGAGATGCTTACTAGTGATATGATGAGGTGATTAGAACCAAGGATAGCCTAAACACCCTAGGTTTTTATTTCAAAACCTTTACAAAAGTGTATACTAGATTGTTTATCTTGATCTTGTAAAATTTTTGATGAATCCTTGCTACTCCTTCATGAAGGCCGGTTTTAGATAGAGAAAACAAAGAGAGAAAACTTTCTTGACTTGAAATAATTGAGAGTGGAAGAATGAGTGAAGTGAAGAGTGAAATAGTTTGAGTATAAATCTAGTACTTGTAAGAAATCTACCCATTTTGACTAATTTTTCCCTTGGCCGGATTTTATGGGGTATGTTTCTCCAATTTTTTTTTTTTTTTTTTTTTTTTTTTTTTTTATATACTTGTGTAATTATTGTAAGAAAATGTAGTTAAGTGAAAGATGTTGAAACTTGTATATAGTTGTGAACTTTGAGTAGTATGGACTAAAAATAATTTTAATAGATCAAAATAGAGTATAATGATATTATAAAATTGTAAAAATACCTTCCTTGTAAAATTTGAGTGATAAAATAATTACTGAGTAGTTTTTAAGAAAACGTCGAATAATATAAATTTAACGATTTATATACCAAATAAATTTAAAACACTAGGTAAACTTAAAATATAGTTTTATAAACTAAATGTAAGTATAAAAATATATCGGGATCATTTTGAAAGTAACGGATTAAATGTTCAAAATAATAACTCACGCGATAACGCTTATCTAATATAAAATTTACGCGCTTAAGGTGAAATGAAAATCATGAATAAATTGATATGAAATGATGAATATGGAGTTTGAGAATGACCTGGAATTGAGAATTGTGACATGGACCTTTATTTATACACATGATATAATAAGGTTCCATCCTAATCAAATAGCAAAGCATTCGCTTTTCCATTTGTTGAATTTGCCAACTTCAAGTCTAGGGGCAACAAATTGGATAAGTTCCACCCTTTTTATCGACTAGTTGGGGTACATCAATTTCAAATTATTTAGAATGCTAATTTAAAACTTTTAGAGAGGCCTAAAAATGAGTTTTATAATTAGCCCGGCTCGATACCACTTTTGTTCCCTGCTCACTATCGTTTAAAATAGTTTAAGTTTATAAAACAAGTTAATAGTGAACTATGACCTAAATTAACATAAGAAAAGCACACTAAGTAATTTTCAACATCATACTCTTATTAGAAATAAATCAACAAAGAATACGCTACCCAAGTACTTGCGGAATAGTACTTGGGATTGAAATGACAAAGTTGGGTGACTCTCTAAGCTCGGGCTAAGTCCGAGCACAACTCTTAGAGCTCACCGAGCTATCTCGGGAACTAAGTTAGATTTGGAGGAGTGAAAAGATGGCTTAGCAGTGTGTGTGTTTTACAATTCACAAGCTTAACCTTTCACTCCATCTCTTATGCTATTTATACATGTATGATATTTGACTCTTTCCTAAGTGACAACCGACATCATATGTAAGGCAAAATATCGATGTATTTTGTCTCTGCTTACAAAGACTATTTTAGATAAGAGACAAGACTACTTTCCTAAGTTCAATGATGACATCGAGCCTAATCCTTTGCCATTCAGTGGAAAGTTGACTTTCGTTGATAAGGACTTCCTTATCTAATTCAACCTTATCCCGCCTTGTCCCGCTTCTTTCTTCGTCTTTACATCCTTAGTCTTCTACTTGATTTTGTCTTCATGTAAGTAGTTGGAGAGATCTTAGGGATTCAGTGAGTTATTGTCATAACTCACCGAATCCATCATATTCTTCTTGACTCGATCTTCACCCTTTAAGTTCCGCCATCGAGTGGAGAGACTTCTTCTTCGCTCATACCGAGTATCCTGAAGACGACTCACCGAGAGACTATGCACTCAGTGACTTGTTTGTGTTAACGGATTAAAACACTTGGGCTATTTTCTATTCAAATCCTATATTAAGGGGTTTGGGTATTTACTGAATTCAACAGTTACCAAGTGATCATCAACAAGCTTGAACTCAGGGGAGAGAATAAGACATTCTGTGTCAGTGAATAACACAGGGTGCTTCTTGTCACAGATCTGAGATACTGACAAAAGGTTGAACTTGAGCTCCTTCACATAACGAACATTCTCAAAATCAATGCATCATGCCTTGATGGTTCCTTTCCCACTAATCCTACCTCCATTAGGATCATTCCCGAAAGCAACTGTTCCTCCAAAATATGTCTTAAAATCAGACAGAATCTCCTTGTCTCCTATCATGCTTCTAGAGCAACCACTATCAACAATCAAATGATCTTTAAGCTCCTCTTCTGGGTTGCCCTGCACAAAAGATGAAAAAGTTAGTTTCTTTTAGGAACCCAAGCCATTACTGACTTGTGTTCCCCTTGTGGAGTGACATACTCAAATTCTTTGAGTATGTAATCTCCATTGTTTTTGAAAACATGATCAATTATTTTATTTTGTTCCAAAACTTATGTTGGATTTTCAACAAAACTCTCTTTTTCAACAAAATTCTCCTTTTCAACAAAATTCTCTTTTTCACCCTTACTTGCTGAAAGTATTGTTTGTCCCCCATCAATACTTTCTTTCTTAATCCAGTTGGTTTTAACACTTTGTGTTGATTTCTTTGATCTAGGTACTCTATTTGAGGTGTAATGCCTTCTAGGTTATAGTAATTGGATCTCCTTGGTCTTCCATTCGAAAAGTGCTTGCAAGACTTTGATTGGGTGAAAACCTAGCGATTTTTGAGAGGTACCGCTGAGAAACCTTTGACTTACCAAGACCTTGAAAAGTGCTTGAGGATACCGGTGGTTTGAAAAAAGGTCTTTTCTGGTGAGGGTAACTATAGTCTTTTGAGAAATTACTATGGTTAACCCTATGTGATTCCAAACTGGTTTATTCTCCCTTGGCTTATGGTTGGTAGATGTAGTATTTGGGAATTGACTTAAATATTCTGAGTGAAAGTCACAGTCCTTAATCAAATGATCAGGACTATAACAAACATTACATAATTTTTGACCCATAATCCCAAATTCTCTTCCTTTAGTTCTATGACCAAAACTATCCTAATTTTTTGGTGAATGATTAAAATATTTTCTAAAGTTAGTAGTATTTTGAAAAGTTTTTCTTGAAGGTACTGCTGAATGTATAGCAGTACTTTGAGAAGATTTTGAAGGTACTGCTTGTTTTGAAAAGCTTTAGGAAACCCGTTAACACCCCCGAACTCTTAACATTATCATCCTTAGGTTTCTCAACTGCTTTTGAGGATTCAAACTAGATGGACTTGAATTAGATTGACCAAAGAAGCTTTTCCTAAACTCTAAATTGTCTACTCCAAAACAAGAAACATCTGTCCTAAGTGGTTGAAAACTACCAGTTGGTAGAGGAACTGCATTATAACCCTTGTCTTTCTTAAATTCAGGAGGTGTTTGACTAATTGATTCCTCATTACTAGATGTGTTTTCTTATGAGCTAATGAGTTCATCATCACTAGTTGTTATCTCCTCTGAGTCAATTTGTTCCTTATCACTAGTTGGGTTCTCTTCTGTACTGCTATACTCAACACCAAAACCTACGCCAGTTTTAATGTGTGCTCTTCTTTGTTTTTCAACAAAACTAACATGTAAAAGGCCAAATTCTTTCCAACCAGCAAATTTTTCTAACAATTCATCCCTTTGTTTAGTGATCTTTTCAAGTTCAGAAACCTTACATCCTAACTTCCATTCACTCAATTTTAATTGATAATCTTGTTGCTCATATTTTTCTGCCCAATCCATTTCATTATTTTCATGATTGATTATTTTGGATTCCATTGACTCTAAAGTCAATTGATAACCAGGTACCTCAGACCTAGCCCTTCTACAATTATCACTTTCATTACATTTAGAGCATACCTCAGAGATAGTGGATGAACTTGGTGAAGTAGCTACCATAGCAAGCAGAATAAGTTTTTCTTCACTTTCCATGCTCCAATCAAAGCTTCCAAGGCCATCTCTTGATTCCAAAGCAGCAAATCCTGGTTCCTCATCAAAAGTCGTGTTCCAGTCAAACTCTTCCACTGCAACCATAGAGTAGGTTACTGGTTCATCATCAAATCCAGCACTCCAGTCAACCTCTGATAGATTTTCTTAAACAACCAAAGCTTTTGGTTTTGGTTCAGTAATAGGAACTTCCTTTATTTCAACCTTGGTTTCTCAATTATTCTATTTGCCTCGATATTTAGCAAACTTGCATTCTCTTGCAAAGTGTCCGTGCCTTTGACAATTAAAGCATTCAATCTTAGATTTGTCAAATGCTATACCTCGTTTGGCTTTGAAGACAATACCTCTTCCTGCTTTCTTCATGAACTTTTGATCCTTGCGTTGATCATGGCAACTTGCCATCTTATGTCAATTTCTTCTAGACCATCCTCTTCAATTTGCAACAAATCTTCTTCATAAGTAATGTAAAGTGGCTTGTTGAGCAAAGAAGGAACATACAACATCATCGAGTTGATGATGTTTGATGGTGATGAGGTGGTAGTAGTCATGGTTGTGCAAATATGTCGCTTATCACCAACAAGATTTTGAACACGATAAGCGATGACTTTTAGTGGAAGTACTTCCTCTGCTTTAATACACAAAAGCAATGTTGTGAGATTTTGAATTTATTCGACCATTCATCTCATGCTCATACACCTTTAAATTGTTGTAGAGATCATCAAATTCCATAGAATCCCAACCAGTTGTCCTCTAATCATAGTAGCAACCACATGCCATACGGATGGCAAACTTCTTAAGAACTTCAAGTTTGCATCTTCAATGATACCTCGCATCATATAACTCTAGCATACTAAGAAGATTTTGAATCATTATAGGCGATCAAGACCTTCTCTTCACCAATGAATGTTTCAAACTGTTGCTTCAATAGATTTCTATGCATCTTCTTGGAAGCATCATTACCTCCAAATCTTATCTTGATAGAAGTCCATAATTGTTTTTCATCCTTAGCATCATGAAACTTTAGTAGGTGACCATCGTGAATAGTAGACAACAGATGTTCAGAGCCTTATCTTGATTTCTTTTGTAGCTGCCGGTAAGGTAGGTGAGGTGGTTTACGTTGTCCAGAACTCACAGTGTTCTTCAAGAACGACATTACTATTGACAATCACATCCCATAGTGCATGGTCTCAGAATCGCAATGTACCGCCTCATCTTTATGCTCCGTAAATAATATTCTCCTTCTTGATGATAGGAATTCTGAGTGAGGTGATGGATGGGATTGGTGCAGCTTCAGTCGACATCTTTTAGGGTTTGTAGTTAAATCAGTTTTAAGGGTTTCTTCTTAATCAGAGTTTCCACACAAGCTCTGATACCACTTGTTGGATCGATATACTCTGGCCAAACTAACTATGTAGCTTGTAAGGGTTTAGCAACCTTGGATAAATCCAAAACTACTAATGATGAAACACTGATATAACTCGTTAAGTATGCGGAATCTACTTCAAAAGCTAAGAAGAATAACTTTGAACTTCAACGATTATATTAAACCAAACTTTGAACCTCGCTTATTATACTGATTCACTAACAACCCTAATCGCTAAATAACTCTAATATCGTACTTGCATGTATGTCTCTAATGCCAATCTAGGGTCCTTTTATAGACACAAGGAAAACCCTAGTCGGTTTACAATTCTTGTACGACAAGTAAACTAATTCTAATCTAAGAATATTCTAGAATTACATAACAATCCTTAAACGATTTGCATAACAGTCCTTTATCATAGCAGTACTTTGACTTTCTTCATAAGCAGTACTTTATACCCCAACAAATTTGTTAAAGAACGCTATTCCATATCATTTAACTTCTGCTACTCAAACAAACAACTTTCAGGTTTCCCCTTGAAACCTGTAACCTAACGTCATAGCACATGGTATGATGACGTGGAAATACATATAGTACCAACAAACTTGATGTCCATACAATTGTCTTAGCGAGTGTGTTCATCCAAATCTTAAATCCTCTTGCCTAAATTAATTATGGCATCCAGTGTAACTAGAATATATTCACAAGAATTAGGGCATCACAATGTAAAATTAGTGCATCGCAGTTATAAAATCCCATTCAGACATTTTATCAAACACTTGGTGTGTAGTCTTATGTAAACATGTTTTCCATATATTTATTTCTCAATTTCTTTTCAAAATAGCTATTCTATACAATGAATGATGTCAATAAACTCTCAAAATCGTTACATCTATAAACAAATATAGTGCTTAACGAATCAAATTGCACAAAAGTAAAAACCGAACTCAATATAAACAATATCATTCTGATAAAACAACAACAATCAATATATAAGCTTTAGAATTGATTTTAAGTAGCAAAAATAACAAATCTATAATCAAGTTCAGTTACATACCTTAATTTGATCTTCGATTTGATAAATTATGATGAAATGATATTGAATCTAATAACACGATTGGATCTGATAACACGAAATCAGTTACATACCTTATTGAATCTGATAACACGACATGACTTTGTGATGAGATGATTTCGTGAATCATCATGGTCGTGATTTCGTGAACTTCGTGAATCTGGAACTAAGACAAAAAAGTTCAAGTCTTGGATCTAGAGAAAGAAGAAAAAGGAAAAATGAAAAAAAAAAGGCATTATATATGAAAGGTGCGAATTTACAAAATATTCCCTTAAAGAACGAAGGAAAATACAATAAGGTCCCTGTAGTTTGGTGTAAAAAAGGGGAGGGGAAGGAGGGGGTGATCTAATGGTTGAGATCACTTCTCTCACTTTTCCACCAAGATCAACTTTTAAAAGAACCAATTTCTATATATATATATATATATATATATATATATATATATATATATATATATATATATATATATATATATATATATATATATATAGGGGACTTTATTTTCGAACCTCGTAAGTCGAGAACTCCTCTAAACCAATGAGATTTTTTAAATATTAAAAATTATTAATAATCTAAAAGGGTATTATAGTAAAATGAAATTTTTATATTTTTATTGAATTTTTTTTTATTAAATCCCGTTTTCAGATACTCCTAAATTTCCGGATTTTTTTTTTAAATTTTTTTAAGCTAGCATAAAGGTGCATATATGTTATTTTTTTATATAATAAAAAAATGAGGTGCATGTATGTTTCTAAATAATATAAATTTAAATGTATTTTTAGTATGTAATTGTTTACACTTTTCCATCAACCTGCCAATACTTTTGCCTTTTTTTTTATTTTTTTGAAGTTTGAATTACAAATCAAAGAACATAAACCATTATAAAAGATAAACAAAATTCATATATTTAATGTTACATTTCACTTAATTACAAGTACAAAATAAAAACATACAATAATCGTATATCTTCAAAAGTCGCAAATTATCTTCATGTGTATTTGTGTTCATCCACTTCTCGGTCTTCAATGATATCGTCATTTTCATCAATCTGAAAACAAGCATGCAAAAAAACAATTAAACCTCCAACAAATAAAAAAACAAAAGTAATCATAACTATCATAACGCATATGCACAATCTTGTGTATATCAAACATATTTTTTTAATCATAAACAACTATCAAAACATACATGTTCATGAGAACGTGTATGTTTTCATAACAGACTTGTTGTCAAACATAACTGTTTTGAAACATGCATGTTTTGAACCATAATTGTTATGAAGCATACATGTTTTATAATTGTATTGAAACTATCAAATATGAATAAAGATAGAATAAAGTCATACCAACACTTAACTACTAATAAACTATTAAACATAAAAAAAGGGTTAATGGTATGAAAAATACATCAACTTGCCACGTTTTACTATTGTGACAATAAACTCTTAATTTTCCTATTAAAACAAAAAAGTTTCTTAATGACCCTTATTAAAACAAAAAATCCGCAAAATCACGCTTTTATCGATTCTCGCTTTTACTAACGCGGTATCGCCTTGCCTTTCGATTGGAACATCAAGGGTCGATTATTCTCCGCCACGCTAAACCAAAACCAACCTTTGAGTGAAATCGGTATCAATGACCTCGTAAGTTTGTTGTCCAGAAAATTCTTGTATCTTTAATGGTCAATTATCGCTACTAATTTCCTTGCTCGCTCTTTAACCAAGATTGCACAAGAAGCACTCGCAAGTGTGTGAAGAAACAGTTAAGAAAGTCGAAACCATGTGAAATATGTGAAAACATCGCAACCAATCAAGACTATTTTCTTGGTCTTAAACAACAACTTAACATACTAAATACTAGAAATTTATCACTTGATGATAAGATAATATTGAATACAACTTATCAAAGTCAATATGGAATACAACTTTATCAAGCAGTGCAAGTCAACAATCAAGTCGAGTCGACCAAGATTCGGAAGACTCTCTTTTGCCCGTATCATGAGTTTGTTGTTATGCAATGGTGGAAATTGAATGAGTCTAAGTACCCATTCTTTCAAAGATGGCTCATGATACTTTGACTCTTCCTGTGTCGACTGTGGATCCTGAGTCCATTTTTTATACATGTGTCAATGAAATGGATCGATATTAGTGCAATTTGAAGCCTGAGATGGTTGAGGTGCTTTACTGTGCTAAGGATTGGCTGCGTAGTGAACCGATAAAGAGTATGGAGTCTCTTGTGAAGAAGCAATTTCCAATATAGCTCAGGCTTTAGCGCATTGGTATTTAAACAACTTTTTTGTTTCTCTTTGGATTGTGCCCATCTGTGAATGTTGTGGTAAATTGGAATTAAGTGGGTTTAAGTAATATGAGTTTAGTTGGTTACATTTCAGACCGACATGTGTTGGTTTAATGTTTGATGTTTTATCTGAATGTTTAACTTTCAAACAGCCCCTCAATTTGTTAAAACGGGAAGCATTCAAGTAAAACGGGCAAAAAAAGGATTAAGAGTGCCACATCATAAATTTACGTGATTTTACGTTAGTAAAAGCAGAATCAGTAAAATGTGACTTGGCGGATTTTTTTGTTTTAATAAGGGTCATTAAGAAATTTTGTTATAATAAGGGTCATTAAGAAACTTTTTTGGTTATAATAAGGGTCATTAAGAAACTTTTTTTGTTTTAATAGGAAAATTAAGAGTTTATTGTCACAATTGTGACAACTCGTAATTTCAAGACATTTATATAGACTAGATTTAGTCTACACATCATTAGTAACATCATTTCATATCAATTTATGCATGGGTTTTGCATTTTACATTAAACGTTTATTTTCTTATTAAATAAACGCTATCGCGTAAACATTATTTGAACATTTGATCCGACACTTCCAAAAATTATTCCGATATATTTTTGTACTCATAATAAGATTATAAAATAATATTATTACTTTATTCGATGTTTTCAATTTATTTTGTACATAAATTGTTATATATATATATATATTTACGACGGTTTTCGAAATTCAACACGATAATTATTATTTCACTAAATTTTTGTAAGAAATGTATTTTTATAATTTTTATGACTTTGATATATTTTATTTTGTTCCGTTAAAATTTATTTTTAGCTAACGCTACCCTAAATACTTAATTATATGTACAAGTTACCAACTATATTTAAACAATTACACATATATTAATACACTTATACATTTAGTTAATCAAAATATAATAAACTTTGCTTTGTTTTATGTGTGTCGACATATAAGGGCATGACTCAACAAGTTGTGTACCAAAATATATAATTTATGTAATTATACATGCATACTTTTAATATTATATCACAAACATAACACATAGAAGCAATATTAACTAAGGTGTAAGTCCTAAAACTCTTCCATCCTCTCATCAAAACCGCCAAGGAAGAAAAGAAGCAAGGAGTCCATATTTTTTTCAAGACAAGCTAATTTCACAACTTAGGCATACTCTTAAGTAAGGTTTTGAAATAAAAACCTAGGGTATTTAGGATAATCCTTGTTCATTTAACCTCATCAAGTAACTAGTAAGCATTTCATGGTCATTTTCATCTTGCATATTCATATTATGTTCATTTTATCATGCTTGAGAAAAATATGCAAGTCATATGGATAGCTATACCACTTTTTATTGTTTTTAAGTGTTATAAATATATATTCATCATCCTATAAATTATCCCTTGAAACATATCACTTTTGGTGATGTCTAGGAACCCATGACACCCTAAGAAGGTGTATGGTAGGTTTAGAATAGCTTCGGCGTTGGTTTGAAGTGATTGAAATAAGTTTTACGCGAGAGAAATCATTTTCGACAACTATAATTAAGGGTCTGATCTTATTTGTGAAATCTGGAAAATCCGACAGTTTGTAAAATATTTTGGGCTAGATATTCAGAAAATATACTTTAAAACGAAACCGTGGTCGCTTGAACGGGTTAAAACGGAGTTATAACGAAGAAGTTATGATATTTTCAAATTTGACGACGAAAACTATTTGTTTCAGAAAATTCAGCATGTATTCTCAACTTTTTACAAGTCTAAAATGGGTCTTAAGCGTTATTAAATGTGTCGATTTATTAAAAATATATTAGTATACTTTAATACGAAGCTAAGGACATATAAAACGTAGAAAACGGACTTGTAACGATTAAATTACACGCGTTTAAATAAAGTTGCCGTAACTATTTTATATAAGCATAATTGATATATTTTCTAATAGCCAAAGATATCGGCCGCAAATGACCATGTTTAGGGTCGTTTTTAACATTGATGTAGTACTTTTTATAATATGATGTCTTCTAGTAAAAGTAAGCTCGCCTAGCCTATTTTCCAATATGTCCAACCGTTCGTCAAACGGAGTTGTAACGAATAAAATACGGTCACTTAAACTTTGCCGAAAACCACCCTTAAACAATATTTTGGACACAAGTACCATACTTTACCTATGTTTTTCTCCATGATCGAGACCTCTACGATGAAAACTTAAATGCTAAAACTTTAAGATAATGATACAAGCTTTCCAAAACCGTTGAGTTTGTTTCCTAACACTCAATGTGCACCATTTTACGACTAGCTTTTCAAGGCCTTTTAGTCACTTTCATGAAATTTTCAATGACATTATTTTACGACGAAAAGTTATAATTTCATAATAAATCATTAAATGACTATCGTAGGATATCATTTCAACGTAAATACTTGTAAAGTATTTTATAATATGACGAGATGTCATAAACATATATTTTGACGATAAACATTATTTTCAAATGTACAAGTGGTATGGATTTCATATGAGTTTGCATGCACGACATTGTATCATGATTTACATTAAAACATATCATTCATAATAGGTCGCGATTAGAGGTTGCGCCTCATTTCGGTGTACTCACTTTTGTCATCATTAGCATTGCACCAGGTGAATTTCCATAGCCCCATTTTCAATTGTTTTGTATTATTTTGGGGGAGATACATGCTCAACTATTTTCATTTACTTTCATAAGTACTATAAACATTTAAGGATTACTGTGAGTTTTCATAGCCCCATTTTTAATTGTTTTGTACTATTTTGGGGGAGATACATGCTTAACTATTTTTCACAAGTACTTTATATTTTTAAGGATAACTTTTATCATGATCACCATTGTTTCAAAACCGAATGTTGTACTATATCAATTGTTCTTATTTATGTGCTATAGTTCTACGTCGAATAAAGTGCTATGTCAGTTGACTACTGATACATTGAGTCATGTACTATTGATTATGCTATAGTTCTACGTCGAATAAAGTGCTATGTCCATTGACTCTGCGATACATTGAGTCATGTACTATTGATTATGTGCTATAGTTCTACGTCGAATAAAGTGCTATGTCGGGTTGACTAACGATACATTGAGTCATGTACTATTGATCATACTGTGGTTCTACGTCGAAGTTAAGTACTATTGTGAATTCATTTGACATCATGTGCTTGAACATAAACTATACACATTTTGGCGATGGGTTGTGAACACAGGGTTGCAAGTTTTGTATGGGCTGAACTTGGAACCGAGTGGATTTACAATGCCTTTGTTGCATAAACGATTTTGAAGGCTTTACATTTCAACACAAACTCTATGAACTCACTCAACCTTTGTGTTGACACTTTTAGCATGTTTTATCTCTGTATCTAAGGCATTCACTTCATGGCATGCATATTGACACATGAAAGTCGCGGTGACGACGCGTCTCACTGGGTTTTATGAACTTTAAAAACATCGTTTGGCTTGTAACAAACTTATTTCCGCACAAATTGATTTTCATTTGGGACCTATACTTTGTAAACTCGATTGTTTTAATAAATCAAACGATGTGTTTTAAAAAGACTCTTTAGGTCGTTCAATATAACTGTGATTGTGATGCTATGACAACAACCCTGTGAATTCCATTCACGCAAAACTGAGTAATTTGGGGTGTGACAACAATAGTAAACGTGGCAAGTTGATGTATTTTTCAGACTATTAACCCTAAAAAAAATCAAAAACATAAATTTTTAAAAGCAAATATGTTTAATAACACAAGTGTTTTATAGAGCATACATATTTTTAAAACATACATATTTTTAGCATACATGTTTAGAATACATGTTTAAAAGCAAAATGTACATTCCTTAAAACATACATGTTTTTAGCATACATGTTTAAAAGCAAGATCTAATATTCTTCTGGGTGTCCCGACAAGTAAATGAACGGGCTGATAGAGTCTCATAATGTCATCTTTTAAGCTGGTCCCACCAGTGGTAACCATGACTTGAATATTCAAGTGTTTTCCAAGTTCTTTGCAAACTTGTGATGCAAAATCATATGTCAAAAAATGCTTATGCGTTCATATACAACAAGAAAGAGAAGTAAAAAGACATTTTTATAATGTATATAAAAGCCTATAAATGCACATATATACAAAGAGTATAAGTACCATAATTCATATTATATTCTCAGACAAAAAGAGGCTCGCATTTATAAAAGCTCAGACCTTTAATTGCATATTTATCGGTAAAACAAATTGAGGCATGATGCACAAGCTCAAAAGCATCCAAGGTAGAATAGTATAAGACATCATATCATGTACAACACACATATGTATATCTTGCCAAATCACGGTGTCTAAGGGCATACCTCTGTCCTGTAATGAGTGTCGGCTGGAAGGAGCCTTAACTATGCTTTTCAATCTTCGGAACTATGAAAAGCAAAAAAACCATTTTAACAATGAAACTATGACACTATATTCATATATGATAATGAAAGCAAGTAGGTGAGTCCATCCAATAGTGATAATGATGATAATCAGAATATCTGGAGTACTCTACAATCCAAAGACTGATGGGGCCTTATGAACTGAATTGCAAGAGATAAGGGAATTGAACGTGGTTTTGTGATGAATTCAGATCTTGCCCTTCATATTAGAATGTGTTTGTGTTTCAGCAGTAATGGTGAAAGATGGCGGTTAGGGTTCTTGAGGAAGAGAGATGAAAAGTGGAAGAGAGTAGATCTGAAAAAAAAACAAAAAAACCTGGAGAAACTGTTTTTGTGATTTAACCCTTTTTTTATGGAAGAATTGAATTCCCATATTGCCTCTAATTAATTTTTTTCTATCAAATTAAGTTATATGTATTTTCAAAAATGCCATTATGCATTAACTTGATGTATATTATGTATTATTATGAGTAAAAAGTTGTTCTCGCACTTAATGTGGTTCTAAAATAAAGATACAATATATATATATATATATATATATATATATATATATATATATATATATGTTTGTGTGTGTGTGTGTGTGTGTGTGTAATAAGTTAATTGCATGAAACTATTATTCCGTGTATATATATATATATATATATATATATATATATATATATATATATATATATATATATATATATATATATATATATATATATATATATATATATATATATATATATATATATATATATATATATATATATATATATATATATAGAATCTAGATCAAATAAGATCAAACTTAAAGTTGTTAAAATGAGATCTAACTAAAATTTGACAAGTGACACTCTCCTTATAATAAAAATAATTTTTTATAAACTATAACTAAAATTGTTAAAGTTTCGATAGATTTCTTATTAAAATTTATTTAAACCTAGGTGATACACTATGATTAGAAGTGTAATGTGTCGTGTTTTGTATGTGTATCGTTTTGGAATATTTATTGTAGTAATGTGATCGTGTGTATCACTAATCTAAACTCATGTATCATTTGGTTATTAGTTGCTAAAATGTTAATTTGTATTAAAATATTATTTTTTTGTGTATTATTGCTAAAATTGTTATTTATAAATATTTTAGTTGTTTTTAGACTAGATCTTATTTTTACAACTTTAAGTTTGATCTTACATTAACTCTCCCATATATATATATATATATATATATATATATATATATATATATATATATATATATATATATATATATATATATATATATATATATATATATATATATATATATATATATATATACTTAAAATTTAAAAATTTACCCGCAAGTACCCGTAGATTAGTTGGAGCATTTTCTCGTGTTCTTGTATCTTCGCATCCTGAGCCTTTCTCATTTTCTCGTGTTCCTGTATCTTCGCTTCCTAAGCCTTTCTCAAGTTCTCTTGTTTCATCAAATGTCGATATAAGTATGCTGGAACTTCGTCATGGTTGTGTTGGTCTGTAGTCGGGGGTATTGGTGGTGGTTTGATACTACGTCCATCAAAGAATGCTCTGCTATCAACCCATCAATCCCGTTTAGACTCATTTTGATCAAGTGGAGTCTGAGCGTAGGTTGCGTTAAAGTATTTATAATATCAACAAAAAACAATATTTTTATCATATACCAACAACTAAAGGGTGTGCTTAAATAACAACTCACCAAAAAACCATTGAGGTTACTATGTTGAAACCTCATCTTGTAACGCCAAGCACAAGCTCTAGGATATCTCTCTTCCTCACGATTAAAATACTCGTAAGCCCCGACTCGATAACTCTCCAATATCCAAGTCTAAAAAAAATTAATTGATTAATTTCTTTAACATTATACATATGCATAAACAACAAAAAGTAACAATAGGCATAAAAAACAAAAAGTAACAATAGCCATACCTTAAAGGCCCATGTAAAGCTCATCAACGTATACTTCAGGTTCTTTACTTTACCTTTAGCGTCGGGCGGTGGCGGTGGTTTCGCAAAGAAAGCTTCAACAGGTTTACCTATCGCATCAGCTAACTGACTATACAATGTTGGCCATACATACGAACCCCAAGGATAAATGTTCCACGCATCTAAATTATCTACTAAGCTCATGCACCAATCCGAGAGTACGCGCTTAAACTCATGACCTAACAACACCAACTCCAACAAGCCTACCAAACTAAGGCGAACGACATCGATATCTATAAGTTTATCAAATTCGTTGCTAAAAATCTTCTCATACAACATTCCACCAATTATCGTACAACTATCATACGTTGATTCAAAGACACGTCTCCTAAAAGAAGTAGGTTGACCTTTAAATCTATCTTGAAAATCAACCCCAAATCTCAACCCGGTCACTAGACAAAACTCCTCTCTACCAAATTTTAACTCAAAACCTCTTACATGATAAGTCAATGGAATGACATCCGTGTCTCCCAGGGCAGGTTCCTCTTGGCATAAACTAGAGTAATGTAGTAGAATACATGTCTCTTGCATTTCGTCTAAATCAAACAACCATCCGAAACATGTATTTCTAAACATTACTTCCTTATTGGTACCTCTAATTTTCTCTTAATGTGTCGAAGCAATTTTAACTTACTTCTACATGTAAGGTCAATTGTGAAAATCCTAAAATAACAAATAATAAAAAATAATATATATATATATATATATATATATATATATATATATATATATATATATATATATATATATATATATATATATATATATATATATATATAGAGAGAGAGAGAGATTGGATCATTTAAAAGGTTGATCTCAATGTAAAAGTGAGAGAAGTGATCTCAACCGTTAGATCACCCCTCTTCCCCTCCCTTTTTCACACCAAACTACAGTGGACCTTATTGTATTTTTACTCATTCTTTAAGGTAGGGTTTTGAAAATCCACCCTTTCATATATAATGCCTAATTTTTTTCATTTTTCTTTCTCTAATTCCAGACTCGATCTTTTTTTCTCCGAGTTCCATTCACTAACATTCACGAAATCACGACCACAAGATTCACTTAAATCATCTCATTACGAAGTCATATCGTGTTATCGATTCAATAAGGTATGCAACTCGATTTTGTTTTATCGATTCAATATCATATCGTGTTTTAGATCCAATATAATTTCATCATAATTTGTACCGATTATTGTTTGTTATGAGTGTTTGTTATCGCTATGGTTTTGTTTTACAAGTTATGGTTTTGTTTTACGAGTTTTGATTCGCAATCATAATCTTTGTTCATAGATGTATCGATTTAAGAGTTTGTGACATGATGCACTATATAGATGAGTTATTTGAAGCAAATTTGAGGAAAAAAGACTTAGAAACATGTTTGCAAAACATGCACACAAGGTGTTTGATAAATCGCCTAAATGAAATTTCACAACCGTGATGCACTAATTTTACATCGTGTTTTGTGCTCGATTTTCAGTGATTACTACTCGATAAGGGTCTACTTGTTGCTGGCACAAAGTATCGTGGAGATTTCGAGGAGAGACTAAAGAAGCTGATGGAAGAAATCAAGCAAAGTGATGAAATAATCCTCTTTATCGATGTTGTTAACTCTTGAAGCCCCGATCTTGTTAGAGGCGAATTACAAGCATGTGAAACTTTAATACAAATCTTAAATTAAAGAACTTGAGCCAACGGTTAATGAGACCATACAAATATTGAAGGGCTCCAAGAATGATATGAGATTCACCACAAACTCACATAATCGATGAATCAACGGTAGTTGTCGCCAGCTTGTCATATCAATACATTAGGTATTAATATCAATAATGATCTTTTGTGATTATGTTTACCAAGATGCATATGATCTTATGATTGTTTCTACATGCGCTACCATTTTATACCGAGCAAAGTTATTGATTTAATCAATGAAGCCGGTTCTCGTGTTAGACTTCGCCATGCTCAAGTATGTGTGTTCAATGTATCTTTAATTTGGTTGTTGTACTTTAATGAGCCATTAATCAATGATCGATGCCCTTCAGCTCCCGTATAGCCGAGAGTTTGAGAAAGAACTTAGGCAAATAACTAAAGAGAAGAATGAATTTGTTCGTGGCTAGGACATTGAAAAGGTACTTTGCTTTTTGCTACGTATAAAAAATGTATGGGTCAATTGGTTGGATAGAAGGCTCGAAAATGATTTGTGTCAAATGGGTCTTTTTGGATACACTTTGGGTTAGTTTTATCTCAAACACATTCCGTGACAAAATTTTTAAATGTGTAATCAAGTCATCGTTGGAGGTTTTATGCGATAACTTAACACTTTGGGTATTTTTTACCTGTTCCCCATTTTTTCCCTAAATTAACATTGATGCACTTTTTTTATTAACATTGATGCAATTTTTCTTAAAAAATAATTTTGTTTCTAAGTAATGATGCGGATAATTCATTCGATCATTTTTAACAAGCATTCAATGGTTTTTACTTGAAAATAATATATTTTAGTTCAATAATTCAACTAAATTTGAATGATTTTTTTACCATATGAATTATACCTTATCTAAACAAAGATACTTTTGTCGTGGTACTAGATTTCTTGACAACTGAAGTATGGGTTGGAATCACTAGCATTGAAAGTAAATATCTTAAGGTGAAGCCGTAGGGACCTTACTTTTATCAACCTTATCACAAACCCACTTAATAAACACAAGTATCACCACGTGAAACCACGCTACGCGTAGAACATGTTCAACACACAAACCCAAACGTTATGCTTAGAAAGATTAAGAAGAAAGGAAAGATGGTGACTTGATGTTATACAAACCGTGTATGTTATGCGTAGAAAGATAAACAATAAAGATGATGTTTATTGCAAAAGAAGAACACACACACACACACACACTCAAGCACACCCCTCAAATGAGACTTTGAGGGGTTTATATAGTTCCTTACATAAACGCCCTAATGGGCTTTGGCTTGGGCCTCGTGGACTTGGATTGGATAACTCAAGAAGAAAGGCTAGCTTAACTTAACTTATAGCCAATTAGCTTAGCCCAATCCACGAGCCTGTTGACTATTCTATCTCGATATCTAACACACGTTACAAGGATCCTAAATGTGAATGACCATCACTTCTAATAAAACTATTATACAATAATCTCCCTAAGGGGTGGTCATTCAAATGATGCTCCACTTGATTTGGTCTTTACTTTTCTAGAGCTAGAACTTTGTATGTAGATATAGAATAGTCTTAATTCATTGTTCCTTCATGCTTTGTAATCAGTCAATGGTGTTGTCTGCCATTGTCAACTTCGTTGGTTAGGTGTCTCCACGCCTTTCTCCACCATGCTCACACTTCTATTTGTCTTTTGGTTACCAATGATGTGGTTCTCGAGTCTTTAAACTTTGTGGATTCTTTGATTTTAATGAGAACTTTCATGTGTTGTTGGTATGAGCATGTGGAGAATCTGCACGGTCAATCCGCTCCGGAGCTTCCATAAGAAGAAAACATAAAACAAAGTTAGTAATAAGTGGATTCCGCAGACTTACAAGTTTGAATTTCGAGGGTGTTAACAAGATAGTGTGAAAACACGTCTCTAATTTTACAAAGGCTGCTCTCGAACCGAGTCCCACAAGTGAGATAACGCTGATGTATGCGAATACACCTACAGCTTCGGGATGAGTCACGAGGTACACCAAGCATCACCCCACGATCAGACCGCTTGAGACACACTAAGCGTAATCCACGGGAGTTACTGGCGACCCGCCGTGGTGCTTTGATGTTGACCCGGCGAGTTTCCATTCAATCATCAAGATCACGGTATGAAACTTTCATAAATGTTCGCAATTGCTAAGATCTCGAGGACTCTAGAATATATCA
Organism: Chrysanthemum lavandulifolium; assembly: GCA_022545495.1. NCBI lineage: Eukaryota > Viridiplantae > Streptophyta > Magnoliopsida > Asterales > Asteraceae > Chrysanthemum > Chrysanthemum lavandulifolium. The sequence continues at coordinate 139,480,661 of CM040241.1, read as the reverse complement.
CTTGTGTCATTATTGATGAACAACAAGCGATGTCATGTCAAGTGTTCCTATGAGATCTTTGATGAATCTCGGGCTCTAGACTCAATAGTGCATTTTGGTTTTCCCGAGCGGAGACTAGGAGAGGGTCTCTTCTTCAATACCAACAATCTCTAAGAGAAAGTTGATAGATTATGTAGGGTCTCAAAGTGAGAATGAAACAACCTTTTGAGAGGAATTGGTGCTAGAAGGTTTAGTGCAAGGCGCATCCGGGTCCATGACGCCTTAGTCTTCAATACCGTGTCATCTAGTGACAACCAAGAGTGAGATGAATTGAACCCGGTTTCGCCCTAAGGTTGAATATGGAGGGCTATTTCTTTTCACCCTTTCTTTACTTTTCTTTTTAATTCTTCAACCCTTCTTTCTCCTTTCTCACATTACTCCTTTTTCAATCATTCCAAGGACTTCTAATACTAACTATTTGCGATGTCCTTGGTAGATCCTCCGCTCGGGCGGATCATAGGACTGATTTCTATCCTTAGTCACCTTATAACTCATGATCATCCTATTGTTGCCATAAAACCATTTTTCTTGAAAATCTCTCAAAGTGTTTAAGATTGAAGACATGTTTGGAACACTCGAGAGTTTTATACTTTCGTAAACACTCCCCTTCACATGTGCTTATGAGTTTTGATGTAAATCACATTATAGAGGGTAGAGTTCGCACTTTTGAATTGATCGACTTTAAATGAACTAGACCGATTCGAGACACGCTTACATCACTGTAGAACTAGCTAGAAATTATTACCCGTCCCGGTCAAGTCCATAGAAAGTTTCTCGAGATGGTACATGATTCCTCGTCAATTCAATGGTTACGACTGATTCGAGCTCATTTTGAGATTCAAACACCGATCATTAAACATTTTTGATCACATTTTAATCACGTCTCCTCCCACTCAAAAATAGCATAATTGTGATATTTTTGATATCCACGGATTAAAAATCATTTTTAGAATCTTTTAGGGAGATACACGGATATGATTTAAGCATGAATTTGGAACATTTTAGTTTTATACTCCCCCTTTAATAAGGCATAATCAATTAAAGGGTTTTAGAGGGAGTTATCTTGAGCACAAAATATTTTGAAAGATTTTGAAAAATCTTTTTGAACAATCTTGAAAAGGTGCTCAAGATGATGATGATTTCTCACCAGTTTAAAATGTAGTGCACTAAAGCGTACCCTAGTGATTTTCATTAACAAGCACGAGTTTTGATTTGAAAGAAATAATCAAAAGTCATCATTTCGGTCCCGGTTTCGCATCGATGTATAATGAAAGCCATTTTATGAAGAAATTTTGAGAAACGACATGTTTTAGAAAACATATTAAAGAACTCTCGCTCAAGCATCCGTACATACCGTGATCATTGTTGAATGACATTTCTAGAAACGCATGTAATATCGATTATACGAGAGACATGTCGTGAGAAGAATATTTTTGGATTTTGATTTTCTATTGTTTTTGTATTTTTGAAAGTTTTATATTTTATATTTTGCTTTTGTTGGTTTTTCAAATTTTGTATTTTGTTTTTCAAAATATTTACAATGCTTTTTGGAAAATCATTTTCAAGAAGATTCGAGAAGACGCTCTAACTCCTCGTGGGTTAGGCTTCGATTCCAATTCGTCGAACTAAATAGTCAAACCTTCTTTTGGAAGGGCTTTAGTTAATAGATCGGCGAGTTGGTAATCGCCTTCACGAAGAATAATTCAACAAGACCATTTTCGACGCACTCTTTGATGAAGTGGTAGCGGACACGAATATGCTTAGTCTTTGAGTGATGAACAGATTGCATGATATGGCTATGGCACTTTTCGAGTCACAATACATAGGTATTTTATCAAAGTAAAGCCATAACTGTGAGTTATGTTCTCATCCATAGAACTTGAGCACAAAATGCAGCAGAGACATACTGCTCACCGTCCGAAGTGCAAGGCAATCTTGTTTCTTGAAGACCAACTACTAACTTTTCACCCAAAAATTGTGCTCCTCCCGATGTACTTTTTGTCGAACTTGATCACCGCGTGGTCCGTGATCAAAAGGAAATTAGATCACATCCGGATTCCTTCGAATACCAAAGTCCCATGTGAATGGATGTCTTCAGTACCGAAGATACTTTTAACCTCTTTGAGGTGCGCTCAGAGGCTTAGCCTCAAACTGCTAATAAGCAAACAAAGAAATGAATATCGTCGACTAGCAAGAAGATACATGAGAGAACCAATCATGCTTCGATATTTCTTCTGATCAATAGGTTTCCCAAACAAATCGGCTCCAATTTTGGTGAAGTTACCATTGGTGTTCCGATCGAGTCGCAATTATCCATACCATGATTTTTCAAAATTTAGTCGATACTTAGCTTGATTTATAAAAATTCCACTGAGGGACCAATGTATTTGTAAACCAAGAAAGAATTTTAGTTCCCCATCATGGACATTTCAAATTTACTTTTCATGAGATTTTCAAATGTTTTGAAGATTCGGATTAGTGGACCCAAAGATGATGTCGCCCACGTAATCGAACAATCAAAATGTCATTTTGCATTTTTGTAAACAAGGTAGGATCAATCTGCCTTTGGTGAAATTGTTTTGATAAGGAAAGATGATAGTCATTATACCACGCCTCTGAGCTTGTTTTAAACCATAGATTGCCTTTTTGAGTTTGTAGACGAGTCCGATGTTCCAAGTCTACGGCCTTCCCGCCGACTCACGTGACACTTCTTCTTTCGTAGTTCCATTCAAGAACGCGGGTCTTAATGTCCATCCGATAAACCATGATGTTTTTGTGAGTGATAGGCTAAGAATATCCTGATCGCTTCTAGTCCGCTACCGCACGAATGACTCTTCAAAGTCTATCTCTTCCTCTTGTCTCGTATCCTTTGGCCACAAGACGAGCTTTGTTGCTAATTACGCCATCTCTTCATCCCTTTGTTCTTCCATAACCACTGAGATCAATGACACGAACGTTAATCGGTCTTGGAACCATTTCCCAAGAGTCATGAAGACGGTATTGAGAAGTTCCTCCTGCATTGCTTCTATCCACGCGGATCCGCCATTGCCTCCCGAATGTTTTTGGTTCAATATTGCTAATTGAGCAAAGGTAAATGCACAAATCACAATCGGTGGCAAGTTACGCCTCGCCGAATCGGCCTTGAAGGTTCACCAATAACTTGTTCAATTGGGTGTCTTTTGTCCACTTCGTAGTGTAAGGATACCGCTGGCTATACGAAAAGAAGTTAGATGGTTCTCGAATCTTGAAGAAGATTCACCGATTCCGTAGCAAACGGGTTTTCAAATAAGTCTTCATCTAACGCTGCATCGCTTTGGTTTTGCTTTTGCTCATCAACCGCCGTAGAACGGTGCAATAACCGTAGTAGATTTAGTTGATGTGATGGAGTTGGTGCATTGGTTTCGACCGCTGTAGATGCATCTTCCGGTGGTGGTGGATGATTTTGAGCGGTGCAATGGAATGATGGTTTGATACATTTGTCAAGTTCCACCATAGTATTCATCGAACATTAACTTGAAGTAATTCTCCATTCTTGTTCTTTAGGATTATCAAACAAAGTTGATTGAGCTCTTTGAGGTACGAGTCCCGAACTCGATGTGTCCGTAAGTTCTGCGGGTTTAGTGCGGGTTCTAGAGCGAGTCTCTCGTAAGCCATATGTGAAAGTTCATCAAATTTCACATTCATCGCTCCATGATCCTCCTAGTTCATCCGTTATACACCCCGAATGCCTCGAGTTATCTCGAATATCCAAAGAAGATTCCAATATCACCTTTAGCTTTCAATTTACCTAGATCTTCTCTCTGTTCGTCGGATAGCACAAAGCGCCAAACACGTAAAAGTAAGAGATATCGTGTTTTCGTTGTTCACAAGCTCATACGGGTTTTATTGAATCTTGATGGATGAGGATCTATTCTCGAGTGAAACAAGCTGGGCAACAACATCACCCATAGAAATAACGGTGCACCGTAATAGATTAGCATTGTGCGAAAGCAGCCCACAAGAGTTCTATTTCTTCTTTCAACTACCCCATTCTCATTGTGGAGTTCTAACAACCGATGTCTCGATGAGTGATTCCAACATCTTCAAAGAAAGTTCTTAACTCCCGATTAGTGAATTTCGTGCCTCGTCTGCTCTCACAACCCCACTCGAGTTTGAAGAAGTACTTGAATGCGCTTCAAAAGGTTATGATGATGCTCGGTGCTTTGTCTTTTGACCCGTAAACTTAACCCATGTATATCTTGAATAATCATCGACGATAACAAGAATATACTTTTTCCCATTAATGCTTTCAACTCTTTGCTTTTCCTTGTTCGCATGATGGACATAAGTGATCCTTGTGTATTTGAACTTTGAAGTCCGCTGAGAATGTTGTCTTTGGCAAGATTGTTGATGGTGTCAAAATTGAGATGGATAACCTTCTATGCCACAACCAGATCGAGTTCCGTATGCTCGTGTCATAAGACATATTGGTGATGAAGAGGCCATTTGATTGATGTCGATAGCATACAAGTTTGTATCACGATTCCCGCTAGAGATCTGCCATCCAAGTTTCTAACGGCAAGCATTTTTCCTAAAAGTAACCTCTAAATCTGCATCACGTAACCGCCTGATCGAAAACAAATTGTGTCCCAACCCTTTGACATAGTAAACCCGAGGATCAAATAATTTCCAAAGGTAGATCTCCATAACCCATGATACCGCTACATGATTGATAACGCCAAATTGTGCATGTTTTAGTAGCGTTATATGCTTTTATGTGTTATTTGGTTATAATCATATGATTTGATGCTTAATCGTATAAAAGTGCGTTGCTAGTTCATTTGTAGCCAAGTACAGAAAGTGGAGAAAAGACGGAAAGAAGTAAAATACTAAGATTTCTCCATATATGAAGAATTCCACCAAAGCAAGACTTGTTGAGTATATTCGAGGAGATAAAGTCATCAAGTTAGTAGTTCAAAGACTCAAGAATAAAGTTCAAGAAGGAAAACGAAAGAGAAATGAAGAAAAGAAGCTTAAACGAAGATATATTGAAGACCTGTTGTTCCGACACACCTTCACCATTTTGGCCATAACTTTTGCATACGGACTGCTTGACCCCGGTTCATGGCCACGGAAAGCTAAGAGAAAGATCTACAACTTTGCCACTTATGACTTTTTGTGATTTTGCTCCAACCGATCGGTCGAGACCTGCAACCAATCCGCCGGAGACTAGTCACAAGACCAACCGATTCGGTTGAGCTTAACCGATCTGGTCGGAAGCCCCGACAGCCATTTCGCACTACTAAGACTCCAAACTTGTTCTAAACGATTCTAGTCCTTCCTACATGTCTTCTAGTCCCTTCCAAGCTCCTTGGTGACCAAGAAATTCATTTATAACCCCAAGGGCTCGAGAGTAGTATAACAGAGGCCTTTGCAACCTCATTTCACACACCACAACTCGAGAGATCTTCTCTCACACCTATCTTACCACCACTACTCTCTCTCAAAGCTTAAATTCGTCCATTAAGTTCCAGAAACTTTGAGGTCCAAGAAGTCATCATTTGGAGGTCAAACCATCAAGAAGTCATCACCAATACTTGAGGCATCATTACTACATCATTTGTAATCTCATTTCAATCATTGTAAGACCTTTAATCATGTTTTCTAATGTTCAAAGTTCTGAGTTTATGTTTATGTTTGCTATGAGTGGCTAGTTTCTTTATGCACTTGCTTAAATGATGTTGATTATCATATGATTAGTTAGTGGTTGTGTTAACATGTTTTAATTCAATTTCAAGTTGATTCTAAGATCCAATTGTGCTAAAGTTTCATAGTGACATTTGTTAATCAAGTTTGGCTAATTGATAGTAATCGTTGGGGTCGAAAGAACTTATTGTTATTCAACTAGTCAAAATCATTTTGTCTATAGATGATTGTTTTTACCCATTATTCTTGATTATACAAAGGAACTAAGGTGTGGTTGTAATAGAAACGCTTTTGATTATCAAATTGGATTGGTTGGAAACATCTAAATGGTCGTAAGATTAGTTGTTGAGAATCAATTGTAGCCTTTTGTCTATGATCGGTTACACTTTGTATTGACCATTTCTTAAGCAATTTGATGAACAAGTGGATGTTTTTGTGTTTAAGTTTATGTATGTAGACTTTTGAAACTTGAATTGATCTTGAATTGATTGGCTAGACTTAATGCTTGTTTTTATGAACTAAACTCTTGATCAAAGTTTAACTTGTAAGAACAATAGATTAGTACACCAACTAATTATCATAACCAACATGTTAAGAGGTTAACATAATCACATTAATCTATGATATGAAACTAGTTTAAGCAAGTGTAGTTTTAATCATCCGAATTTCATTATATCTATTTGCTTTGTTATATGTTTTGATAGACTCCGTTAATTCAAACTTGTGTTTAGATTCACTCAAATCCTCGCGAATCCATCCCGACTTACCTTCATAATCTTGCTATAACGGACGAGTATACTTGCTCGTATGTGTTATTAGTAATATTGGTAATTCACCTTTTATAAATTTAAAACTTGTACATGATCGGTGCAAAACCATCAAGTTATCTCACGCAAGCTAGCCACTTGTGAATGACTAACCGTAAGAAACTCAAAACAGCTCACACACCAAATGCAATTTAGATCAGAGGAATATAGTGGATTCCTCGGTCGTTAAGTCCCACTTGAGGATGAATTGGTGTATAAACACTTGATCGATGATAGAATGATCACTAAGGATAGTGACTGAAGGTTTTGAATGGATAATTACCTAAAGAAAAGATCTACAAATTACAGCGACTTAAATGCAAATTAAGAAAATTAAAAAGTTAAAATCTATTAAATAAACGCTATCACTATTTTTACAGATCGATGAACGTTGATTTTATAAAACAAAATAACCTAAATAAACTATTTTAATTAAAACGTAAACCTAAATTATCTAAAAACGTGGTTTAAAATGAAAACGAGCGTTACGTATAAAAATAACGCTGGAGCGCAAGCAAAAACGTAAAATTTATGAAATAAAAGGCCTACGAATGTAAAACTAATTTTATTACGTACTATATGACAAAAGAAAATTTTAGAAAAAGATTTATATTTTTTGACTTTTATATTTTTATTATGAATTAATTAAGTTTTACACTAATTAAATTATTAAAAATACTAAAGCTATCGAGAAAATCAAAAATTCATAGAAAATACTTTAAGTTATAATCGGTTCTAGGAAAATTAAAAACTTGGTGGTTGATTTGTGAAATAAGCTCCAAATAAGCTAAAGAGAGCTTATAGCAAAACCCTAACTCCCTTATGTATTAAATGTTGCAAACATTTACAAGAAAGACCAAGGCGCTATTGTTACAGTGTAGTACATGCTATCACTCTTAAAGGGGTGGAGGTCTCAGGTTCGAGCCTGCCTCCACCCTTTTTGCAAAAACATTTTTTTTTTTCAATTTTTCTTTTTGCAAACTATTTTATACATGAAGATAAGCACTTTTTGTAATTACAACTTTTTCTCAAAACCACTAATAAGCACTTATATAAGCTAAGATTTTGTCACAGTTTACACTTAAATGAAATAAGCAAAAGGATTTAAGCTAAAATGATTATAAGCTATAAAAATAAGCACAAGACTCACTGAGAATTAGTTAAATAATGATTATAAGCTAAGATAACAACTGAATAAGCACAAAGACTACTAATTAACACTGAATAAGCTATCAATAAGTACTAATCTAAATTGTATTACACAGTCACGCTTGAAAGAACTAGGCACCTTTCAACTTATTTTAAGCAATGTAATAAGCTACAAATTGAAACAAACTTTGAATTGACAAGATCACCGCTAGGCTCTCCAAAAGCTAAAGTACAAAGATTAGCTTATACTAATGAGCCTTTAGGAAACTCTTGAAAACTAATCAACTCGACTTATTGATACATTTAAACAAAATGGACAAATCTAAAAGCTAATGCGACCAACTAAATAAGCTAATCATGAAAAATAAGAACTTGTACTTTGAAAGTTAGCTAGGTGAGCTCTCAAAGCTAAGTTTCACATTAAAGCTCACTAATAAGCTCCGTGAGAGCTTATTAAATAACCTATTTAAACTGTGAGAATGTGGCTTTATGGCACAAGGGTCCAAAAGAAGCTACAAAATAAGTCGCTTATAAGCTAAGTACATATAAGCTAGTATTTTATAATTTTATTTAGCAACTAAATATTACTATCCCAAAAGGGCATAAGCTAAATCCTAATATCTAATCCTATATAAAATTATTCATTTTATTCAAAATCGACCAAATTGAAATTTTGACTTTTTATAAGAACTAGAATGTTGACTTAAGTGAACTTTAATTCAATCCTAATGACTGATTATGATATAATAAGGTAATATAAGTTTATCTAAAGCTATATTAACAACTTGTAAGCTTGTATGGTAAGTTTTACAACTAAAAATCCTAACAGTTAACTGGTACTATGAGCTTAGAAGCTAAATTGACTTTTTATAAATTAAGGACTAGTTTTTATGACTTATATTGACTATAATGAACTAATAGAACATGTACCAACTAACAATGAGATCACAACTGGCCTTGAACATCAAACATATAGCAAATCCAAACATTCCTCTACTTGACTGTTTTGAAGCTTTTCAAAGGTTTCCACTAATTAAGACCATACAAATGATTAAAAACTTTATATTAACTGTTTTTAAATAAGATTAAGCTAACATTAACAGGTTTTGAGCACTTTAACTAGAATATGCAAATTTTCAAGAAATAGCTTACAATTTGATTTTAAAATGTAGACCAAAACCAAGGCTCGAGATCACACCCTATGGCTTCCCAAGAAGCTCTAAACCCACAAGCAATCCAAAGACATCCATTGATCGCCAATCATTTCCATATCACTATTGAAACCGAAATTTTGACTTTAGTTGACCAAGGGTTGATTGAGAGTATAATCGGTAGTAAGCTTATAGAAGCGCTAATAAGCTATAAGAGAGCTTATAAGAGCTTATCACCTTAGCAACAACTAAGTACAACATTTGAGTGTTTCGAGGATTTTGACATAAAAAAATAAGCATAAACTGAATTTATGAAATCAAACTGAAATTAATACTTGTAATAGGTTTATTTTACATTAAAAACTTTAACAATACAACTTGGAAACTTAAATAAATACTGAAAAGTAAATTTTAACTAAAACGACATTTTTTGACTAAAACTACACTACTTGGTCTTCCACACTGCTCCAAACTTGATTTATAATGTTCCTTTCAACTTTTTGTCGACATATGAACATTTCCCACCTTTTCTAGCCATTGGATCCTTCCAGCTAATCAAAATTGACAAATGTCAGCTTTTAGAAAACTGCTGAGCTGGTGTTTTAGCATTAAATGAGATGGTGAGTGTTTGCAAGGTGGAAAGGTGGTTGTTAGCCACCGTGGAGTGGGTGGAAAGTGGTGATGAGGTGGTAAAACCACCTGGTTTCGTGTTTACAGGGAGGAGGAGGCGTGTACATGGTTTGGCGGTTTGGAGATTCGACTGTGGTCAAACCCGTAATATTAAGGTGTGGTCGGTTTGTTAGTTTGGGCCAAAGCCGGGTTGTAGGATTGATTTGGGTAGGATTAATAACACAAGGGTCCATTTGGTTTAAGTAACTTAGTAAACACAAGGACTAATCATGTAATTTGGTAAAATCAAGGATCGATCTTGTAACATTTCCAAAGTTATAATAAGGACTAAACCTCGCCAAATAAGATTAGTACAAAGACTAAATTTGCATAAATTTCCATTTTACAAGTCCAAGGACCAAATATGTCAACTTTGAAATTTAGGGACCCAACTTGTAATTTCCCAAAAGTTTATCATAAGGACCAATTTTGTCATTTATAAATAGTACAAGGTTTATTTTGATCAATTTCCAATTTTAAAACTTTAAGGACTATTTTTGACACTTTGCAAAGTCGAGGGACCAAAGTTGTAATTTTGTGATTTTAAACTTCAAAGGATTATTTTGAACAACTTTTGAATCCCAAGGACCTAAAATGATATTTTACAAGTTTTTGAATTACCAGGACTAATTTTGACAACTTTGTAACTTGGGGACTAAAACGCCAATTATGCAAACTTGATACGTTTTTCACCAGATTTTGATGTTTTTGCATTTAAAACACATAAAACACTTATTTGTGATATTTTCATCATTTTGTTGCATTTTTGAGTGTTTTCAGATGTTTTTGGCATTCCAAATGGTACAAAAATGATGAGTTTTTAGACACTCATCAATCCCCCACACTAAGATATTGCTAGTCCCTAGCAATCTTTTATGAAAACTTAATGGATTTTATCTCTTTACCAAAAGCCATTACTTCTGGAGTAGCCAAATGTTTTAGTTCAAGTAAGAACGTTGGTACAATGATAACCAAATGATTTTGAGCAAATCATAAGCTTTCAACGGATTTGATTTGTCTTTACCGTGCCGCTTGCTCGACTAGCCAACTCTTAGATAAATTATCAATATTATCTTTGGTGAGCCGATTACCAATTATGGATTTTCAATCGCCTTTACCACAAGCCATAAACTGCGGGCTAGCCAACTTTTCACTAGTTAAAGATGTGGTGAGTTGACACCATACAATTTTGGGCAAATTGCAAGCCATAAACGGATTTGAGATATCTTTACTAAGAGCCGCTTGCTCTCGGATTAGCCAATCCTTTAGTCTTATAAGACAAGGCGGATCGATAACTATAAGTCGAGTAAGTGTAGAACACTTACTCCAAAAAAATTTGGCCAAAAACGGGAATTGGTATAATTATATGATAAAATTCATGAGAATTCCCCCACACTTAGAAATGAATATTGCCTCAATATTCAAATTACCAGTTATGCCAAACAAAGAACGAAAAGGGAAATACTACGACCATTATTTAGAAAGATTTTTTTTTTTTTTTTTTTTTTTTTTTTATGAAAACTTATATATAACACATGGGCAAACCCCCACTTAGTGGTAGAAAGGGGTAAGAAGATGTAAATATGGGTGAAAACCCATATGGTGTGTGCTCTTTTTAGTTACCGAGTCGCTAGCTTGACTCGACCTCAATTCATTGGTTCATGGGGAAGTAAAGGGAAGAAACAATCTCCATCGGACTTTCATTCAAGATGTTGGACAAACATTCGAAGCACGGAAAGTTCCACACCGACGAGATATACGAGAAAGACCCGCTTACGATGATAAATGAAAATGCCGGGTCAAAGATAGTGTCCTCACTCCCGAAGGAGAAAAGGGAATGAGAAGTCACACCATATGTGAAGAAAGAAGGAGAATCATGATGATGATCATGACTAACTCCTCATTATCGTAAGGAGAATTCATGATTTTGATCATGAATCTCATCGATGAGGATAGAATCATCATCACATGATGGAAGAGATAAGATAGAATACAGAGGTGGGACAAGTGGTGTGCTCGAGAGCTAGCAATTTCCACCACTTCCGTGATGGTCTCAGATCGGCCTCGTACATTTCATCGAAAGAGGATTTACTTTCTCAAAAGTGTAGTCATTATTAAATTCAAAAAAGGATTTGAGAAAATCCCTAAGTAACCTCGTAAATGTCGAGAGAATCACAAAAAGGCAAATCACAATCACTATCGGATATATCCTCGACTCACTGATTGGGACAAGATCCTCAACACTTGATGATTCCGCTCAAATAGTGTCGAGATGATCATCCTCCATTATGAGAGAGTCTTTGGAAGCAATAATAGGTAAGATAAGTGTGATAGCAATAGACGAGGGAGTTGAGAAATAAGATCGCTCAATTGAGTAACACTCTCCTCGTCCGTAATCATAGTATTCCTTCATTTGAATACTATCCTCATCATCATCGCCATCATATCCGATTCTTATATTCATCTCACAAGCTTACACACCATTCTTTTCATTTGCGCTTTTTTTCGAATGCGTATTTCTTCGTAACTTGAGGAAGATTACACTCCTCGTAATCATTGAAATGATGTGAAGGCTCGAAGTCCGATGACCGATGGAATATCGTGGGGTTGAAATTGTCAAACCGGAGAATTGAATTTGAAAATTTTGATTCATCGTTGACATTCAAAAGTCTCACGAGGACCCCGCAATTCTCACAATGTAGATAATTGGGAAAATAATTTCACCAAAGTTCGATTGTAACACGGTTCCGCTCATAGACAAGCGGGACCCGTGGTGGACAATCAAAACCGTAATGAGAATCATTCCACAAAACTCGCATGAGTAGGATTCGATTGGGCCGTGGAGGTAGGTAGGAAAATCGGTGTTTCATTATTTGAAATGGGATCGGGTTATCACAAACTTGTCTCCGAAACTCACATTGGTACATCGCCGACAATTTCCACCGCTAAATGGACCTCCACACCAGAACATGTCAAATACCATGACATAAAGAATTAAACGGATAAGAGGATAAGGAATGGAGAATTAAACAGTTTGAGGATAAAGAAATGTAGAATTAAATGATTGGAGGATAAAGGATGGATATTTTGGATTTTGAAAACATGCTATAAAAACAAAGAATGAAAATATTTTGGTGTTGATAACACTTCGTGAAAAGTGTTAATGAACTTTTTGATTTTCTCGATAACTTTACAAAAACTTTTACAAATGATGGAATATGTGCAAGAATGGGTCCGAAAATGCTTAAAACACGCTTACACCTCCGCGCAATGGCGCCTAAAATTTGATCTCGTTAAACCGTCAAGTCTAACGGACTTAAACAAATTTCACACACTAAATGCAATTTAGATCGTGAGGAATATAGTGATTCCTCGGTCGTTAAGTCCCACTGGAGGATGAATTGGTGTATAAACACTTGATCGATGATAGAATGATCACTAAGGATAGTGATCAAGAAGGTTTTGAATGGATAATTACCTAAAGAAAAGATCTACAAATTACAAATGACTTAAATGCAAATTAAGAAAATTAAAAGTTAAAATCTATTAAATAAACGCTATCACTATTTTTACAGATCGATGAACGCTTGATTTTATAAAACAAAATAACCTAAATAAACTATTTTAATTAAAACGTAAACCTAAATTATCTAAAACGCGGTTTAAAATGAAAACGAGCGTTACGTATAAAAATAACGCCTGAACGCAAGCAAAACGTAAAATTTATGAAATAAAAGGCCTACGAATGTAAAACTAATTTTATTACGCACTATATGACAAAAGAAAATTTTAGAAAAAGATTTATATTTTTTGACTTTTATATTTTTATTATGAATTAATTAAGTTTTTACACTAATTAAATTATTAAAAATACTAAAGCTATCGAGAAAAATCTGAAAAATTCATAGAAAATACTTTAAGTTATACTGGTTCTAGGAAAATTAAAAAACTTGGTGGTTGATTTGTGAAATAAGCTCCAAATAAGCTAAAGAGAGCTTATAGCAAAAACTGCCCAACTCCCTTATGTATTAAATGTTGCAAACATTTACAAGAAAGACCCAAGGCGCTATTGGTACAGTACACATGCTATCATTTAAAGGGGTGGAGGTCTCGTGTTCGAGCCGCTTTCCACCCTTTTGCAAAAACATTTTTTTTTCAATTTTTCTTTTGCAAACTATTTTATACATGAAGATAAGCACTTTTTGTAATTACAACTTTTCTCAAAACCACTAATAAGCACTTATATAAGCTAAGATTTTGTCACAGCTTACACTTAAATGAAATAAGCAAAAGGATTTAAGCTAAATGATTATAAGCTATAAAAATAAGCACAAGACTCAATCGAGAATTAGTTAAATAATGATTATAAGCCAAGATAACAACCGAATAAGCACAAAGACTACTAATTAACACCGAATAAGCTATCAATAAGCACTAATCTAAATCAGACATATTACGTGTCACCGCTTGAAAGAACTAGGCACCTTTCAACTTATTTTTAAGCAATGTAATAAGCTACAAATTGAAACAAACTTTGAATTGACAAGATCACCGCTAGGCTCTCCAAAAAGCTAAAGTACAAAGATTAGCTTATACTAATGAGCCTTTAAGAAGCTCTTGAAAAACTGATCAACTCTGACTTATTGATACATTTAAACAAAATGGACAAATCTAAAAAGCTAATGCAGCCTAACTAAATAAGCTAATCATGAAAAATAAGCACTTGGTACTTTGAGTTAGCTAGGTGAGCTTCTCAAAAAGCTAAGTTTCACAGATTAAAGCTCACTAATAAGCTCTGTGAGAGCTTATTAAATAACCTATTTAAACTGTGAACAGGGGAGCTTTGCAGACAAGGGGTCCAAAAGAAGCTACAAAATAAGCTGTTTATAAGCTAAGTACATATAAGCTAGTATTTTTATAATTTTATTTAGCAGCTAAATATTACTATCCCAAAAGGGCATAAGCTAAATCCTAATATCTAATCCTATATAAAATTATTCATTTTATTCAAAATCGACCAAATTGAAATTTTGACTTTTTATAAGAACTAGAATGTTGACTTAAGTGAACTTTAATTCAATCCTAATGACTGATTATGATATAATAAGGTAATATAAGTTTATCTAAAGCTATATTAACAACTTGTAAGCTTGTATGGTAAGTTTTACAACTAAAAATCCTAATAGTTAACTGGTACTATGAGCTTAGAAGCTAAATTGACTTTTTATAAATTAAGGACTAGTTTTTATGACTTATATTGACTATAATGAACTAATAGAACATGTACCAACTAACAATGAGATCACAACCGCCTTGAACATCAAACATATAGCAAATCCAAACATTCTCTACTTGATGCTTTTGAAGCTTTTCAAAGGTTTCACTAATTAAGACCATACAAATGATTAAAACTTTATATTAACTGCTTTTAAATAAGATTAAGCTAACATTAACGTGTTTTGAGCACTTTAACTAGAATATGCAAATTTTCAAGAAATAGCTTACAATTTGATTTTAAAATGTAGATCAAAACCAAGGCTTGAGATCACACCCTATGGCTTCCCAAGAAGCTCTAAACCCACAAGCAATCCAAAGACATCCATTGATCAAAGAATCATTTCCATATCACTATTGAAACCGAAATTTTGACTTTAGTCGACCAAGGGTCGATTGAGAGTATAACTGAAAGTGTGTTTATAGAAGCTAATAAGCTATAAGAGAGCTTATAAGAGCTTATCAGTCCTTAGCAACAACTAAGTACAACATTTGAGTGTTTTGAGGATTTTGACATAAAAAAAAATAAGCATAAACTGAATTTATGAAATCAAACTGAAATTAATACTTGTAATAGGTTTATTTTACATTAAAAACTTTAACAATACAACTTGGAAACTTAAATAAATACTGAAAAGTAAATTTTAACTAAAACGACATTTTTTGACTAAAACTACACTACTTGGTCTTCCACACTGCTCCAAACTTGATTTATAATGTTCCTTTCAACTTTTGTCGACATATGAACATTTCCACCTTTCTAGCCATCGATCCTTCCGCCTAATCAAAATTGACAAATGTCGGCTTTTTATGGGAAAACTGCTGAGGTGTTTTAGCATTAAATGAGATGGTGAGTGTTTGCAAGGTGGAAAGGTGGTTGTTAGCCAGCTGTGGAGTGGGTGGAAAGTGGTGATGAGGTGGTAAAAACCACCCTGGTTTCAGGTTTACAGGGGAGGAGGAGAAGGTGTACAGTGTTTGGCGGTTTTGGGAGATTTGACCAGGGTCAAACCTGGTAATATTAAGGGTGTGGGCTGGTTTGTTAGTTTGGGCCAAAGCTGGGTTGTAGGATTGGATTTGGGTAGGATTAATAGCACAAGGGTCCATTTGGTTTAAGTAACTTAGTAAACACAAGGACTAATCATGTAATTTGGTAAAACCAAGGACTCGATCTTGTAACATTTCCAAAGTTATAATAAGGACTAAACCTGCCAAATAAGATTAGTACAAAGACTAAATTTGCATAAATTTCCATTTTTACAAGTCCAAGGACCAAATATGTCAACTTTGAAATTCTAGGGACCCAACTTGTAATTTCCCAAAAGTTTATCATAAGGACCAATTTTGTCATTTATAAATAGTACAAGGTTTATTTTGATCAATTTCCAATTTTAAAACTTTAAGGACTATTTTTGACACTTTTGCAAAGTTGAGGGACCAAAGTTGTAATTTTGTGATTTTAAACTTCAAAGGATTATTTTGAACAACTTTTGAATCCCAAGGACCTAAATGATATTTTACAAGTTTTGAATTACCAGACTAATTTTGACAACTTTTGTAACTGGGGACTAAACTCACAATTATGCAAACTTGATACGCTTTTCACCAGATTTGATGTTTTGCATTTAAAACACATAAAACACTTATTTGTGATATTTTCATCATTTTGTTGCATTTTTGAGTGTTTTCGATGTTTTGGCATTCCAATGGTACAAAATGATGAGTTTTAGACACTCATCAAGACACAACCAAAGACATCAAGTTTTTGGCGCTACGCGGGATTTGATTGTGTTTCAACAAGTTTTTGAATTTCCTAAGTCGATTCAACCCAAAATTTTTCTCGAAACCTTAACCGGATCCGGTTGTCCTCAACCGAATCGGTTACAATTTTACCCATAACCCATTCAGTCTAACCGATCGGTCGCAAACCGCAACCGATTCGGTTACCTAATCCATCTCTGAAAAGCGTTTTTCGTTGTTTGTCCGTGTGTTAGATATTGCCCGGGTTCTCTAGGACATTGTATGAACACTGAGCGTGGAATTGAACCAATTACACCTCTACCAACCCCGAATGATTGATTCAAGAAGAAGAAGAACACTTTTCATACCATTGGAAAATCGTACCAATAGTACCAAACCCACCATTTCATAACCTCATTGAAGCCAAAGTTGTTTACAACCCTTTCACCAATTTACCTTTTCCCATGGCGGACGATCAACCCATGCGGGAACCAATCCAACCGTAGCACCAACCCCCGAAAGTGTTATTGCTATTAACCTTGGTGACAACTTCACCGTGAAGGACATCACCTTTCTATGATCAAAGACCACACCGATGGTCGTGCTGCTGGCCGATCCGCATAAGCACATTGTCAATTCATCGAAATTTGCGGCATGTTTCGCTATGGCAACACCGATGTCAATGCCATCAAACTCAAACTTTTCCCATCATCACTACCGGAGATGCTAAAGTATGGTACAATGAATTAACCCTGTGAATCATCAATACTGGGAGGAGATGAGGCAAGCTTTTGTGCCGATTCTTTCCACCGCCATGTTTGATCGATTAATGGGAGAAATTGTGCTTTCAACCAAAACCCAAACGAATCACTTGTTGAAGCTCGGCTTCGAATGAAAGATTTGCTTTGTAGTTGTCATGGACATGGATTATCAAAGGAACCATTATCCAAATCTTTACCATGGACTAGATGAAATCTCTCAAGGCATCCTTGATGCTTTGGAGGAATTTTTCTATAAGACTCAACGATGCACATCAATTGCTCAAGATCAAGTACTTCTCAAACTTGATTGGTCCAAAGATTCCAAAACTAAACCCTCCGAAAAACCGTTGCTTTTGTCAAAAACACCGATACCTCAAAACTCATGGAGAAGATGGGCGTTAACCTCAAAAATCGACTCGCAAGACAAAGATATCAAAGATGAAATGAAGGAAATGCGAGACGGATGCAACAATCAGGAGGAAATCATCCATCGTCCGAGTGCGACGATAAACCTATGGGTGGACCGAAGGAAGGAGAAGCGAGTTACGCTCAAGGAGGATACCGTGGAGGAGGATATCGTAGTAATTATTACGGTCGAAATTCGAAATTGGCAAGATCGTCGACCAAGGGATGACAACCGTGATTCTCAACCACGAACCGACGATCCACCACCACAAAATCTCGACAAAAGATCAAGAAACCGAATTCAAAAAACCATGAGAGAATTCGTGGTTCGTCAAAAAATCCGCAAATGATTTTATCAAAATCAATTTTTCAATCTCAAAGCCAAAGTTGAGCAAGGATGTAAAATCATCAAGCATCTATCCAAGATCTTGAAAACAAGTTTGCGATTTTCGACCAACATTCCTCTGACCATCCGTTCATTGCAAGTAATACCCAATCCAACCTAAAACCATCAAATGATAAGACGCACTGCCCACCACAAACAAGAAATGAATATGTCAATGCTATCTTCACAAGAAGTGGTCTATCGAACGATTCCAATCAAAATCGTTGTTTCCGCGGTAGTAAGCAACATCAATACCGATCATGCCTCATTGATCAAGAAATTGGAAGCTCTCTCAACAAACATCGATACCCAATTCATAAGCATACGGAGGAGATGATGGAACCGCGAAATAATCACCAAACTTCAAACCACGATGTCGAGGATGACACGCCGATGTGTGATCCCATGGAAGCGAACCACGCCCAACATAAAGGATATCACCCAGATATCACGCAGATATTATGACCAATTCCGTAAATTGTACTCCTTTCCATACCACAACCCAACCCATACATATCCTCGATATCGGTCATGGAATACAATACCTCATCCATCACGACATTTCAATACACCTAAAACCTCACCTGAGGAGATGATGAGAGAATGGATGGCTAGTCAAAAAAGCCAATGAGAATATGACGAACATGTTGGTTGAATTGGAACATAAAGTCGATCAAGGAAGAAGGAACCAACAAGCGATAAGCCGTGACTTGGAGAGGAGGATAGAAAGATTAAGTAAGGAATGAAAGTCCATCACGTTGAATCTCTTCCTTACACACATATTCCAACTCGAGACATGAATTTGTCTACAAACCAACCTCAATTCAATACGAGAACGATAAGGGTGAGGATGAATTTATCAAGAGGACGAGACCGAGCACATTCCAACCACGCCAAATCAACCAAATCATGTCTAACTCACTAACCGTGTTACCTTTTCTTGAGGATTGCACCATGCATATCCCAATGACGCAATTAAAAAGTTCCAATGCAATTTATTTCAAATCATGTTGGTGATGAGAAGTTCAAACCGGTGTAAATCGGAATGGAGAACGGAAAGAAAGATAGACAAATGGTCTCGAACAACAAAATCCAGCTTTAAATCAAAACGGTAGGACTAAGCCACCTCCTACATCCCACCTTGAGAATGTGGATGCCATATTCACCGGGAGTGGAAAATCCAATGACCATCTGAAAATCAAAAGATCCGCCACCGTCCTCTTTTCTAATGAAATTGACCAAACGTTCAGTAATAACGAAAAGAGACTGCACTATGGTCGAACCAAAGAATCAAATGTATTCCCATCCATTGTGGAGTACAAACCAAAGATTCCATACCTCAACGTTTAAGAGTGAAATTCCCCATTTGAACCGTATGGTCAAAGTATCCTAACCCGGGAAGATTCGAGTCAGTCGATGACTCGTAATAAATCAAGCGCTTCGGGAGGCAACCCGTGTGTTTGTGTTTCCCAAAGTTTAAACGCTTGGTTGAACTTAAGTGTGGGGGTGCCATCCTTTAATAAAACCTTTGTTTGTTTATAAGATTATGCAGTGATGATTTCTCCGAGGGCGCTTATAATGAAGAAAGAATTTTGTCGTGACATATCTGGTCTCATCTTTATTTTCCCTATTTCTATACTTTGAAGTTCGCTTTTCATTGAGGACAATGTCTAACTTAAGTGAGGGGGTGAATAGGAAAAAATTAGAGTTTTCATGTTTAAAATTAAAATTTTGTTTGCCTTTGTGATCTAGTTGTTTTACACTTTTAGGATTATCTATTAGAATAATCGGATCATTCCACCGTAAAATTGGTAATATTTGAAACTTGAGATGTGTTCCATTACTATTGCAATCCATTCGGGATCGATAAACATTGCTAGCACATATTATACCCTTTCCACTAAATTGTGAGGATTTTAGCCTATTTCTTATTAGCATACATCTTTTATGCTTAGATCTTTTGCTATGAGTGTGCCGGTGATTTTATTTATTCTAGAACTTGTGCTTGTAAATCATTACCAGACCAGCGATGAGATTGCATTTGTGCGATATAAGTAAATTCGTGTGATAAAGAGGCACCTTAGGATTTAACCCAAATGGCCTTCCATTTACATCTAATGATTTATTAACTAGCCACATTGGTTAGTTAACCACCCACATGGATCCATTTGTAGTGCTCATTTTAGCACTAGATACCCCTAGTTACACCTTTCCGAGCCATCCTTTTCATTTTGCTTCACCCGGAAAATACAAAAGATTTTACATTTTAAACCTTAGCCTACCCCATATCAATGTCTAACGGTTAGTTGCTAGTTACCGAAGGTAAAGATTTTTCAAATGATTATGAGTACCACATCCTATGTGATTGATTGAGCCATGTGTTATGTTAAAAAAAATTGTGTTGAAAGTATGGAAATAATAGCCAATGCTATGATTGAAGAACAATTGTCATGGCAAAGCAAAAGCCGTGGAAAACATAAAAGAAGAAATTGAAGCTATAATCATTTATTTGGTTCGTGGAATGTTTGGTAGCTAGCAACACGAATTAGACTTGACTTCATTTTATTTTAACACCAATTTCATAAATATTCCCATGCCTTATCCACACCCTTCACCAAGCCTATCATTATAACCCGAATAAAAGCCCTCTTTAGATGTTTTACTTGGTGCTCACGCCACCCTCGGTGGAGTTTTGTTTCTTGTACAAGCTTATGGTAATAATCTAATCATGATCGAGCAATGAGTGTGATTTATCTTGTTACTCCCCTAAAAATGAGTGATTGAGTGAATTATATTTCGTTCCTTTTTGTGAGGTGTTTTGAAATGTTAATCATGCAAGAAAATCATTGGATATTGTCGAACATCTTGATGTTTCACCTTTATAAAGCATAATTGATGAATCCTCTCTCGATTTATACTTGGTTGATTTGCATCACATTTTCATAATCACGATCTTGTACCGATTGGATGTTTGTTTTCCTAGATTTTCTTGAGGGCAAGCAAAGTTTAAGTGTGGGGGAATTTGATAACGCTCAAATGTGCATGTTTTTAGCGTTATCTCGTGCTTTTATGTGTGTTATTTGGTTATAATCATATGATTTTGATGTAATCGTGCAAAAGTCGTTTGCTAGTTCATTTGTAGCCAAGTACAGGAAAGTGGAGAAAAGACGGAAAAAAGAAGTAAAATACGAAGATTTCTCCATATATGAAGAATTCCACCAAAGCAAGACTTGTGGGTATATTCGAGGAGATAAAGTCATCAAGTTAGTAGTTCAAAGACTCAAGAATAAAGTTCAAGAAGGAAAACGAAGAGAAATGAAGAAAAGAAGCTTAAACGAAGATATATGGAAGACTCGTTGTTCCTACACACCTTCACCATTTTGGCCATAACTTTTGCATACGGACTCCGTTTGACCCCCGCTCACGGCCACGGAAAGCTAAGAGAAAGATCTACAACTTTGCCATTTATGACTTTTGTGATTTTGCTCCAACCGATCGGTCGAGACCATAACCGGATCCGGTTGGAGACTGTCAACAAGACCAACCGATTCGGTTGGAGCTAACCGATCGGTTGGGAAGCCCGACACCATTTCGCACTACTAAGACTCCAAACTTGTTCCAAATGATTCTAGTCCCTTCCAAGCTCCTTGGTGACCAAGAAATTCATTTATAACCCCAAGGGCTTGAGAGTAGTATAAATAGAGGCCTTTGCAACCTCATTTCACACACCACAACTTGAGATATCTTCTCTCACACCTATCTTACCACCACTACTCTCTCTCAAAGCTTAAATTCGTCCATTAAGTTCCAGGAAACTTTGGAGGTCCAAGAAGTCATCATTTGGAGGTCAAACCATCAAGAAGTCATCACCAATACTTGAGGCATCATTACTACATCATTTGTAATCTCATTTCAATCATTGTAAGACCTTTAATCATGTTTTCTAATGTTCAAAGTTCTGAGTTTATGTTTATGTTTGCTATGAGTGGCTAGTTTCTTTATGCACTTGCTTAAATGATGTTGATTATCATATGATTAGTTAGTAGTTGTGTTAACATGTTTTAATTCAATTTCAAGTTGATTCTAAGATCCAATTGTGCTAAAGTTTCATAGTGACATTTGTTAATCAAGTTTGGCTAATTGATAGTAATCGTTGGGGTGAAAGAACTTATTGTTATTCAACTAGTCAAAATCATTTTGTATATGGATAATTGTTTTTACCCATTATTCTTGATTATACAAAGGAACTAAGGTGTGGTTGTAATAGAAACGCTTTTTGATTATCAAATTGGATTGGTTGGAAACATCTAAATGGTCGTAAGATTAGTTGTTGAGAATCAATTGTAGCCTTTTGTCTATGATCGGTTACCTTTTGTATTGACCATTTCTTAAGCAATTTGATGAACAAGTGGATGTTTTTGTGTTTAAGTTTATGTATGTAGACTTATGAAACTTGAATTGATCTTGAATTGATTGGCTAGACTTAATGCTTGTTTTTATGAACTAAACTCTTGATCAAAGTTTAACTTGTAAGAACAATAGATTAGTACACCAACTAATTATCATAACCAACATGTTAAGAGGTTAACATAATCACATTAATCTATGATATGAAACTAGTTTAAGCAAGTGTAGTTTTTAATCATCTGAATTTCATTATATCTATTTGCTTTGTTATATGTTTTGGATAGACTCCGTTAATTGAAACTTGTGTTTAGATTCACTCAAACTCGCTAACGATCCCGACTTACCTTCATAATCTTGCTATAACGGACGAGTATACTTGCTCGTATGTATTATTGGTAATATTGGTAATTCACCTTTATAAATTTAAAACTTGTACACAACCAGACATCAATGATCATTTCCAAACGTCGGTTCCATGAATTTCTAGACGAATTGATCGGTGACTTCAGATTCGGTCATGTGCTTGGAGCAACCCGAGTCGACGATCCAAAGACAAATTTCGATAACCCGCGAAGAATAAAAAGAATATTGTGGAAACCGCTTTGATTTGGGTTCCTTTGGGTTGAGGTAAAATCTCGATCACACTCAAAGAGGTTTTCTATAGGAATACCGGTTTAGCACTCATTGTACCATTCGGGTGTGAAGGTTCTACCGGGTTTCAAATATCATCCCTAAAGTAAACTCTATGGTTCTTGTCGAGAGTGAAAAGCTTAAGTTTTGCAACTAGTCTTCCTACTCGCTTAGCGTAATATCTTTTTGGGACGTTCTTCTTAACAGGTTTATCATTCACATTCTTAGAAACACAATCATCTTGAACATTAATTAAAGATTTCTTGCAAGTTAAACAAAGAGATTCAACACATTCATTAGACTTAGCAAGTTTCATAGGTTCAATACATTCATATGAAATGTCTTTCTTATTCAAAAGCGGTAAATTCCTAGTGTGTTCTTCTACTTTCTTCTCTTTATTCAAGCTACTACTTCTAGAGGCAGTCGAGACTCTACTGTTCCTTGTATTGCTCTTAGGCTTTAGTCTGCTGCTCCTAGAGGTGCTTTCTAGTCCTGTAGAAGGTAAGGCACACGCATTAGGATTCACATTTTTATGAAGGGAGGTGGTTTCAACTTTTCTAGTCTCTTTAGAGTGCTTTTCTAAACTTATGTCGCTTTGTTCCATATGTTTTAGATGTGGAGGCGCATTTATTAGTGGTACTCATCTTAAAAAGGCCAAAGTAAAACTTTGGGATTCTCGATAACCGCTTTCCCTTTTTCAACATTTTGTATAGGCAAGGCGGTGGGGTGTTGGTTTGATGAAACATTTTTCTCATTGAATTTTGGAGGAGGCATAGAAAGACATTTTGGTTTGAAACCGGTTTGGGAACATTTGCTTTCTCCGCAATCAATGGTTTTTAATCACGCTTTCCACTACCTTTCCTTTTTGACTTTCCAAATGAGCCTCAAAAGATCATTTTCGCTTTCATGTCATTGTAGGCACGCTCATCGACAATTTGTCATATTTGCATTCCTCGCCGATCAAGTTGTTTAAAATATGACACATTTTCTTTTCAAGTTTTTCAAGAGCTTTTTCATATTTTGAAACAATTTGGAGGTCTCGATCGAGTCTTTCATGATCTTCAATGTAATATGTTTGCAAAATGATGGAAATAATATCGATGAGTCGTAACATCTTCAAGATAGAATCATTTAACTTTTCCAAAACATTGATTTGTTCAATACTTTCATTAGCTTGCTTTACCTGTGATTTATGGTCCTTGACAAAGTCATTGTTTCATTCAAAAGGCTTGTTCAAAATAAATTACCTCGAGTTGATGTTATTCAAATTGAGGGCAATTTCGATTTCAAAAACTTTTTTGTTCAATATCAAAACTATTAAACACGATGTTGGTTGTAATATGAGTTTTAGTTTTAATCCTCTTGAAGTCTCCCATTCTAGTTTTAACATCGTCTAAAATGCTTCCGGCATCACTTGTGTTAAAAGGATTGTTTGAAGACATTTGTTCGATTAAAACGATTTTGAGACAACTACGAGTTGCAACCGGTTTTGAAACTAGTTTTGAAGCTGTTGTGATGGAAAACTTTGATTGTTCTTTATGTGAAACAAACGAAATACCATTAATTTTGTTCCATTTTTATAGTCAATTGGTTTGATTTTGATGTTTTGTTTCATTCTTGATCTACTCTCCTCGGATAGTTCCAATGTTTCAAGAGAATCATGCACAATTATGGGTTCATGCAAAGGTTTTTCATTGTTCAACACATTCCGTTGTTCTTGAGCTTTCTTGAGGAAACAAGGAGGTGAGTTACCAAGAGCCATTTTATGTGTAGTATAAAAATCGGATTTACTTGATTAGAAAGCATCTTGTTTGTTTTAGCGGAATGACCCGTTGTAAGAAGTAAATTATCCAATTTTTGATAGTTTCATTTTTATCCGAATTTCATCAAGAAGAGAATCTTCTCGTTTGAAAAATCAAGACAATCAACTGCTTTCTTCTCTTTGTCAAGATCGAAAATGTGCTTTTTGTTTAGAAAGTTGGTCATTTAGATCGAAAATTTCTTTGTTTAAAGATTTTATTTTCAATTTGATTCACATCAAGTGTATCATACTTGATTTGCAATTGTTTTCTCTTAAAACAGTAATCTCGGTAACCAATTACTAATTATGATATTTTGTTTGTATGAAATTCATAGGCTCGGCGTTCTCTTTGTAACTCTCAGCTCGTGGTCAATTTAACATTCACGGCCTTAACTTCGCGATTGACCTTACTAACTTTCTCAATTTCAATGCCACAGCTTATTGATTAATGATTCAAAATAGCACGTGTTTCCTCATCGCCTCGTGATTTTGTGCCACACCCTCCACTAGGATCCACATCTAGAGTTTTAGAGTTAGTATTGCTACAACTCGGATTGTCCAGTATGTATCATAAGTAGGTGCCGGCATCACGTAATCGTCGTCGTCATGAGTAAACACATCAAATATGACATTGTTATAGCATGGATCAATGATTGGTACCTCGACATCTGCGTTGGCGTCATAGATGGGATGTGCGTCGTCGTTGTCGCATTTAGTCTCTTGAAGATTTTCCATAAAGATACGCTTTCCATTGAGTTCCTCAAGGTCTTCCAAATCATCCACAATAGCGAAGAAATCATTTTCTCAAGACTCAACTGCATCCCCGCTTCTTGCTTCGTGTATAACAAAGATAGCTTTCAAGAAACTCAAGATTCTTCTTGTGTGGCTTAGTGGGACAGCTTCGTGCCATGTGACCCATTCCTTGACAGATTATAACACTTAACCTGATTACCACGATTCATATTTCCATAATTCCCAATGACCTGAGTCGCAACATTCCTATTCGACTACCCATCGCTCTATTCCCAACATTCTCGTCCCATCGATTTCCAACATTCTCGACCCAACTGACACCCGATACGGAACCACTGATTACCATACGAAATCCAAGAGCATATCCTGCTAATTCCCAATAACTCAACCATTTGTCCTGATTACCCATATTCACACCCGTACGTGCAATTTGCTGAGAGTGTTTGATGAAATCTTTGGTTGTTGTTAGTTGGTGTGGAATAGCGATCACGAATGCTTTACCCAATAATGAAAATACTTGTCGAAAGTCGCTTCTTGTTCGAGCCGGGATCGATGATACCTTGTTTATGGTATTGTGGATATTGTTGTTGTTGAAGGACTTGTTGTTCGTGGATAGAATTGTTGTTGAGGGATAACGACTTGTGGTGGAATGTATTGTCGCAAGTTGTTGCCGGTGGAAGATGATGAAGCTTGTTGTTGTGTATTCTTGAAGGTTCTTTGCAATAAGTGATAATGGATCATGATTCTTTGCCAATCTTTCTTTCCCGACTTCATTCACTTCACTTGGTTTTGTTTCGTAAAATCGCTTAGTTGATCAAAATTCACCGATGTAAGTCTTTGCTTGGTTGACAATAGTGACATATCGCCCCATTCTTACGGAAGATTGTTCAGAACTTGATGTTTTGAACGATAGTTACAGGTGCCAACTTGTTTCGATAAGCTCATTCATCAAAGTGCAAAACCTTCCATAGTAGGATTCAATGGATTCTCCACGGAGTTGAAGTAAACTTTTCCCATTCGGTTAGCGACTTGTTCTCCATGTCTTGTTGACCAATTTCATTCCATGACAAAGCCGTCTAACACGCTCCCACATATCGAAAGCGCTTCAAGCTGCCGCATGACTTTTTCGATCCTCGTCGGTGTATTCTCGATTCGGTTTGAGTATGAAAAGATGGTGGGACGTCGAGTTCCGTGGTCTAGGATTTGTCGAGGCTTGAAGGGTCCATTCGTAATGGAGTTAATCATGAGTTTTCCATTAGGTTTGGTCTTGATGTAGCGAAGCATACGACTTTTCCATTGAAGATAACCACCTTTTTCCAACATAGGAGGACGGTTTTCGGCACCGGCTGCATGAATATCTTGTTGAGTTGCCATTGATGAAGGTATGTTATGATAAAGTTGATGTAGGATCGATTCAATGATAAAAGAGTTGTGATTGATGAAGATAAAGCTCGGTTGTTGTAGTGAAAATATGGTCTAAAACTAAAACCTCAATAACTTCTTTTCGAGCGCTTTTAGGACTTGAAGATTGACCTAAATTCAATCGGTGGTCTATTCTCCTCATTCTCACAATCGTTTTGATGGGTAGATCGCGAAACGGAGTTACGGTTCAAAAGTTATAGTCGTTGAAGTTTTGATCACAATCTTACTCGTAAACTGTTCTTATGCGTGAGATGAGTGCTTATGCGTAGGATGCTTATCGTGGGATCTTATGCGTAGGAGTCCTTAGGGTGTAGAAATACTTATGCGTGAAATCCATGTTACACGTAAACTTAAGGTTAAACGTAAGTCTTATGCGTAAACATTAAGCGTGAAGTAAGTACCTACGCCGAAGAGTTAACTTATCGTGGAGTGCTTACTCGTAAGCTTTGCAGATATGTAAGAGTTGGTTTAAAACCAAAATCCTTTACATCATCCAAAGATAAAAGATATCCGAAATTCAGTGTTCCACACACTTATCCAAGTAAGGGAAGCACCGGTCACCTTTGTTGCACGAAGATTCTTCACTAAAAGTTATCGTGAAAACTAGGGTTTTGACTTTCTTCTGCGTAAGATTAGGGTGTTGACTTCGCGTAAAAATTTCCAATGATTTAACCGATTTCTTTTGCACGAGATAGCTTCCAAAATACTCAAATAACAAGAAAGTATTGACCTTAAACACCAAAATGCTTTTTATGCTACGCCAGAGAAATGAACAACGAAATCAAAACGAGTTTAAAACGATTTAAAACACGTAAAGCTTGAACTTTTGCCAAAACTAGAATCTTTAACACTATATAAACCTTAGACCATAAGAATCTTGAAGATTTAAGTGCAAAAATAAAAGTTTTATGAGTGAATCTTTGAGAACGAATACTACGTAACACGTTAGAAAAACTTCAACCAAAACACTCCTAAACCATTGTTAGGCGATTGATACCAATTGTAGGACCTTACATTTATCAACCTTATCACAAACCCACTTAATAAACACAAGTATCACCACGTGAAACCACGCTACGCGTAGAACACGCTCAACACACAAACCCAAACGTTATGCTTAGAAAGATTAAGAAGAAAGGAAAGATGGTGACTTGATGTTATACAAACCGTGTATGTTATATGTGAAAGATAAACAATAAAGATGATGTTTATTGCAAAGGAAGAACACACACACTCAAGCACACCCTCAAATGAGACTTTGAGGGTTTATATAGTTCATACATAAACGCCCTAATGGGCTTTGGCTTGGGCCTCGTGGACTTGGATTGGATAACTCAAGAAGAAAGGCTAGCTTAACTTAACTTATAGCCAATTAGCTTAGCCCAACCACGAGCCCGTTGACTATTCTATCTCAATATCTAACACACGCTACAAGGATCCTAATGTGAATGACCATCACTTCTAATAAAAACTATTAAGGCTAACAAAAGCATATAACGCCACGTCATATAAGAAGAGTTGAATAACTCGACACTCTTATTAAAGGAACTATTGATGGTGGTGGTGTTATCCCTCATATTCATAGGTCGCTTATCAACAAGTCTAGTCAAGAGTAAATTTACCAGGAATAGACGTTCAGTATGTGACTTCCGATGGCACAAGGGTATGAGCAGCTCCAGTGATCATAACATATATCAAAGAACATCCTGAATACAGTGATACTTCACCAACTAGTTTATGTTTCACATACCTAATTGTAATGGGTGACACAATTCCTAAACATGTCGAGGAAAAAAGTACCGGTGGTAGTGTCAAGAAATGTAAAAAAGGCTTAATCATCTTCCGGTGGTTGTTTTATCCGTGTGGTTTCAAGATTTTATATAACTTTTTATTATGATGCCTTTGTTTTGTAATATAGATTCACTTTAGTATATGTATTATGGAATGTTAAGTTCAACTATCATTGATTCCTCCCGAACTACCTTCTTTATTTCTCCGTCGCGAGCCAACGGTTGTGAACGGTCAACCGTAACGAGATGATAAAAGCGGCGACAAACCGAGAAAATACAAGTTTACCAAGGATTAAAATATCCTTGGATCGTTTATGTCCCGATGAGGTGTGATATCCCGAATACAACGATGTGTGAGTGAAATAATATCGAATATACAAAAACAAACAAAAGGAAAAATAAGATGTACACAAATAATATGAACAAGTATAAACAAGTATCAACAAGCACCACTAAGGAGCTTTTTAGAGTGTTGGTAAAGGTGTAAGTTCACTAATTACTCAAGAGTAAATCGTTATGAGTGGGCAAACAACAAGCTCCTATAAACTTCTCAAGTTAACTCATGACACTCAACAATCAATAAAACAAAGAGTATGATAAAGATCACAAGCTCAAGGTTCAATGAGGAACTTTTCCTAAGTTAAAGAGAATCACTCAACCTCCAACGCTTGCTTCAAGGAAGGAGGTTAATTTGAATAAAATAAGGAAAGCTATCTAATTTAAGCTACAAACCTGAAAACAAACATACACATAATAAAAGAAACAAGTACTTGAAAGAATCCAAAATATCGAATCAGAATCAAATGCAATTCATAGAATCCAATACAATTAATGAGAATCCAATACAGATTAGTAGAATCAAATTATGCTTGCAGAATCGATAAAGCACTTAAACATGAAAACTAAAATCAATAAAAATATACTAATGAAGACAAGAAACATAACATTAAAACACTAAAAGCATTAAACATAAAACTAAGTAACAAAGACATAAGAAAATAAACAATTAAATCAAAAACAGAAAACTAAAACAGAACCAAATAGAATCAAAAATAATTCAATGAATCGAAAAGTTGACTAAACCGAATTTAAAACTTAAACTATCGATTAAATAAGTTAATATAAACTATAAGAACATAAAATTAACAAAGATAAACAACATTTAAACAAGTATGCAAGATTCTAGGATCTAACAACCTCAAAGTGCTCATAATGAGATTGTCAAGTGTCAAATTGACTTTCTACCATGCTACACCCTTTGGTTAGTATTTCACTGAGTCAAATAGGTTCCAAATAGTGGGAATCAAACAAGAACAACACCATTCACAACCATTCTCACAGTTTCATTATTAAATCCAAACAACCCTTTAATGGACCAAAATTGAAGTTTTCACAACAAATGACTGCATAAGCTTATCATATTCAATCCAGAGGAACCAAAGTGTCAAAATGGACCTTTTCAAAGATAAACAAGATGTCAAACAAGTCTAGGCCTATGAACATCAAAGATTTGCATATTAACGATCAAGTGCAACATCAAACCACAATCAAATCCAAAACATAACAACCTAAGATTAAGCTATAAAATCATTAACAAACAACAAAGAAGCCGTAACATGAAAATTAAAGCATATAAAACATTGAAACAAAAAATGCAAAATGGTAAAAATGAGCTTACAAGTGAATCCAAGTTGAAACCGAGAATCATGGTCACAGAACACATCCTAAGGCTTTCCACAAAGCTTCTAAACCAAAGGCAATCCACAATTAACCTTGCTCCATGCAGTTTCACCAAGATCACTTCAATATTTTTGGATTTTCATTGTTTTTCTTGATTTTAAAGACTAAACTTGTTTTAAGGTCTCTAAAAGCTTTAAAGCTTTGTCAGGAGCTTACGTGAGCTTATTGAGTCCTTCAAACAACTACTTAACAAGAATTTAAAGTGACATGAAAATTATAGGTAATTAAGTAAAAGCTTGAAACTGAAAGATACTTGAAATTAAACCGAAATAAAGTTTCATTACACTACAATATTAAAACAAAGAAATGAGAAGTAATTTAAAGAAAGCATTTTAAAATTACACTACGTGACCAATGGCTAATCCAAAGGTATTTACACTACATGACTAAGGCTAGATTAGCCAAGTAACTTCTCTCTTGCCTCTCCTCCGATATTTATAGTCATTTGAGTTCCCACCACATTCCAATCAAATCCCACTTTAATTCATGTCCATTGGATAAGCGTAAATCATCCCACCGTTTAAGTGACTTTTGGCCAAAAGTGCTACTAGTAGATTGAGGCGCTCGCAACAATTAATGCTTCTTGTTCACATGTAGAGGTGGAGGGACATGTTTGGATAGGTTTATGGGTCAAGTGGTGGAGTTGATAGCAAAAGCAAGGTATGTGATGGTATAGGGAAGGTAAAGTTGTGAAATTTGGTATAGGTGTGCGTGAAAAGGTGGTGAGAGTGGGTAAGCAAGTGGAGGTGGAATACCGGGAGGTGGAAGGGTGGTATGGTTTTGGTGGGGTATGTGAGGGAGAGGAAAGCAGAAGTTTGGTTTGACCGGTATTGACCGATATTATTTAAGAACCGATATTATTTAGTGGAAGTATCTGCATTGAAACGTTAGTCTTCGCGAAACCATCAACGCATTGTACTTAGGCGAAACCATTGATTCGTGAGAATTAAAATAGGCTTGCAAAACCATCGATATCGCAGTAATCGAACTGTTTCACTCTTTTTGTACTTGGTTCACATAAAACACATTTTCATGATATTTGTAACATTTATAAGGTTATTTATGTGTTTTGGTTGTTTTAGTGGGTTTAAACAATATAAAATATATGTGTTTTAGACACATATCAATCACATAATATCGGTGTATCATGGTATGTCAATATGTGTAAGTACAATTTTGGTTTGTATCAATATGATAGTATATGTTACAAATAAACCATTCATCTAAGTAGTAGAGTATATGTATTAATATAGATGCCTTATTTTTTTAACACGGATGCCTTTTTTGTATAATGATGCACTAAAAGTATATGTATTTGTAATATAGATTCACTAAAAATATATGTATTAGGGAATGTTAAGTTCATCCATCACAAAGTATCGATGTATTATGGTATGTCAATATGTTTTAGAAATACCATTTTTTTTGTATCAATATGGTAGTACATGTTACAAATAAACCATTCAGAAACATAAGTACAAAGAGTAGCACTCACAAACTAGATCATATGCATAAGTACAAAGAGTAGCACTCACAAGCAAGAAAAGTAACAACACCAAGATGATACATGTGGAAAGGGGTGTAACGCCCATTGAAACATAGAATGATGTTAGCGATTTTTCAAATAACTAGTTCTAACTATGAGCAGAGGATTAGTAAATACACGACATATTTGGAATAATACAAAGTTATTTGTGTTCAGTTATATCTCTATTCGTAGCGCCTCAATTCGGATAATAGAACGTATGTCGTCACGGACATATGAAGCATCTCCCAAAGGGCACCTCCACTTACCATATCTCTTGTATTTACTTACGCAATTACATATACAAAGTACATGGCTTACTTCAAGGTTTTAAACTAAGAAAAAAGAATGATCTCAAAGCGATTCAAAAGCTTCTCAATCTTGGGAGCACGCCATGTAAAAGACCGATCTAGAAGTTATACCTAGGGTTACGCTCAATCATAAATATCACGGGTTAACTACTATTCGGACTTAGGAACTAACGAAGATCACATTCGAGTTCATAAAATGTACCTTAATGAGCTCAATGAAGGTAATCAATCGCTTTAATAGTACTCTTGTGATCCGCTTCCTAGATGGCCACATGCATAAGGTGATATTAGTTAGCTGGTTAGGTGACGGTTTATAATAAGATTTAGGTCAACATTATAACCTTTTAATGCGGATCAACATACAAGTCAGGTTTAACCCAACAACACTTACGTGTTCATATTTTAATGTGATAAAAGATGGAATATGTATTAAGCAGCGATTATAAATTAATATTAGTATGCACAATGATCAAACTTAGACGCGACATTTTTGTCTTGTTTCGAAAGTGCATTTAATTGCACACGAACCTCCTCAAATGTTTTACTTAAAATGAAAAATAATTTATGTAATTATATTAGAGCATGCAATCTATTTATAAATAAACGAGCTTTCGATAAACTGGACAAAGTGGTCTTGAGCCATACTTAGAAACTAAGAGAAGACAGACACCTTCAAGTTGGGAGTAGCAGGGTCTGGTAGCCTCATGTTGTGTGGAAATGCACTGAGTACTATATTCCGCATTTGAATGCAGCTTGGAGGAATGATATAACAAAAACTAAATGGTAATTACAAAGGAACTCTGGAAAATCATGAAGCATAAAATAGTTGCCCAAGTATTTTCCAAAGATGCACTAAACTTACAAATGGATGCCCTACTATAACCAATGATGCTCTAAACATACAAGCGGATACACTAAACATACACATTGATGCCTTAATATGTCTCACGATGCACTAATTAATACTCAATGACGCCTAATATGTATATTGATGCACTAAACATACATGTAGTTGCCAAAGTATTTTCCATTGATGCACTAAATATACAAATAAACCATTTTATATGGAAGTAAGTTGAATTTACCTCTCTAATTGTACATGACGACCGAACAGACCAACTAATTACGGAGGACAAGTCAAGAGGTGCATACTTAAAAAGGTATTTTTAGCTCTAACACTATTGGTTTGATGCACTAATCACACATAGCATATGACCCATTCATACAAACAGTTGCTTTATCACATCGAATGCCCTAATTATACGAACAGATGCCTTAAATTATAACGATATTATTTAACCATGCATTAACTAGTTACGATACTAACAGATGCCTTAACTTATTATACTAACAGATGCTCTAACAAATGATCATACGTATGCTTTTAACAGATGTCGTAATGTTTAGATGCCCTGATCATATTGGTGATGTAATGATCATACATATAGATGGTCTAACACTTTTGTTTTGGTGCACCAAACACATAATACACATGCCTCATTCATACATACGTTGCTCTACCACTACATATGCTGCAACAATACAGTTGATGCCCTTATTATCCTAATAGATTCCTTAACTAATTACTATAACAGATGCCTTAACTAGTCATATAGATGCTCTAATAAATGATCATACGTATTCTTTTACAGATGTCGTAATGGTGATCACTACAGATGATGCAACAATACATTTGATGCTCTAACTATGCTAACGAGATGCCTTAACTAATTAATATAATGATGCCTTAACTAGTCATATAGGCGGTCTAATAAATGATCATACGTGTGCTTTAATCGATGTCGCAATGGTGATGCACTGATCATACTTGTACATATGGTGATGCACTGACCCAAGTTCTAAAGATGCACTAAACAAACATGTCAAATGGATGCAACAATACATTTGATGCTCTAATTTTGCAAAAGGTGTATGATGATGTTTAGGATTGCATTTGAGGCAAATTGTCTTAGAAACATGTTTCTTAGATGCCACATGGTTGAGACATGTGAAAAGGATGGTTGAGACATGTTTTCTTAGGCGCCAATTTGAATCGCAATCCCAAACACCACGATTTAGAGTGACTTGAGTGATTTATTAGTGAGTTGTTGTATCTCCACATGGTTTTTATTAAGTGGTCCAGTAGCATAAAATTTTATTCTAATTAAAAAGTTATAGTAGTAAAAATTCAGTCATATATATCAAAAGGAAAGTTAAGAGCTCGCAACTAAATCAGTATTTGAAAATTAAAAATGAATACGGAAGTACTATCAAGAACATACCCAATCCCAAGAATTCTTATCGTCAGGTTCATTGAAAGATGCATATATTGCTGAAGTTTCATCCACCGGATCGGATCAAATAGTTCAAAAAGCAATCCCAACCGCTCATTTATCAATATAGAATATGCGCCTTATATCTACAGGCTTCAGGCTTGGGAATGCAATCCCATATCTACAACAAATAACATGTTATCATAAGTTTCAAGTCATGTTATTTCTTAAGGTTAACAAGACAATAAAATAAGTTACCTTATGGATATCTTTCCTCAATTCTGATTCAAGACATATTTTGTTACTTTACAAGGTACAAATATTTCCAGTTTACAAAAGTTATACCTTTGTTTAATCACGTATGACAAGCATTAAAGTTGTTTTACGTGGACCAAATAAATAGAACATAGCCTGCAAAAAACCATAATATTAGAAAGAGTATATAGACCATAATATTTCAAGTCCTCATCACTATACACTAGAGCATTTGAAAAGCTAGAAAGAGGGCGTCAACAGACATCTCCAACAACATCTAAACCCAAACCCCTATCATTTGAAAATAATACTAAACTTTTAAGTCCTTATTAGTAATTCTTTAAACATATACATCCATGCCTTAATATGTTTGATGATGCACTAATCTTCTCACAGAATGCTCTAATATGTTCAATGATGCAATAAACATATAAAGAGATGCCCAAGTATTTCCAGCAATGCACTAAACATACAAATGGATGCCCTAATATGACCAACGATGCACTGAACATAAAAATTGACTAAATACATACAATGATGCCTTAATATGTCTAATTGTTAGCCTTAATTGTTTTATTAGAAGTGATGGTCATTCACGTTTAGGAACTTTGCAACGTGTGTTAGATATCGTGATAGAATAGTCAACGAGCTCGTGGAGTGGGCTAAGCTAATTGGTTACATGTTAAGGTATGCTAAGCCGTGTATAAGCTTAAGCATCCCAAGCCCAATCCAAGTCCACGAAAAGCCCATAGAAAGCCTTTAGGGCAACAAACCTCTTGTACTATAAATACCCCTCAAATGGTCATTTGAGGGTGTGCTGAGTGTGTGTGTGTGTGTTTCATATGAATATTGTTTTCATCTTCTACTCTTTGTCTCTCTAAAATACACATATCTTCATTCAAGTCACCATATCTTTTCCTCATCTTTCTTATTATATTGTGTGAAATGGATTAATAAAAGGGTACTAACAAGTGGTATCAACAACCTAACGATGGTTTAGAAGTGTTTTGTTGAAAAAATCGTGACTTTTGTGTCAAATATCTGCGTCTTCAAAATTTTTTGACACTTTTCTCATGTTTCCTTTCTTCGCTTAACTTTTAAGTTATTTTACATGTCAAAGTAGAAATTTTTAAGGTTATCAGTTTTATTTCTTCTTTATTTCGGTCCAAAAGTCATCTATCAAATCATCATTTTTTCTTGGTCTAAAACTGCTTCTGTCCAAAGAGTTTTTTACAACTTTAGTTTTAGCTAATTTTGTGTCCAAACAGTCCAGTCCAAATGCTTATCTCATCCAAACAGTTTGTTGTCCAAAGTATCTTTCTTTATCTTGTTCTGTTTCTGGTCACAAGAACCGGTTAAACTCATTGCTAGAAAACTTGGTCGAAAACGCACGGGAAAATCTTGGTCGGGAAAAAGTCAACGAAAAGTCAAAACCCTCTTTTTACGCGTGTGGTCCGGTTCTGCAGTAAGACCTCATCTCACGCCTCGCACTTACGACTATATTCGATCGATTACGATTTACTTGGAAAGTATCTCCTACCTTTATTACGCCTAAACCTTACTCGTAAGGGTTGCTTACGCCTAAAGGTGTTACGCGTAACAAGTGCTTACGCGTAAGGTTTTACGAGTAGAGGTTACGCATAACATAAGTTTACGAGTAATCAAAGGAATCTACGCGTAAGGTTTTGAAAAAGTTTACGATAATCAAGGTTTTACGCGATAAATCGATTCGCCTAAGAGTTACGCATAACTTTTACGATCAAAGGTTATTGAAACCACACAAAAGATTCCATACGAAAAAAAAGAAAGAAAGAAAAGGACTCAACCATTTAGCTCGGACCTACATCAAACAACAACCTCAAGACTTTTTCAAACCCAATCAAGCCACTTTATTCAAAACGAAAAAGATCTCAGATTATCTCTTAACAATATAATCGATTCATCTTGGAAAGAGAACCCAAAAGAGATTTACATCATAGATCTAAGTGAGAAGCTTTCACTTCTTTGAATATCCGAAGTTATTAAGAGAAGAATAAAACAATCGTGTTTCATCATCTCTTCCTTTCGGTTTTACAAAATCAAAATCAAAGACAACCAATCAAAACCTACCCTGTTGCTTGGATTAATCGGATAGTAACTCACAGAAGCTTGCGCATGGGAGATTAGTTGGGTTGAGTAAGAGAATCAACAGGGACGTTATTTAGTTTTTATTAATTTGCTGCGTTTTGATTTAAAGGGATTTTAGGAGTTTGGTATCTGCGTTTCAGATAAAAAGGGAAAAGAGATCTCAGTTTTTTTGTGACTGCGTTTTTTTTAGAGTGAGATTAGGTTGAGATTATTCGGGTAAAGTTTCATAAGTGGCTTTATATCCGAAAGTTTAGGGCAAGTAGTTATTGGACTTGGGCTAGAATATTTAGTGTTGGGCTTCATGACTAACACATTCGTGTGTTGAGTGGACGTTTGTGTTGGATTATTGGTGTTGGACTTTAGTGACTATAGTGTCACAAGTGAAATTTTTCGGGTTAGTTGATTATAACTACCGTGCTAGTTCTTGGATAACATGATTCAAAACAAAATTACTTCTTTATCGCTCTACAAGATCCATAAATTCATTTCATACATACCTTCCTCAATGGCAACTCCGGCGGATCGTCTCAAAACCGCTTTGATTCATTCTTCAATGACCTAAACATTAGTCCAACTACACCAAATAACAACAACCCATGGATTTCATCGTACAATACGCAGCTTTCTCAACCAAGTATTCATATGAGTCAACAAGGACACATGGAGATGTTATTGGGAATCATCAAGGATTTGCTACGGTATACAAATGGGAATCGATGCAATATGCGGGGATGCTTTGTTTGGACATCGAAGTCGATTGTGAGTCGAATATGGGATATCAAAATGGAATAATCGTTTTATGACTTCGCTCGAATGCTACCTCCGAACCTCAAAGCCAAGATTCGAGTTATTTTGATTCGAATCTAGTGTCAAACCAATGACGAAGCTTGAAAGGCTCAAGTACATGTTCTTTCATAGCACGTAAAGAAGAGTCGGAATTGAGTTGATGATGAGGAATACGAATTCATGAATCCAGGACTTACGATAAAGCAAACTCATCATATAGTCAACCAGCAGGACACAACATCAAATGGTACTTTTGATACAACTCCGGTCTACGACACATATCCACTCAATGAGGTACCAAATTATAGTAATGTTGCTAATTCGTTTACTCATGAGAAGCCACATTCGTGTCTCCGAACCTTATTATGACACATATGGGGAGCAAGTTAATAGTAATGTTAACTCAAACTCCATATATGGATCCTAATGGAGGTCAAGTTGCATGAATGGTGCTAATGATGAGGAAACACGTGCTTACTTTGAAACATTAATTAATAATTGTGGTATTGAGATTGAGAAAGTCCAAAGGTCACCGCGAGGTTAAGGCCGCGAATAAGAAATTGACCGGTGAGCTTGAGAGTTACAAGGAGAACATAAAAGCCTTCAATTTCATAAAACAAACAATCGAATTAGAAATTGGTTATCGAAATTTGGTTTCTAAAGAACAACTTTTGCAAATAAAGTATAACACACTTGATGTGAATTTGAACTTAAAATTAAATCTTTAAACAAGGAAATTTCGATTTAAATAACCAACTTTCTAAACAAAAGAAATGTTTTCTAATCTTGAAAAAGAGAAGAAGCATTGATTATCGATTTTCAAAACGAGAAGATTCTCTTCTTGATGAAATTCTTGATAAAATGAGAAAATCCAAACTTTGGAAAATTTGCTTCTTAAAACGGGTCACTCGCTCAAAAAATCAAGATGCTTTCTAATCAAGTAAATCCAGCGGTTTCATACTAACAATAGAATGGCACTTGTAACTACCCTTCTTCGCTCCTCAAGAAAGCTCGAAACCTCGTAATGTGTTAAGCAAAGGAAATGTTTTGCATGAACCCATAATTGTTCGTGATTCTCTTGAAACGTTGGAACTATCTCGAGGAGAGTAGATCAAAATGAAATAAAAGAATCCGGATCTTAAACCGATTGATTATAACAAATGGAACAAAATTAATGGAATTACTTTTGTGTCACAAAAAGAAAAGTCAAAGTTTTCCATCACATCCTGTGTTTCAAACAAAGAGTCAAAACCAGTTTAAAAAACAATTGTTGTCTCAAATTCTCTTTCGAACATTGAACAAATGTCTTCAAACAATCCTTTTAACACAAGTGATGCGAGAAGTATTTTAGAAAATGTGAAAACTAGAATTGTGGATCTTCAAGACACTGTTAAAACTAAAACCACTATTACACCTAACAACTGGTTCTCTAGTTTTGACATCGAACAAAGAAAGTTTTTGAAACTCAATTTCCTCACCGACCGGCATCGCGTCGAGGGTAATTCATTTTGAACAAGCGCTTTTGAAAGAAACAAATGACTTTGTCAAGGACCATAAATCCTGTAAAGCAAGCTAATGAAAGTGTTGAACACATCAAACTTTTGGAAAATTTGAATGATTCTCTCTTGAAGATGTTATGACTACCGATATCATGTCCATTATTTTACAAACATATTCATTGAAGATCATGAAAGACTCGAGGATGAGACCTCAAATTGTTTCAAAATATGAAAAGCTCTTGAAAAGAAAACGTGTCCTATTTTAAACAACTTGATCGAAAACCGAGGAATGCAAGTACGACAAATTGTCGTATGAGCGTGCCTAAAGGACATGAAAGAGCAAAATGATCTTTGAGAGCTCATTGAATGTCTAAAGGGAAGGCATGGATACTAAGTTTGCAAAACCATTGACCGAGGAGAAAACAAATGTTCCCAAACCGGTTTTCAAACCAAAATGTCTATTTCTCGCTTGCTCCAAAGTCAATGAGAAAAATGATTTGTCAAAAACAGTCACTCCACATTCCCCGCCTATTAAAAAGAGAATTATCAAAGGTTTTGAAAAGAAAAAGCGATTCTTGAAAAACCTAAAGTGATTACACCGGCATTTCTAGGAATAGTACACGAATGTGACCAAAAATCCAGTTAAAGAATCATGCTTGTTCTAATGACATGGTCAACAATCACTATCTAGAAGAAGCTAGGAAAAAGGCATGACTCAAAAGAGGCAATTTTAGGTGCAACATCTAGGTGATGAATTCTACAAGATTTCAAGGCATCGCTAGTAGTAGTAAACCATTACCTAGGAACACTCTACAAAGACTAGGGATTGGCTTACATCTAAGAGTAGTTAAAAAAAGAAAATGCTATGCCCTTAGAAAACAACACTAGGAATTCTAAGTCTTTTTCGAACAAGAATCAATTTCAAAAGACTGTAGTGACAAAGTTAAAGTCATTGCTTTTAAACAAGAATATTGAATTTGTCAGACTACATGTAAAAATGTGTCTTTCGGGTTAATCATGAGGCATGTGTCTCACAATATCTCAAGAAAGATAATTCTCGTGCCAAGGCACAATCCACTAAGACACCAAATAGAAACAAGCCCGTTGATAAAATGTCTAACAAAAAGAAACCTAATAGGTGGATCTCTTCAGACGTAGTTTTTCTAAAAGCGAGTCTTCCACCGCATCCGATAAGAAAACAACTCCTAGATCTTACCTTAGGTGGATTCCCACGGAAAAGTCTTCAACCAAGTTGGTCTTAGATGGATTCCCGGAAAGATTTTTGATACTTGCACCAACACGTATAATAGTGAAACTCATCGGGGATAAGGAAGTAGAAACCACTACAACCGTTGATAGTGATCACCCTCACCGTGAGGAATCTTGTACTTCTAACATCATTATTTGTGAAAACTCTTCTTCTTTGGTTGCGGTGAATCAATATCTACGAACCCATCTCATCGTAGGGTTCCAATTCAGTAAAATCTTCTTCTTCATTTCTATCTTCTATC
The DNA here is from genome assembly GCA_022545495.1 of Chrysanthemum lavandulifolium. NCBI lineage: Eukaryota > Viridiplantae > Streptophyta > Magnoliopsida > Asterales > Asteraceae > Chrysanthemum > Chrysanthemum lavandulifolium. The sequence goes on along the minus strand of CM040241.1, from coordinate 139,439,770 downwards.
TTTGATTTTCCATTTCTTTTAAAACCAACAAAAGCAAAATATAAAATATAAAATCTTTCAAAAAATACAAAACAATAGAAAATCAAAAATCCAAAAATATTCTTCTCGACATGTCTCTCGTATAATCGATATTACATGCGTTTCTAGAAATGTCATTCAACAATGATACGGGCATGTACTGATGCTGAGCGAGAGTTCTTTAATGTTTTCCAAAACATGTCGTTTCTCAAAAATTTCTTAAAATATGGATTTCGTATACTTCAGTACGAAACCCGAACTTCAAATTAATGGCTTCTGGACACATCAGTTCAGGACCCGCGCTTCAAAGAAAGTAAAGTGCTTATCAAAATCAAAGGTTTAAATTATTTTTTCAAGCGCTATTCCTAAAAACATAATGGCTTGTAAGTATTTCAGCTACAAAATCGATTTTCATAAATATCGAGCACTTATCCTAAAACAAATGAAGATAATTCTTCTTCTATATCTTCAAAAGATTTTTTAAAATCTTCTTCACTTCTTGCGTACCATTGATTCGAAATTTTTCAAAAAGATTTTTCAAAATCTCTCACATTTGGTACCAAGATAACTCCCTCTAAACCCTTAATTGATTCTAAATTTTCTGTATGAAATATATGCTTTCGTTAAGGGGGAGTATTAAACCAAAATTGTTCCAAAATTCATGCTAAATCAGTTTCTCTCCAAATGCTTTTCGAAAACATATCTTTTAATCATTTTGTTTCAAAAACATCATGGATATGCTATTTTTGAGGGGAGAAACATGATTAAAATGTGATCAAAGGTTTAATGATCGTTGTTTGAATCTCAAAAGAGCTCGACTCGCTTGAAACCAATGAATTGACGAGGAATAATGTACCATCTCGAGAAACTTTCTATGGACTTGACCAGACGGGTAATAATTTCAAGCTAGTTCTCTAGTGATGTAAACGTGTCTCGAATCGGTCTTGTTCATTTAAAGTCGATCAATTCAAAACGCAAGCTCTACCCTCTCGTGCGATTTCAACCAAAACTTATAAGCACATGTGAAGGGGAGTGTTTCAAAATATAAAACTCTGAAGTGTTCCAAACATGTTTTCTATCAAAACACTTTGAGATTTTCAAGAAAAATGGTTTTATGGCAACAATAGGACGGTCATGGAGTTATAAGGTGACTAAGGATAGGAAATTGGTCCTATGATCCGCCATAGCGGAGTGATCTACCCAAGGACATCACCAATAGTTAGTATTAGAAGTCCTTAGGTATGATTGAAAAAGGAGTAATGTGAGAAAGGAGAAAGAAGGGGTTGAAGAATTAAAAGAAAAGTAATGAAAAGGGTGAAAAGAAATAGCCTCCATAATCAACCTTAGGGCGAAACCGGGTTCAATTCATACTCTCTTGGTTGTCACTAGATGACACCGGTATTGAAGATAAAGACGCCATGGACCCAAAGGACGCATCGCATTAAACCTTCTAGCCACTCAATTCCTCTCAAAAGGGATTTGTTTCATTCTCACGGAACCCTACATAATCTATTGACTTTCTTAGAGATCGTTGGTATTGAAGAAGGAGACCTCTCCTAGTCTCCGCTCAGAAAACCAAAATGCACTATTGAGTCTAGAGCCACGAGATTCATCAAAAGATCTCATAGGAACACTTGACATGACATCGCTTGTTGTTCATCAATAAGGACACAAGTGATATATTCTAGAATCCTACGCAGATCTTAGCAATTTGCCGAACATTTATGAGAAGTTTCACATCCGTGATCTTCGTGATTGAATGGAAACTCCGCCGTGGTCAACATCAAGCGACCTTGACAAGCAGTCACGGTAACTCCCGTGGATTACGCTTAGTGTGTCTCAAACGGTCTACGATCGTGGGTGATGCTTGTGTACCTCACGACTCATCCGAATCAGTAGGTGTATTTGCACATCGCGTTATCTCACTTGTGGGACTCTAGTTCGAGAACGGCCTCTGTGAGAATTAGAGATATGTTTTCACACTATGTCTGTTAACACCTCGAAATTCAAACTTGTAAGTGCGAATCCGCTTATTACTAACAATGTTTTATGTTTTCTTCTTATGGAAGCTCCGAGCGGATGGATCGTGCGACTGGTCACATGCTCATACAAACAACACATGAAAATTCTCATCATAATCAAAGGCTACATAAAGTTAAAGATGATTCTTCGTCAATGTCAAAGAATCTACAAAGTGTAAAGACTCGAGAACTACATCATTGGTAACCAAAGACAAATAGAAGTGTGAGCATGGTGGAGAAAGACGTGGAGATACCTAACCAACGGTTGACAACGGCGACAACCACATCAACTAATCACAAAGCATGAAGGAACAAAGAATTAAGACTATTCTATATCTACACGCAAAGTTCAAACTCAAGGAAAGTAGAGATCTTATCAAGTGGAGCATCTTTTGAATGGCCACCCCTAGGGGAGATTGTTAGCCTTAATTGTTTTATTAGAAGTGATGGTCATTCACGTTTAGGAACTTTGCAACGCGTGTGTTAGATATCGTGATAGAATAATCAACGGGCTCGTGGAGTGGGCTAAGCTAATTGGTTACATGTTAAGGTATGCTAAGCCGTGTATAAGCTTAAGCATCCCAAGCCCAATCCAAGTCCACGAAAAGCCCATAGAAAGCCTTTAGGGCAACAAACCTCTTGTACTATAAATACCCTCAAATGGTCATTTGAGGGGTGCTTGCTGTGTGTGTGTGTGTGTGTGTTTCATATGAATATTGTTTTCATCTTCTACTCTTTGTCTCTAAAATACACATATCTTTATTCAAGTCACCATATCTTTTCCTCATCTTTCTTATTATATTGTGTGAAATGGATTAATAAAAGGGTCCTAACACTAATGATGCACTAATCATAACTATTGATGCTCTAACATGTTCAATGATGCACTAAACCCGCAAACATTTAACCGATGTAGCAACTACAAACACGATGCACTAAAACAACACGAAGCCCTAACGTGTAATTTGATGTCATAAATTTACACACGATGTCCTAATATGTCATATCCTACAATAATAAACACATATGATGTAAATTAGTGCATCGCATTTATAATAATCTTACTTAGACATTTTATCTAACACATAGTGTGCAACTTTAATAAACACACTTTTATGCATTTTTTCACAAATTTATTATAAATAATTAAACATTAAAATGAATAAATTATTCGGTTTATATAAATTATATAATTAAATTGTTATATATAATTAACTAACTTGAAGAAGATCATTGATGATGTAGCGTTTGTAAATGAATGAGACATGACCAACGGTGGCGCAAGCGTAGAGGAGTGAAGATTGGCGCGGATGCACGACGGAAGACGGTGGCGACGGTGGTGGTGGCGATGGTAAGTCATCTCATCATAAAAATAGATTATTAGCTCATCTCACCTGTTTGGCGTAGAAGTGTGGCGGTGGCGGTGTAAAGATTGAAGCGGTGGTTGCACAATGGAAGACGGTGGGGATAGTTGTGGTGGTGGTCTTAATGAGTCGTCATCTACGACTTATCTGTTTGATAATGAAAGTGAAAGTGATGATCTCTTTGATATTCCTCTTTGTTTATTTTTTTTAATTTTACCCTAAACTTTCAAGTGTTTACATAATCTACCTGAAACTTTTTTCTCACTTTCTCTAATTACACTTTTATCTAGAACCGGACTATATATCTCTATATTATATATAACAGAGGCGTTTGGCATTAATGCCACCTCAATGCCACATAATCCATTTTAATGCCACATAAGCATTTGTTGTCCAACTAAGCAATTAATTGTTAATTTTGGAATTTTATTTTATTTTTGTAATTTTCGGATTTTTAATAATTATTTTAATAAATTTCGAATTTTTTTCATTTTTATTCTTCAAAAATCATGCATGCAGTGGATTCGAACACGGGTCTGTTAGTCTACAAACAAACATGATTACCACTAGACCAACACATTTTTGATTATAACTTGGAAAACCAAATTTATAAATCTCTACAACCAATCATTGACCATTTTGATTAGTTTGAAAAGGAATGTATTTATCTCCAAAATTATATAGCACATATCCATTCCTTAATAATAGTTTTTGATTATACACATTACCCTAATCTTATTTCACGTTTAAATTTTATATTTTTTAAGAGATGACAGGGAAAAAGTATGTCTCTTTCCCTCAAAACCCTAATGATGAAACTATGTTCTCGTGTATGTTTGTTTGTAGTTTTTGCGTGTTAAACTTCGCCTTTGCAGTGTTAGTCATCTTCTTAATATATCAATGTGTACAAAACAAATCGAAATTGACTAATTAATTCAATTAAGCATCACGCCCAAAAATTTATGAAGTTGAGTTTTTCATGGCAATGTAACAAACTATTTTATATGTTGAGGTAGTTGTCATAGTTGCATGTATTATAGTTGTATTTGCTCATTGGCTACATTTGGTTGCTTTTTCACTTAAAAGATGAGCTATTTATTCATTCTTTTTCTAACATATATCGGGAGAATTACTTCTTACTTGCCATCCGGAGGTCCATTCATGAGAATGGATAGTTCAATCGAGCAAGCTTATTTATATTCTTAATATGATTTATTATTAAGAGGTTTGAGGTAGAAGCACCGACACTCTTAAGTGTAAAATCAATCAAATCAAATTTGTGTTTAAATTTTTTCCGATGTTTTTCTTTTAAATCTTTGTACAAGCGTGTCATGTTAATCGGATTTTAGAATGATAATCTTACCCGATACTTGATACTAATAAGCTTTTGGTATCTCTGGTACAGCACAGTGTATTCAGCTTCGGGTATTGCAGGCCGATTAACCCGAAAAGATAGGCAGTACCGTTGGTCAGGTTCGCCTCATCTCGGGCTAATATTGCCTTGCTAAAACAAGTTTGACGACCAACTATTATAACTTGAAAAAGCTATTAAAACCAAGGATAGTTATGATTTTGTAAGCATGTATTTTTTTTACTATGTAAAATTTTAGTTCTTTTAGTAGGTGCCTGGAAACTAATAAGTGCAATTGATTTGTTGGTGATAATACAGGTTTTGTGACTATTAAATGAAGCTGTAGAGTGTAGACGAAAGCGACCCCGATTTGGATGAACCTGAAGTCGACCATTTGTTGCACACGGCTGAAACCATTAGGAAAGACTATCCAAATGAAGATTCACTAGACTTTCGAATGTTGGAATGATATTAGATTTGGGTGAATCGTATTTTCAAAACTAAATACATGTTTATTCACCTTTGATGTATCTCGCTACTCAATAGCGGCGGGTTGTAGCAGTTTAAATGGGGATGATGGGTGTACACGTTCAACAGCTTGAGGTTATTTCACTATTAGTTATTTATGTATTGTAAATGTTCTGGTGTGATTTTTTAAATACTCTTTGGTTTCCCCTTTTTTTGTTGACTATTCGTTCTTATTTTCTTTATTATGCTACAGGTAATGTTTCTTACAGTGGCCCTCATAGTTGAATCTTTCATACAAGAACAACCTGCAATCCCGACATTCTCTTAGACTTTATACTACCTCCGTGCACTATGTAATTGATGACACTAGCCTTTTCATACATACGTGTATGTGAGTATTAGTTGGTGCACCAAAGACCAAAACTCTAAACATACTAAAAGCAAACACGGCCACGATTCAGTAATCTTGAATAAAGCGAGGTAATAGAAAAATAATATATGTATCATTGCTGATATCTATAACAAACGCTATTCTTTTGGGGTAATTAAAGTTGTAATATGAGCTATTTTTCACCCAAGTCTAATCTATTAAAGAACGATCAAAGAATGGAACTTTGGGTAGCAACCATCATATAGATTAGTAACATCCGATAAGTAAAATTAGGTCAAGTGTCATATAGAGTTATAAAATAAATGCCGGCTTATTGCCTTTGTAAGTAAAAGGACCCTTATGGAAATCCTTACCATAGGTTTAATTTGAATTTAAGTGAATGAAGTGATATTGTTGATCGTAGGAGTTTAGGCGCGGTAGCGCTTTTGATTGACATTATGCTTCAACCCGATTGTTGTTTGGATGATGTGGAAATAATTAAAATATAGCGGGTAACATAATCACTTTTGACATGGCATGAAACTCATGTTGGATGTGTTATCATTTTTGTCCGGTTGTATATAAGTAGTTATTTGTCTATTTTTTTGGAAGGGAAAATATAACATATATTGTAAAAACAAACCAACAAGATACACATCAAGCCCACTATAGGCTAATGAAACCAAAACTTCAAAAGATTACGAGATGTAACATTACAAATACAATATTCGCGGGTCGAGTAGTTGTGGGTACGTCTTTTTGGCCATGAACTTCCAACAATCTATTTGAAGCTTTCAATTCTTTTAGTACATTTCATCAAACTCATGTCATGTATTTTATCAAATGCACATCTGACAATCTCATTTCATTACTTTATCATTCGCTAAAAGCATACTATTATTGTAGATCTCTAGACTTATTTCATACTGAGTGTACATGTCGGAATTTGCTGTTGTTAATCTGGAGTGTTATGATAGAGGCGATAATCAATTCAATAGTGAATAAACATAGTGATAGAGCAATAAGAATTAGGAAAGATAATGGACTTTTCTTTTTTCTTTTTTTTTTCAATGTCACAAGATGTGAATTTGTTAGATTTTATTCAAACCACGCAGTATTAAAATATTTTACACCAAAGTTTGAACACACGAGATACCTTGGATTACCATAGTGAATGAGTTGCTCATACTCAGCTTGCCAAGACGAACACCAATGGGCTTGCTAATATCATCAATCACAATGACCAACGGCATGGCCTGCTAGGCTAAAGAGCTATAATTAAAACTCGCCACCAGCAACCGTAGTGCTTCAGATGCTATGGGGACATATTCATAGTCGACAAAGAAGACCTTAGCTTGAATGACGAGAATAGTGGCTATATTTTTAGCATCTAGCCTTGTGTTAATTGCGTTAAGCACAGCTCCTGCCATTGGTACAACAAAATGCATCTCATATAACGCAGGTACATTTGGTGCGAGCACATATACCTATTTAATAAAATTAAACCAAATATTAGAATCAATAAACATTTTTATGTATAAAATAATCTTTTAAATTTCAACAACCCATGCATTACACTTTAAAAGGCTAAGGCAAGAAACTTACAACATCGTTTTGATAACGTTAAGGGACCGTAGGGAGAAGCGAGATGGCAGCAACGTTCATAAGTTTGGCGCCACGTAAAGCGGACTTCGTAGTATATATGATGACATACGGTTGGAATAAACCATAGGCTCTTTTGATGAAAGTTAGAGGAGTGAGAGGGACATAATTTATGGACACTTAGGAAGTTTATCCATTTTGTGAAGCTAAGTATGTAATCAAACACTAAGAATGTTAATCTTGAGAGATATCGTCTCACTCTGCAATTTTTTGAAGAAGAGAAGCTGGTGACTAGGGGTCATAGGAAAGAGGTCATTTTCGTATTTCTAACAATTTCTTTAATATAAGGATGTTGACATAATATTTTCATATATTGTATCTATGTTGTAGATACATATATATGTTTATGTCACACACTTGCTCTTCCTTAAAAGCTATACAACACACTGCTTTGTAACCTATTTGCAGAGACGTGTTTTTAATGTATTTTGAATGATCATTTAATGCAAGTGTACGTCTATGAATTTGGCTTTTGCATGTCACAATTAACAATGAGTAATGTTCATGTTTTATCCATAATTCATATGAGCTTACTTGAAAGGATAAAGATTTAAAAAGGCTTATAGGTCTTGGTCTTGGCAAATGTATTTGGAAATCATGACCAACACCGATAAGATTCGATTATGTTAGTAAAACCACATATTTTTAGAGTAACATTCACATAACTATCTTAGGTGATTGCTCTAAAGTCTAAACAATTAAGACCAAAATAGTCGATAATATGTAGAGAAGAGCATTGCTACAAAGATGTGAATTTTATTTATTAATAACTACAGAGCAAAATGGTTCAAAATTTTATTAAAATGTAGAAAGATAACCTTGATGCTTGATGTCACCCAAATTAATTATTTTCTTTCTTTTTCTTGCAACAAACACAATTGTTTCGAAGAACACTAGCGCTCACGTCCTCCTCCAACAGATTCGATTCCAGAATGAGAACATGATCAAGACTAGAAAATGCAAGGACTTATGACTAAAATGATTTTCACTTGAGCATGTGCTTGAGGAAGGATAGGTGAAGCAAATGATAGCCAACTCTTGCTAAAAGGGTATGCACTAACTTAAATTAAAATGATACTAATCAGCATCGCAAAGAAATGAGGCTACCGCAGCTAATCTGAAAAACGACATGTTCTGATCTATCGACCCAAGAGACTTTTATATCATATCAACTACATCAGCCACTGCAGCATCGAGCCCAGCTATTATGTCACTCTGCTACCAAAGCCGAACATACTTTTAATTGCTAAATGAACATAGGTGCCATCCCGATCACTGACTGCAGCAGAACAACCAAACTGATATGGGTGGCACCTCTACTGATGTGAGCCGATATGCAGGAAGTTATGAAAAAGCTCTTGAAACACAAATAGCTGGTGCTATAATTCAAGCACCTCACCACGACATTAGAACAAGGAGCGGTGGTGGTTGCAAGTTAAAGTTTCAATTTGGAGCGTTTAAGGTGCACATCCGGATCCAATATGTTATCGGAAAGGACGTGAGTTAGTCAGACATCGACACTCCTTTTAATCTTTTAACCTAATGAAGACCAATGTCGGTGGAAGAAATTGGACAAGGGTTTGTGAATGTGTAATGAGACAATGTGTCGCCCTATTAGGCAATTAACCGAACCGAAAGGTCACGAAACCAAGAACCATGCTCTCGCTTGCTTTGAAGGTGCGGGCCTAATACATACTTGTGCGTTGCATATTCATTGGGTATGAGCAGATATTAAGTCGAAATGTTTTAACAGATACATCTCATTCGTAATGATTCAAATGGAGTATATATTAGGAGGCGTTTGGATTAGCTTATTTTCGGCTTTTGTTTTATTTGAAAAGGAAATGCTCATAAGCTCTTTGATTTTCAGTTGAATGATTTGATCATAGTACTATTTTGATATGGATATTGCGATCTCGATTCAATGGTGATGATAACAAAAGATCCTTATGCTATCATTCTTATATAAAGTTGTGTTTTTTTCCGCAGAGTACAATATAATTTGCTACATAATAAACATATAATCGATTCAAAATGTAATCCTAAACACCCAATATTAATCGTGGACTTACGTTATTGCTGATGAGCTGCCTCCTTGATGAAGGGAAGCATGCTTATCATACATGGTAAATCTTGGAGCAAGACATTCTCGGTTTGGTACATTCAGTTGGTGTTTATTGGCTTGATGTAATGCAACTGAAAAACTCAAGGCACACCAAGTAAGAAATATGTTTTGATTTCCCAACTCCTTTTATTTAGAAATATGTGGAGCGAGAAGTTGAGATTGTGGCACAAAGTGGTCACCTTGGTGCAGTTACAAAGATGTGAATTTTGTTTATTAATAACTACAGTAGCAAAATGGTTCAAAATTTTATTAAAATGTAGAGAAAGATAACCTTGATGCTTGATGTCACCCAAATTAATTATTTTCTTTTCTTTTTCTTGCAACAGGCACAATTGTTTCTCAAGAACACTAGCTGCTCACGCCCTCCTCCAACAGATTCGATTCGAATGAGAACATGATCAAGACTAGAAAATGCAAGGACTTATGACTAAATGATTTTCACTTGAGCATGTGCTTGAGGAAGGAGAGGTGAAGCAAATGATAGCCAACTCTTGCTAAAAGGGTATGCACTAACTTAAATTAAAATGATACTAACTGCATCAAAGAAAATGAGGCTACCGCAGTTAACTGAAACGACATGTTCGATCTATCGACCCAAGAGACTTTATATCATATCAACTACATCGCCACTGAAAGATCGAGCCCGGCTATTATGTCACTCTCCAAGCGGTCAAAGCCGAACATACTTTTAATTGCTAAATGAACATAGGTGCCATCCCTGACCACCGCACTGGCAGCAGAACAACCAAAGCGATATGGGTGGCACCTCACCGATGTGAGCCGATATGAAAGTTATGAAAAAGCTTTTGAAACACAAATAGTCGGTGCTATAATTCAAGCACCTCACCACGACATTAGAACGAAGAGTCGCGGTGGTGGTTGCAAGTTAAAGTTTCAATTTGGAACGCGAAGGTGCACATCCGGATCTAATCATATCGGAAAGGACGTGAAGTTATCAGACATCGATTAATTCCTTTTAATCTTTAACCTAATGAAGACCAATGTCGATGGAAGAAATTGGACAAGGGTTTGTGAATGTGTTGCTAATGAGACAATGTGCCGTCCCTATTAGGCAATTAACCGAGTGAAGGTCACGAAACCAAGAACCATGCTCGCTTGCTTTGAAGGTGCAGCCCAATACATACTTGTGCCGCTGTATATTCATTGGGTATGAGCAGGATATTAAGTCGAAATGTTTTAACCAGATACATCTCATTCATAATGATTCAAATGGAGTATATATTAAGGAGGCGTTTGATTAGCTTATTTTTGGGCTTTTGTTTTATTTGAAAAGGAAATGCTCATAAGCTCTTTGATTTTCGAGTTGAATGATTTGATCATAGTACTATTTTGATATGGATATTGCAAAAGATTCGATTCAATGGTGATGATAACAAAAGATCCTTATGCTATCATTCTTATATAAAGTTGTGTTTTTTCTGCAGTAGTACAATATAATTTGCTACATAATAAACATATAATCAAATTCAAAATGTAATCCTAAACACCCAATATTAATCAGGGACTTACGTTATTGCTTGATGAGTACCTCCTTGATGAAGGGGAAGCATGCTTATCATACATGGTAAATCTTGGAGCAGTACATTCTCGGTTTGGTACATTCAGTTGGTGTTTATTGGCTTGATGTAATGCAACTGAAAAACTCAAGGCACACCAAGTAAGAAATATGTTTTGATTTCCCAACTCCTTTTATTTAGAAATATGTGGAGCGAGAAGTTGAGATTGTGGCACAAAGTGGTCACCTTGGTGCGCTTACAAGATGTGAATTTTATTTATTAATAACTACAGAGCAAAATGGTTCAAAATTTTATTAAAATGTGAGAAAGATAACCTGATGCTTGATGTCACCCAAATTAATTATTTTCTTTTCTTTTTCTTGCAACAGCACAATTGTTTCAAGAACACTATGCGTCACGTCCTCCTCCAACAGATTCGATTCGAGAATGAGAACATGATCAAGACTAGAAAATGCAAGGACTTATGACTAAAATGATTTTCACTTGAGCATGTGCTCGAGGAAGGAGAGAAGCAAATGATAGCCAACTCTTGCTAAAAGGGTATGCACCAACTTAAATTAAAATGATACTAATCTGCATCGCGACAAATAAGGCTACCGCAGTTAATCCGAAAACGACATGTTCTGATCTATCGACCCAAGAGACTTTTATATCATATCAACTACATCAGCCACTGCAGCATCGAGCCCAGCTATTATGTCACTCTCTAAGCAGTCAAAGCCGAACATACTTTTAATTGCTAAATGAACATAGGTGCCATCCCGACTGCTGTACCTGCAGCAGAACAACCAAACTGATATGGGTGGCACCTCTACTGATGTGAGCCGATATGCAGGAAGTTATGAAAAAGCTCTTGAAACACAAATAGCTGGTGCTATAATTCAAGCACCTCACCCTGACATTAGAACAGTAGCTGCTGGTGGTGGTTGCAAGTTAAAGTTTCAATTTGGAATGTTTAAGGTGCACATCCGGATCCAATACTATCGGAAAGGACGTGAGTTAGTCAGACATCGATTACTTCCTTTAATCTTTTAACCTAATGAAGACCAATGTCATGGAAGAAATTGGACAAGGGTTTGTGAATGTGTTGCTAATGAGACAATGTGTCGTCCTATTAGGCAATTAACCGAGCTGCAAGGTCACGAAACCAAGAACCATGCTCTCGCTTGCTTTGAAGGTGCGGGCCCAATACATACTTGTGCCGTTGCATATTCATTGGGTATGAGCGTGATATTAAGTCGAAATGTTTTAACCAGATACATCTCATTCTCAGTAATGATTCAAATGGAGTATATATTAAGGAGGCGTTTGATTAGCTTATTTTCGGCTTTGTTTTATTTGAAAAGGAAATGCTCATAAGCTCTTTGATTTTCAGTTGAATGATTTGATCATAGTACTATTTTGATATGGATATTGGCAAAGATTCGATTCAATGGTGATGATAACAAAAGATCCTTATGCTATCATTCTTATATAAAGTTGTGTTTTTCCGAAGAGTACAATATAATTTGCTACATAATAAACATATAATCGATTCAAAATGTAATCCTAAACACCCAATATTAATCGTGGACTTACGTTATTGCTTGATGAGCCTCCTTGATGAAGCGGGAAGCATGCTTATCATACATGGTAAATCTTGGAGCAAGACATTCTCGGTTTGGTACATTCAGGTTGGTGTTTATTGGCTTGATGTAATGCAACCGAAAACTCAAGGCACACCAAGTAAGAAATATGTTTTGATTTCCAACTCCTTTATTTAGAAATATGTGGAGCGAGAAGTCGAGATTGTGGCACAAAGTGGTCACCTTGGTGCGTTACAATTGTGACTAATATGGTCGGTCATGGAACAGTTAGTATTCTTGGCGGTAATGGAAGATACATTTAGGTTGAAGCTACACGAGTTGCTCATGCCAAGGTATTGCATCATTCAACAAAAGTAACTGATTGAGTGGTTTTCCAAATACATTTGTAATAGCAATATAGTTCCAATATGGTCCAACTTAGTTATCATATATTTAAATGTACTAACTTGGTGACCGAATTTACGATACAAAATGAGCTAAGATGGTAACATAAGTCGATTTGGTTTTATTTGATAGTAAGTAAAGCTCTTTTCATTGTCAAATTTGGTTTTAATTTTGTCCAAATTAGCATATATAAACAATAATGCTATTGTATTGAATTTGCCTTTTGTTTATTTATTATTATGTACAATTCGGTTTATATCACCAATTTAGTTTATACAACTAAATCCGTGTTCTTTAACAATTAGATGCACGGGTTTCAAGTGAGTGAAAGTTTGATCCGTGTGCATTATCTCATGAAATAGTACAATGGTGGTTGAGAAGCTATTCATTTGGTCGTCACCATGGTCTTGGCAAGGTAAACTGTTAGTCCTCTAAACACCTTTTGTAACCTATTTTAGCGTCCTAAATAACTATAACAATCTATTGGTGTACACCATTTTAGCATCATTCTACATTTTATGGGTTCCATCCTTAAATTATTCATTTTGTAATCGGTTCAAAAGCGACCTAGAAAACTGCTTCTATGCTCAACAAGTTTTGTTCTTAAGCAATCGCTTAATCGGGTAAATTGGTTATTTTATAAGCTAAAATTTGTTGCATTTTCGGAAGTTGCATTGTTAACCAAAGGACAATTTTCAAGAACTATCTAATGATTCCACAAAGCAAGAATCCAAAACTAAAATCATGGAAGATCAACTTCCAATTGATCAACCAAAGAAACCACTTGCCCTGTTTCTTCATAAATAAGTATTTAATGATTCCCCGGCAAGAATTCAAAACCGAAAGTAGCAAGACTCAAAATTAGAAGTTGGAAGTTGACAAAAACAACAAACAAACAATTATACCAAGAAAACCAATCAAAAATGTATTCCAGCTTAACAAAAACAACAAACAAATAATTATAGTCATACCCCATTGGGACTTCTAAAACTAGTAATATATATATATATATATATATATATATATATATATATATATATATATATATATATATATATATATATATATATATATATATATATATATATATATATATATATATATATGCATTTAGGCCTTCATAATTTTGAAGGCTTAAATTCAGACTTTTACCTGCTTATTATGGAAAGAATTCCAAGCCTAACTCCCAAAAATGTAGAGAAGGAGCCCATCGCAGAGATGACACGTTTCACTCAAGCCCAACTTTAACAACTCAGCTTTTCACTTAACCACCAAAAATTAAGATAAAGAGCTCCATTATAAAACGACATCCGCTCATTAAAAACCATCTTTATTTTCAATTAAAATATCTTTATTCACTTATTTTTTATAATCCATTTCATCATATTTTCTGTATTTTATGCCTTAATTCAACATCATTTTGATATATTTTTATGAGTTTTAGTTTTATATTTTAGTGAGTTTATTTTATTTTAATTCAAATTTTACATCTTTAACCTTATTTCATTTATTTCAATCAATATAATCTTGATTCGTCAAAATCATATACTTTTGGGAGTGTTTGACGCTGCAGAGATTACGAGGGTATTTCTATGTCGGGAATAATGATGTCGCGGAAAGCCAAAGAAACGTAACCCAAATAAACACTTACAACTAACACATATACATCAAGTGTTGTGAAACGAATTCACTAAACGGTAAGCAAATACATATAATTATACATATCGCCACCATAAGCGCATGGATACCCTAGCTAGTATATATATATATATATATATATATATATATATATATATATATATATATATATATATATATATATATATATATATATATATATATATATATATATATATATATATATATATATATATATGTGTGTGTGTGTGTGTGTGTGTGTGTGTGTTAGTTGTAAGTGTTTGTTTGGGTTACCTGTGAACTTTCCGTAGCTTTCCGCGACATCATTATTCTCGTGACATAGAAATACCGCATCTCTTACACAAACACTACCCCAAAAGTATATGATTTTGACGAATCAAGATTATATTGATTGAAATAAATGAAATAAATGTTAAAGTTGTAAAATTTTGAATTAAAATAAAATAAACCCATTAAAATATAAAACTAAAAGTCATAAAATATATCAAATGGATGTTGAATTAAAGAGTATAAAATTTTAGAAAATATGGTGAAATTAGATTATAAAAAATAAGTAGATAAAAAGATATTTTAATTTAAAAATAAAGATGAATTTTTAGTTGAGAAATGATACATGTCATTTTATAATTGGAGCTCTTTATCTTAATTTTTAGTGTTAGAGTAGCCAGGCCGAGTTGTTAAGCAGGCGAGTTTGTTAAAGTTGACATGTCATCTCACGACGAGCTCTTATCTTAATTTTTGTTAGAAAACTCTTTCCATAATAAGGTAAAAAGTTCGACTTTTAAGCCTTCTAATTTTAGAAGGCCTAAATGCATTATAAAGTAGTATATATATATATATATATATATATATATATATATATATATATATATATATATATATATATATATATATATATATATATATATATAGCTTGGATCATTTAAAAAGTTGATCTCAAGAGAAAGTAATCTCAACAATTGGATCACCCCTTTCCCTCCCTTTTTCACATCAAACTACAGGACCTAATTGTATTTTCCTTCATTCTTTAAGGAAGTTTTGCAAATTCACACCTACCCCCCCCACCCACCACAACCTCCCAAAAAAAATTCCATAAAATTTTTTTTCGGGGCCCAAATTTTTTTGGGTTAAAATTTCCGCCAAATTTTTACAACTGTGATGCACCTTTTTATTTTTGTGCATCACAGTTATAAAAATTAGTTATAACAATGATGCACCAAATTTTATAACCGAGATGCACCCAACAATTGTTACCTTATATGCTTCAATAACATTGCAATAAGTTAGTATACTATGCTCTTTAAGGGCATTAGTTGTACAACTAGAGACGGAGCTATGGTATCCATGGTAGCCTCGCATGCTTTGTCATTGGAATAACGCTAGTGCATATATTAACAATCGGTAATTGATGATAAGTAAGTTAACCATGTGATTAATAAAATGACTCTGAAACATGTTATGATAATTGATTTCATTGTATATTTAACCACGTGATTAATAAAATAAGCGTCATAATCGTTGAAAATCTCTTTTTATACACAAAGGTTGACGGTTCTAATTCAAAATTTTTTCCGAATAAGTTAATAACATATGATCTGATGCACCTTTATTTTGGTGAATCATGGGTTAAAAAGTAGTTATAACTATGATGCACCAATTTTTATAACCGAGATGCAAAAAAAAAAAAAAATAAAAAAAAAAAATAAAAGATGCATCACGCTTATAATTTTTGGTGGAAAAAAAATTTTTGCCCAAAATTTTTTTTATGGATTTTTTTTTGGCAGGGTGTGGGGTGGTTTTCAAACTTACCCTCAAGTTTGAGATGTTTCAAATTAGACCCTATAACTTTTTTTCTCACTTTTCTCTAATTACACTTTTCTCTAGAACCACACTCTCTCTCTCTCTCTCTCTCTCTCTCTCTCTCTCTCTATATATATATATATATATATATATATATATATATACTAGATGTCGAAAATTATTTTTAAGGACGTCGAGTTTATTTAATTTTTTTATGCTATTAGTTAATGAAATTTTTTTTAAGAAAAGGCAAGTTTGACGTACATTTTAATTGTTTTTTTTGGCAAGCTTATTAATATTGTTGATATATTTGACTATAGCGAAAGAAGGCGGGTAAAAAATAGCTGAAAAAGTGACAAATGAATAAATTAAGCAACGGTAAATGAAGTACCAACATCATAATAAATTATCTGCCATTACAAAGTATATGCTTTTAGTTCAAATGCGAAATAAAGTAAACACTTCAATATTGAGAACTAAATCAAACCCAAATAAAAGCACCTTTTCCTTGTGCATTCTTTCTCTACACACTCCTACGGTGGCTGACTTATAAATATCGTTGACATGGTTGATGAATTACGAACATCGCAAATTTATACAGTGAATAAAGAACAAAAAGAAATGAATGGTAATACGATAAGAGGAAATAAAACTTAATAAATTATCCGCCTTGACAAAGTATATGCTTTTAGTCCAAATGCGGTTACAATTTGTTTAAAGCCAAATATCAGAAGACAATTGTTGAGCAACACTTTAAAAAATTTATGACGAATGAAAGATAACAGATTCCTCTATGTATCTTTGATAACACATAAGCTTTCGCTTAAACCACCCCCGTCCACTCTGCTTTGCTCTTCTTTAAGTTAGATGTGTGTTTTTTCATTGACTATGAGAAATATTTACCTCCAACTTGATCGGGGCACTTAGGTGATCAGACCCATGAAATATAATGAATATTTCTATGCTTCTTAGCAAAAGTAACATGAATACGAACATAAGCTATTACAAAAAGAACAAATGGTGCACCACCTGCAGACATATGAATCATCTTGTTTACTGAACCATATATTGATAACCTTTTAAAAATAAAGCGGGGAACATCATTTACATCCAAAACATAGATAATATATAGAGAAGGGAGAAAGTACCTGTCAAAAAAGTTCTTAATGCAGTGACTTCTTTGGGCCTTCGGAGCTGTTCAAAATCATCACTCGAGCATGATACACATGACTTCTGCCTTTGGTGGGTTGGTACATTAGTTCGACCATCTTTTTTTATACTCATACAATTATACTCATACAAACTATTAGAGGTCTTAGAATTTGCAGAACTGGTGCGCATTTGTATACACACTGGTTATCACTTTATTACCTTGTAGATGAGGATCCTCTGCAGGAACATTTTATTAATACAAAAAGGGAATAAACACCAGTTGATTATGAAGACAGAAGTACAAAATTTAATGATAGGAAAGTCATGCATGTTTGATGGATTCACTTACCTGATCTGGTCTTAACTGCACACATCAACAAAAAGAGATTTTCACCTGCAACAAAGGGAGTTTTTCACCAATGGCATACATATTTTGCTTCTTGAAACTCATCATTCCGACCCTTAACCATTTAGACACCTACTTTACGCTCTAATACAAAAATTACCATTAAGATAATGTCGTTCACATTGCCAGCAACACCAAAGTATTAACTATTAACCTCATTATCCTAAGTACTACTGCACTTACTTCTAGCGTTGCCTACAAACAACCCATAGTCTTCATTGCAATGTCCTAAAGACCACATAAAACATTAAAGTTAGTTCTGTAATATCGGCTATCTTTAAACAGAATTTGACAAAACATTCGCAAATGGCAAACAACTGATTTCATCCTGACCTCATTTCACCTATCCATGGTTTTTATCCATATTATACTCCCCTAAATTCCAGTTTAAAAAATATTATTAGAACAATCCTGAAACACCAATAGAATACACATTTTGCCTCTATAAAATCAACATTCCAACCCTTAACCATATTGCACACACGCCTCAACCTCGGCTCAATATGCTGTTGATTAAATAATTTTCGATACCGAAGTACAGTTTAGTGTATATTCTATAGTGCTGAACATCTATCAATCACTGCATCTAAAGGTTCTCGACATTCCACCCCATTCTCAGAAAACCTCGTTATTTTCATAATAGAAGGTTGTCGTTTATACCAAAAGCATGACTTACGTCGACTCTTGTTCTGCCCTTAGACACAGGATCAGCTCCACTTTTGTCACCACTTGACGAACCATTTTATGACTCTCCTCCATATGCCACATCATCAAGTAAAACTCTAATAGGCCATCCATAATTAATTCGAAGTTTCAGAAGACAACCAATTATAGTGCCTGTAGTTGTCCTCCCTCTACGTCCACAATAGGTATTGTAAGTCTACAACCATGAACTAATCAGGTATAAATCATATCGTATCCAATCGTCATCACCGTATACTTTTTCATTATTGTCTTTACACGTAAATTGTAACACAATTACACAAATTGATTAACTATAAGATAAAGTGTGCTTGTTAGGGTTACCTCAAGACCGACTTGGTGTTTCTCAGTTATTGTATTGTTATATTTGATGTTTTATATATCTAGGGATCTTTAGTGATACCGATACTAAATGCTCATTGTTTAGTTTAAATTTTCTTTAAATAGTAGGTATTAGCTATACGGGTCTTTTTTTGGTATACAAGGTTTTAATTCTATAGTATAAAGGATTTATTTCCTTATGTATGTATTCGCAAGCCATGGAACCTTTAAAGTGTTACTGGTCAAAATTTTTACTTTTACAAATGATAAACCATGACTATATCCGCAAGCCAAAATAGTCAGAGTCAAAACCTCATTTTTATCATTCAAAACCTAACTCTTTAAGTGCTCGTAAATCTAAAACTGGACTCATTTAACGCTTTAAATGTAACTAAAAATGTAACTTATTTGGAAAAAGTATGAAGATTAATAACGGTTCAAAATGTACAATGTTTAAACAACATTAAAACCGATATTCCTGTGGTGTGGTCACAACTACAATCTTGAGTTCCAGCTTGACTACTTCTTTCGTTCCTAGTGAAGCCCGCTTTGTAGCTACTATATGAAAATCATCATCATCATTGTCAAAATCAATTAATTCAACTTCCTCGCCATTGAATATTGGATGCATATAAGCATCCTGTCATCAATGATGCTCTCCTATTATGAACCCTTTATACTCTAAGGCTTTACGGGATACATCAGACAATGCAAGCATGCCTTAAATTGATCATGTTTTAGATGCCCTCCTGTTTAGTATTGTTTCTCTTAAGCTATTTAACACACTTAGGATGTGGCCTGGATAAATTTGACAAATGGGAGTTCTAAGATATTAGATCCAAAACTCTTTTGTGTGAATGTGCTATGTTTTCCTATTGACCTCACAACATCACACAAATTTAAAATTACCTTCCATTGTTCTTATCAAAAATAGCTTACTGCTACTGATATGCTTCCAGTAGAGATGCATACAAGCAAAACTGATTATGAGAATCTAATTAGAGGTGGAAAAAGAGGATAGGCTTGGTAATGGGTTGAATGGGTTGGGTTGAGTTAACCTCAAGATTTTTTAGTCCATTTTAAAATGTAAATATTAGATTGTTGAATAAATCTTCTGTTGTTTATCAGTAAAGAGGCGCAACTTCATAGATTTCTCTTGAGCAGCGTTGTTTGTATTTTTTTATTCTTATTCTGCATAAATTTAGTTTGCAATGGAGTAAATTACAAACACAAAATGATAGATATAAGATTGGTCCAAGCACATTAAATATAGAATTTCTTACTGGTCTGAGCACATTACTCAGTTTCTATTGTAATACAATGTCGTTCTTTTCAATTTCATTATGTTATCATTTGGTTGCGCCTTCCCGTATGAGGACTCGTAATCTAGATCGGCTATTGCCTGCAACAAAATTAAAAGAAGAGTAAGAAAGGTTCACCGGTTCAGAATTTGTAGTTGCATACTTGAATTCATAGTACATAATATCTCGTGTATTCAAAAGCACAACCAATATAAGTATGGCCTCACATCAGTAAATATAACATGATTTAAATCATTTATCATTAAAAAAAGAATAAACATGATATTTCATGTTGCGCTTTAGTTACATACCTGTAACATATTGGAATTCACAAACACATCATAACATAACATAAATGGGGCGTATGGTTTAAGGGTTTAGAGAGAGAAGGTAGAATATGGGAGCCTTTCTAGAGAGAGAAAGTAAACAAAGAAAGAAAGGTTAGATTGAGTGAAAGGTCCAACCCTCTGCCTTGGGAGGTAGAGGGTATTTATAGTTACATACTAACGCCCTCCTTCTGGATCAGATCGTGCATACAGCTGGGTAAAGACCCGTCCTTCCTCCACGGTGTTGCACTAAGCTAATAACTAAGCTAATAAACAGTAAATAACGATATGTCTACGAGGTAACTTGTGCTAGACTATAGTTGGGGTGACTGATACTTCACCATGGAATTTCTAATTCCTAACAATCTCCCCCTAAGGGAGGTCACCCCATGATTTACATTTTGAATCCTAGCATTCTGTTTTATCATCAGTCTTGGGCTCGTAGACATTAATTCTTCACTTCCGCAATCTTTGTGCTTTAGCAGAGACTCTTCATAGTCAACATATTTTGTACTTTCGGGAGGTCTTTGAACCGATCCACATCTTTGATGATCTTCGAGCTTTTGAGATCATCGTACCACAAGAAATCTCCGGATCACTCTTTATTGTGTTGCCATCATGTGATGTTGTGACTTTTGGGTCGACATGCTCACACTTTCAGATCATGACATCTTTCCATCGAGTAGCGAAGCTTTCTTGGTTCATGATATTTGCGCAGCAGAGCGTATAGTATAAAAATATCGATCCGTGTTATGTAGATATGCACTAGTCATGATTTCTTCAATAAAGCGGATGGATCTTGTGAGCATGCGGTTTGGATTGACTTCTCAATTCGATCACCGCAATCATTCAAATGTACCCGCAAACAACAAGACAAGAAATAAAACACACGAAATTGTCTTTGATCACTTTTGTTGAATTGAGGTACACGGCCCACGGTTCCCTCGCTGATCAAGACAAGTACCGCTCGTGATCGTGTATAATTCGAAGAATATCCTTGACAGGTTTCGCGCAATGTTCTAGTCATTCTCAACCCGAACGCTCAAAGAAGACAACACGGAGTGAGTGAACCAAATGAATTGAGATTCACCGATTGATGAAAAATTGATTTGAAAACAATCGTATTCCTTGAAGAAAGAGTTTTTACAATCGACGAAGGTTTTATGAGAAAGATCAATTTTCACTCGAAATACTTTTGTATTTGAAAATGAATACACATTCGATGTGCTAGAGAAAAGAAGAGATTTGCACATCGAACGGTTTTCCAAAAGTATTTTTCAATTCATTTCTCGACCAAGGTTGATTCAAGAATGAATCGCCCCATCGCTTCTCGGCCCGCTTGTCACAAGCTTGATCTTTAGAAAAGATATCACATGTCACCCACCAAGAGCTTGTTTGATGTTGGATCTAGAAGGATTTCCATCTTCATCGTGAATACTTTTACATATCACTTAGATGTTCTGGCAATACCACAAGGATAATGCGTAGGACTCTAAATATATTCTTACTTTCCACATTGTGTGAAACAGCAAGTCTTCATTAATTTTTTGTCCTAATGAGATTTGTAGATGATCTCTTGGCTCTAGACTCAATTGTGTACATTTGGTTCCTATGCCAGAGACTATGGAGAGGGTCTCCTTCTTCAATATCAACAATCTCTAAGAAAAAGTCGATAGATTATGTAGGTTCCCCGTGATAATGAAACAAGTCCTTTTAAGAGGAACTTGAGTAGTTTGGGAAGTTAGGTGCATCGTCCATCGGGTCCATGACGCCTTGTCTTCAATACCGGTGTTACCTTAGTAAGCACTAGTAGCATATGTATTGAACCCGGTTTCGCCCTAAGGTTGAATTATTGGAGGCTATTTTTTCACCCTTTTCATATTCATTTTCTTTCATTCTTTAACCCTTCAAGCTTACCAAGACTTCATAACTAAAACCTTGTTGAGTTTATTCCGGTTCTAGCTCTATCTCATTGGCACTCTTCCCATATCTCACTTTTCTCCTTTTTTCATCATACCCAAGGACTCTACACTATCTAGTGGATTGTCCTCGGTAGATCCCTCCGCTCTCAAGGGATCGTGAACGAATACCTAACCTAACCATCCTTATAACACCATGCATAAAGTAAATTGGTCGGTCTTTTGGTATTGTTCTTTCCTTCATGAAACCAATTGAAAAATCATTTGGAAAATCAATCAAGGTACTTGTGATATAAAATCAAATATTTTGTACCTTAATTGTTTTGATCATTTAGAAATGCTCCCTCAACATGTGCATATGATTGTGAAATTGTTTATCACATGGAGGCAGAGATCTTTGAAATGTATTCTTGATCTCAATTTCCGTGAGAAAAGTCATTTGAATTTCTTTGGTAAATTCTCCCTCAATATGCATAGGATATTTGAAATCATTTTATCACATAGAGGCAAGAGGTTTTTGAAGTACTTTTCACGATTGCCAATAGAAATCATTCGCTCCCCCTCAATATGTGCATCGATATACGAAAGAGTTTGGCACATATTAGAGAGAACTTGCACATTGAATCAAAACGATCATCGTTTATCAAATTTCATATTAAATCACAAATTCTCCCCCGATCAAAAATATCAAACCCTTTGAGATTTTGGATCCCAAGTGATTTAATAAGGTTTGGAAAACATGGGAGAAAATGTGGCCTTGTTTAAATACTCATCTTGTTTTTGGATAAATGCTCCTCCTAAATCATGTGCATCATATATTGAAATCGTTTGGCACATGGAGGCAGGAGTGCCTTTAAAGGACTAAAACAGATTTGAGATTTAAATCACCATCTCTCCCCGATCAAAAATATCAAACCATTTGACATTTGTGATCCCAACCGATTAAATCATTTAGAAAAGTTTGGGGAAAGACGGGGCAAGATTTAATTTTGAAAATGATGATAAGGACCAATTTAAGACATTAAAGATTGTTAGTGTCGGTATGATTGTTTTAAGAGATCTTTAAGAAAAATAAAACAATTTCACAATCAAACAAGAATAGAAAAAAATTCATTTTGAAAGATCTTTGAGTTTTAAAGAAAATCATACCATGACATAACATTAAATCTTTAGATCACCACTTTTGTTGTACAAACGGACTTGATATGAAGAAATATCGCTTGAAAATATATTATTATAAATCACTTCCCCTCAATCGATGACTCTAGTCGTTGATTGAGTGACTTAAGTTTTATTAAAATGAAGTTCGGTGATTTTTAAAATTAAGTCAAATTTATTTTCAAAACAATATTTTCCCATTTTCAAAACAATTTTAACAAATATTTTGAAAGATTTGTATTATTCACTATTTATCCTGCACAAAGACACGTTAGGTGGTTGAGCTGCTTTTTTTGTTGTTGCTATAGGTCTGGAAGAAAACCGTCTGCAGATGCAGTGAAACTTCTTACGTTGCATTTTTTTCATGCCAACTTTCCATAGAAGTCAAATTAAGCTCCGTTTCTTCATTTGTCAACCCAAGATATAGTTACCCTTTCCTTTGGCATCCAATAATCTTCAATTGTGGGATCCGGATCGAGAACATTATTCTATTCCATGATATCTGCATACGTTAGTAGACATACAAACATATATATGGTGGTCGACAACACCCAAACAGCAGTCGACTAATAAAAGTCAATCCAACATATCAATCATATCATAAAAGGTATGGGAACAATGTGTTTATCAAACTCTAATCATCTTATCCTAACAATCATATCCTAGGCACCTAGTCCTTCAACGTAAGTTAACATCATTTTTCAGTTAAACATTTAGGATAATTAATAATTCAGATAGACGATATAAATTTGAAAAACATTCTCCCTCTCAATCAATGACTTATTTTTCTAAAAAGGTTAAAAGCGTTGAAGTCATTGATTGAGTTTTCAATTATTACAAAAACTCTGAATCTGATTGATTTACACGCAACTCATTTTCCACCAATTTTTGAATACAACAAATATTTTTCTGAAGAATTTTAGACGGAAAAACATTTGTGTGGGAACAACAGTCCTTCGACATACTTTCCTCATTATGATTTAGGATAAGTGCACGATAATTTTTGAAAATTTGTTTAGTGCAGCACTTTCCTTCCTTGAAGAGCGGGTTGCTATCCGAAATAATAGCAAGCCATGGTTTTAAGCAAGGGTTACAATCAAGTAATCAGAAGCCATGTTTTGAGACATGTTTAAAAGAAATATTTACACCTCCCGCTCGAACTTCATCTAAAGTCCGTGTTATTATTGAATGACATTTCTAAGATCGTAGATGTTATCGATACCGTAAGACATGTCATGTGAAAAACAATATTTTTGGTATTTTAAATTTTCTCGATTTTTATGGGTTTTTGTTGATTTTATATTTTGTATTTTGTTTTACGATAAAATATGTACGAGATAGAGTAATAGTTTAAGAAGATGATGATACAAGTACCGAGATAGGAAATCGTTCAAGACTTTGTAGAGAAAGAAATCAACATCTCTTAAACTTTCACCACCAAAGCATTCGAGGCTTCTAATAAAATCGATCGAACATGAGCCTTCTCAATTTGAATCTTTGGTATCTTCCCCAAACCGACAAACATCGAATAATGACCATTTCCCTAAGATGTAGAGTTGAAGACAAAGCGGTCTCATTGAATGAAGCTCAACACCCCAAAGAAGACGAAACACCGAAGTAACAAGTTGAAACATGGATCATTGTCGGTTATCAAACCCGGAATAAATGATTAAGTTTGAGATCACATGAACTTGTTGCATCTT
Source organism: Chrysanthemum lavandulifolium (assembly GCA_022545495.1). Lineage (NCBI taxonomy): Eukaryota > Viridiplantae > Streptophyta > Magnoliopsida > Asterales > Asteraceae > Chrysanthemum > Chrysanthemum lavandulifolium. The sequence goes on along the minus strand of CM040241.1, from coordinate 139,414,436 downwards.
CGATGTACACATTACTCTTCGAGATTGAGCATTGTCTATTCAGGGAACCATATATCAACATCTTCATTTTACCAAGTGCATTCCAGTTATCTTCCATATAACCAATCACCCCATAATGAAGCAATAACCGAAGCCCTTTATCATAACCATATCGAAGATGTCGATAAGCAATATCATCTCACGCCCAAATATTCTTCTCATATTTCTTCCAATTGAACAACAAGTAACACATACCAAAAGTCTCCGAGACCACTTCCCAAATAGTTGGAATAATACATCCTTCCCCCAAATAGTTGGAATAATATATCCTTCCCCAAATAGTTGGAATACACGTGTGCCACGAGTTAAACACTGAGTTTCTCTCTGTTATGGCATTTGTCTCCGGAATAACTTCAATATAGAAGAAGTATTTAGTTCAGCCCATGTACTGCTTGTGTTTAAATCTATGTCTCCTTCCCCTTCTGGTTTTGATACCTCGTAATCAACAAAACATAATACACTCATATACTTGAAATAGAAGAACACAATTAGCTCAAATAAATCTTGTGAGAATCAATCACATAAATCTGCTTTCACTATCCTTATCAACCCATATGAAGAAAATTTGAAGTGACCATCAAGAAGAAAACCCGATATACCAAACTTGAAACCAAGTCGAATTCCACATTTGTATCTTAAGCTTGCACTTAATGATGGAAGAACGGTGTCGAGAATCTATGCTTCAAGCAAGTCTCTAACTACTCAATACTCAAACAAAGTATGAGACATTAACACCTCTTGAGATTATCCACATCGTCGATCTTTAACCATCCACCCCGATCGTTGGTAACTAGATAAACCAAGTCTTCAACTCAAATTCTTAAGCCCGAGCAAGTTATAAAATAAGAACACGCCATTGTGAAAGTCAACTTCAATCTCATATAAGTGATAAATGATTAACTCAAGTAATCAACTTGTGTCAAATGTCCAACACGTGAATAAATATACAACTGGATGTACATTGACCCAACGAATGAACCGGAACAAATGATTTCTCCACATCAATGCATTCTTCCTAAGGTATACATGCATACATCGACCGAAGATTCACCAATAATGTCTTCGAGTGGATGAAGTAGTCATTTTCCTTAATGTTCATGTGGTTGATTTATAGCTTGCACAATGAGAGGAACAATAATCCGTGAAGATTTGGCAAAGGAATACCAAAGAGCGGATCATTATTCAATAGTGCATCTACAATATCATGATAGTCATTATCAACGCCTTGTGGAATAACTGGAGGTAATGTTTCTTGAGGATTCCGAGAAGTACTTCTTAGATGGTGAACCAGTTGAGTCAATAGGAACCAGAGCATGAGCTTCAGAAACTAGATGATCAACATTCGTTGGAGGTTGAAAGTACTCATCAGACATATCTTGAACCAATGAGTCCCAAGAAATGAATCCCAGTTTTCCTTAGTAAGTGAAACATTAGGCGTTGAAGGAGAGTCATATGACCATAAATCAAGCATCCATCAACATGTAGTATATGCACTCTTCTCCCCCTCAAAATTGCATCCGAAGTTGCCATTTTTGATTTGAACAAGTGAATAAGAATATACACCAATGAGCGTAGATCCACTTGAGAGTTGAAAGAGCGTGGAAAAACAGGAAGTGTAAAACCCTAAAAATACGAAACATATCAAAAGACTATTTTACCCTTTAAAATCAAAATTATAAAATATGTAAAATACACCAACACTCGTAAAACGAAATTTAAAATCCAACTTATAATCGTTTTCAATATCTAACGTGTATATTAAATAACCAACATTCGGTCTGACAAAAATAAAAGTCACGCGAGTCGTTTTCTTCTAAGCCGAACAACCTAAACATTTGGGCCTCGTCCTTTTCGTTTCGATCCGACTAGTTTGAGTCCATGGCCTAGCCGGTTGGGCTTGTTGTGCCGAACACCACACCAAGCCCATACCGATCGGTATAAATACAAAACACAAACATCAAATTGAAACCCTAGCTTTATTAAAAGTCACGGCACCAAAAAGGCTTCAGCCCTTCTTTGTTTTTCTGTCCGATCGACTGCAGCCACAAGACGAGGTGGTGTTGGTGTCTTGTTCGATCACCGCTACTCTTTTCCGCTTGGTTCGTGTGATTTGCTCCGAGTGGTACCAAGGTATAACTTTTCTTCCGTCTCAAATACTTTGCATGCTAATCGCTTTGATATCGAACCGTGTGTCATGATTATTATACCATGCGAATAGACGTTAGGCGTGAGATATTTAACCATGCGACGACAGTGAATGACATGTATTCGACCCACATGTAAACGATTTGAAACCTCCGACATTGATATCGTGACATAGTCATGATTCCTTTAAAGGGTGTCGAACTAGCATTTAATAAGTATAAACGTATTCACCTTGGTTCATTATATATAAATTGGGTCTCGAAATAGTTTTGTTATGTTGTAAAGCATGTAAGTATACTTAATAAATATAACTTAAAAAGAGTAAACGTGGGGCTTGTGTAGTTAAGGATGTCATGGGGAATGATCATTAATAATAAGATTACGTAACCAGTGTTATAAAAATGTGAGGGCATGCATGGTTGAAACAAGAAAAGAAAGGTTGCTTTCTTACGCGCTAGGTTAAAGTAATGAGTCATTAAAAAGACGTAACATGTAAAGTAGATGTGCATTAAGATGATATTAAAAGATGGGGAAAACCCTAAAACATAAATGAGAGTCGATTAGGGTTTGAAAGCTAAGTGTGTAATTCGTTATTTCATGTAAGAATAGTAGGTCTTGAGGTCATAAATGACTGTTGATTTAACATATAACAAGCTAGTATTAAGAGTGTTGTGGACATGCGTGAGTTATGATTTTATACAAGGAGTCAAGAATCATGAATTAAAGTATTTTCATGCATGGTCTCATGTTAGTTGTGCTCGAACAATGTTACGTGTGAGTCTTGGTTAATCATGTAAGTTATGAAGGCTTGTGTAAACTATTTTGAAAGAGAGTCCTAAAATCCGTTCTTGACATCTATAAACCCTATACTTTGAAAGATGATCGTATAAGTCCTCAAATAAGATATTGTCATATTAAACCCTTTCAGTTTATCGTTTATCATTTGAAATCCATAAGTTTGACTAATTAATGATTAAGACTCTAAAATGTTGGAATTCCGTCCGTCACTAAAAATGAGAATAATCTGACAACTCTAAAAAGTAATAATGAGATTAATCCGTTATACTAATAAGTATTAAATAAATCATAATCCGTGTAGATTCGTTGGAGGAGACGCGACGTTACATCTTCGTATTCGTTCATTCGTTGTTTTTCTCTCATTTGCTTCAAGGTACGGATATTCTGTCTTACCTTAAGACACTTACGTTATCGTACAGATATTCTGACCTTTTTAGTAAAGGTTCCTTATGATGTTCCTTTCGTTAGCTTTCCTATTTTACTTATTAGGGTTTCCGATGCCATTGCTATGAACCCTTTCCTGATTGTTTGACCTGTTGCTTATCTGAACTTATGTTTTATTGAACCATGCAAGATCTGATTTGAACTTTATGTTAGGAAGACTTTGATGTGCATATTTGTTGAACCTTGTTATATTTGAATATGAACCTTATGATATGAGTTATCTGATATGTTATTTGCTATGAACACTAATGTGTCTTTTGAGCTGTTGCTTATCTGAACTTTGATTTTGAATCATTAAACATTTGATAAAATATGATCTATGTCAGTTATGACATTCTTATTTGACCTCGTATAGTTTGACACCGAGCCAAATAATACCTAGTCATGGGGTTCCATGTCCGTGTCGTTGATGCACCTCTCGACATGACTCTAGGGCGAGAGTGAAGTTACGCCACGTCCCTTATCTCATTATCTCATTATGAGCTCAAATTATGTTATATGACCAATATCTCATCACGTAGGCGATGGATGCATCCTAGATCCGATCTGTTATCCGATATGATTTGTCTAGGTGAATGATGTCGTGCAATACGCGCGTCTTCACAAAATTTCGGGAGCTAGCTACTCCAATTAGTTTATGAGGTTACCTACGAAGAAGAAAGATATTTCGATATGATATGTTCGGGCTCGTGGTAGTTAACTAAATCTTTATTTGTTATTTCTATGTTAAGTATTCGATTATGATTTGGTATGTTCAAATGCTTATTATTATGTGCTCGGCTTATTATATGTTATTATATGTGGTTATGCTTTTGTATGTTTATGTAACTCATGCTGTTATGCTAGGTTATGATTAACATGTCTAAATATGATTCTTATGTCATCATCGATGTCATGTTAGTTTATCGTCATGTGAATTCGTTGATCCGTGAGATGAATGCTAGTGTGAAAGTGAGTATTTTATAAGTTTAGTATGTATAATTTGTTCGCTTAATTTTGTGAACTTGCTTATACGTTGGTGTTTTATCTGCCTATGCGACCGCCATGTTTGCACTCTGCGATGATAGGATTTGATCTGAGAACTGGTTTAGTTTGTGATAGTGGTTTTGATAGTTACTGATGGTTATGCTATATTTTGTTTGGTCTTTTTAATTATAGTGTGTCTACTATGTTTCTATTTGTTTGTGAGACTGCCATGTTTTGGAATGTTATTTCCGCTGCTGCTTTAATGTTTGAGTGTGTTAAGTGAAAGTTAATTAATTTGTTGAATGCCATGCTTATTTTCTAGAAAGTGTTTTCGTTAGTTTTAGACTTTTCGTTTGGTTTATATGTAATCTATTTGCTCTTGATATGCTAAGTGTTTGGTTGTTTGTGTTTGTGTCATTAATGTGCTATGAGGTGTTTAACTTGTTATGTGGTTGTTTGGATTTCTGTATGTTTGAGTTCCGCAGAATCCTAAAAGATCTCTTATCATTATTTCATTTTGATTTCGTCATTTGTATATTTTGTTTTGTTTAGCTTTTGTTTCGTTATATCTGTTCACTGGGCTTTGTAAGCTCAGCCGCACTTTTCTTTTCCTGCGGCAGGTATTAAGCGTTCAAGATAAGCTTATGGGATAGCTGATCTGGGTTGAGAGTAGAGACGAGAGCAAGATTTGATTATAGAGATCTTAGATTTATTTTGAAGTTTAGTTATTATGTTTTTATCTTGAGTATTTTTGTAAGGATTTCGCTATTGTATAGTATTTAAAGTTCTGATATGAAACCGTATTGTGATATCTTTACCCTTGTCGGTCGGGGTGTTACAATTTATGGTATCGTAGCTCTAGGTTTTAGGACCCTTAGAGCTTAGGCTATGACCCGTGAGAAGTGGGTAGACATTAGGTTTCCGTCTGTTCGTAAATTTTTCGATTCCTTTTGATGGTCGTCTGATTTGACTTGATATCCTTTTGCCTTCACCGAATTGGCCTCCTTTGTTCGCATCGAATTTTGTTATTTTGTTTTCGCCGTCCGCTTGTCGATCATTAGATGGAGACTACCCGTGGAGCCAAGAAGATGGTGCCGACCCTACGTTGTCGCTGACGGCCTCTGTCTTTGGAGAGGTTCGTGAAGCGTAACACTCGATCGCTGCGTCTTGTTGGAGACATCAGATGTCTGGAGGAAGTTGATGGACCAACCAAAGACGCAAGAGACGAGAGCAAGATTTGATTATAGAGATCTTAGATTTATTTTGAAGTTTAGTTATTATGTTTTTATCTTGAGTATTTTTGTAAGGATTTCGCTATTGTATAGTATTTAAAGTTCGATATGAAACCGTATTGTGATATATTTACCCTTGTCGGTTGGGGTGTTACAATTTATGGTATCGAGCCGGGTTTGATATTCGATATGATTTGGCGCGACTTATGTCACTGATTCGCTTTGTCATGCGTTTCAAGACGGTTTGATATTCGATAAGTGACTCGATCCGTATTGCTTTTCTCGATTTGTTCGAACTCGGTGAATCGTGAAGTTTTATCGTTTAGCATTCGGTATAACTTTCGACTTTTCTTCTCGGATCGCCGAAATGAGTCATGAGGAACTGTTGTGCATTGGTGGCCTTTTTCTTTTGTGGTATGGTAAGTTGTTTTGATGTCGTATATGCCGCATTTAATATGTATCCAGTCCATTATAGTATGTTACTTGCTATTTGTATGTTATCCGTATGTGGTATGTTGTTAGCTATGTGTTTGTCATGACCGAGACCGAATATAATGACAATAAGAACTTGTTATGTGATGCAAGTATTATGACGCCCGATCAACGTAATAATACCGAGATCATATAATCCGAACTTATTGAGGTATACGACGTGGAAATGCCTGTGATTGATGTGTATAGATCCGACTTGTATCTGTTATTTGGTGCTTCTCATGTTCGCTTGAATTCGCATCTATTTGTGAGATTTCGTCGATATTTGTTTCAGATAAGTTTTGTACGTTTGGAATCGGGTTGTTATAATCATACGAACCTATAGATTGCTACGACACCTAAGTTTATATGTCTCCACATATTCCTGCGACTATTGAGGCCGATAGATTTATTCCGTCTATGCATATGATGTCCTCATCATTAGATATCTCGAATAAGTTAGAATTTGTCGTTTGATTTTCTGCGTCTCATCCGTTCTCCGCCATTATTCTCGATGAGTATATAATTATCTATGATAAGTATTTGACTATTGATTCGATTTAAAAAAAGTATGAGTTTGAATATTCGATAAAAACTGCTTTGTTCTGAGATAAGATTTGCGTTTGTTTTATTCTCCCTGATATTTTGAAACTCCGATTTGTTTTCTGTCCTATTCTACTGCTCAATTTCGAGGACGAAATTTTCTTTTTAGAGGGGAAGAGTTGTAAAACCCTAAAATCGAAACATATCAAAAGACTATTTTACCCTTTAAAATCAAAATTATAAAATATGTAAAATACACCAACACTCGTAAAACGAAATTTAAAATCCAACTTATAATCGCTTTTCAATATCTAACGTGTATATTAAATAACCAACATTGATCCGACAAAAATAAAAGTCACGCGAGTCGTTTTCTTCTGCGAACAACCTAAACATTTGGGCCTCGTCCTTTTCGCTTTCGACCGACTAGTTTGAGTCCATGGCTCAGCCGGTTGGGCTTGTTGAGCCGAACACCACACCAAGCCCATACCGATCGGTATAAATACAAAACACAAACATCAAATTGAAACCCTAGCTTTATTAAAAGTCACGGCACCAAAAGGCTTCGGCCCTTCCTTGTTTTTCTGTCTGATCGACTGCAGCCACAAGACGAGGTGGTGTTGGTGTCTTGTTCCGATCACCGCTACTCTTTCCGCTTGGTTCAGTGTGATTTGCTCCGAGTGGTACCAAGGTATAACTTTTCTTCCGTCCTCAAATACTTTGCATGCTAATCGCTTTGATATCGAACCGTGTGTCATGATTATTATACCATGCGAATAGACGTTAGGCCGTGAGATATTTAACCATGCGACTATAGAATGACATGTATTCACCCACATGTAAACCGATTTGAAACCTCCGACATTGATATCGTGACATAGTCATGATTCCTTTAAAGGGTGTCGAACTAGCATTTAATAAGTATAAACGATTCACCTTGGTTCATTATATATCAATTGGGTCTCAAGTAGTTTTGTTATGTTGTAAAGCATGTAAGTATACTTAATAAATATAACTTAAAAAGAGTAAACGTGGGGCTTGTGTAGTTAAGGATGTCATGGGGAATGATCATTAATAATAAGATTACGTAACCAGTGTTATAAAAATGTGAGGGCATGCATGGTTGAAACAAGAAAAGAAATGTTGCTTTCTTACGCGCTGAGTTAAAGTAATGAGTCATTAAAAAGACGTAACATGTAAAGTAGATGTGCATTAAGATGATATTAAAAGATGGGGAAAACCCTAAAACATAAATGAGAGTCGATTAGGGTTTGAAAGCTAAGTGTGTAATTCGTTATTTCATGTAAGAATAGTAGGTCTTGAGGTCATTAATGACTGTTGATTTAACATATAACAAGCTAGTATTAAGAGTGTTGTGGACATGCGTGAGTTATGATTTTATACAAGGAGTCAAGAATCATGAATTAAAGTATTTTCATGCATGGTCTCATGTTAGTTGTGCTCGAACAATGTTACGTGTGAGTCTTGGTTAATCATGTAAGTTATGAAGGCTTGTGTAAACTATTTTGAAAGAGTCCTAAAATCCGTCTTGACATCTATAAACCCTATACTTTGAAAGATGATCGATAAGTCCTCAAATAAGATATTGTCATATTAAACCCTTTCGCTTTATCGCTTATCATTTGAAATCCATAAGTTTGACTAATTAATGATTAAGACTCTAAAATGTTGGAATTCAGTCCGTCACTAAAAAATGAGAATAATCGACAACTCTAAAAGTAATAATGAGATTAATCATATACTAATAAGTATTAAATAAATCATAATCCGTAGATTCGTTGGAGGAGACGCGACGTTACATCTTCGTATTCGCTCATTCGTTGTTTTTCTCTCATTTGCTTCAAGGTACGGATATTCGCCTTACTTTAAGACACTTACGTTATCGCATGCATATTCTCGACCTTTTAGTAAAGGTTCCTTATGATGTTCCTTTCGTTAGCTTTCCTATTTTACTTATTAGGGTTTCCGATGCCATTGCTATGAACCCTTTCACGATTGTTTGACATGTTGCTTATCCAACTTATGTTTTATTGAACCATGCAAGATCCGATTGAACTTTATGTTAGGAAGACTTTGATGTGCATATTTGTTGAACCTTGTTATATTTGAATATGAACCTTATGATATGAGTTATCTCGATATGTTATTTGCTATGAACACTAATGTGTCTTTTGAAATGTTGTTTATCCGAACTTTGATTTTGAATCATTAAACATTTGATAAAATATGATCTATGTCGGTTATGACATTCTTATTTGACCTCGGATAGTTTGACACCGAGCCAAATAATACCTAGTCATGGGGTTCCATGTCCGTGTCGATGATGCACCCTCGATACGACTCTAGGCGTGAGAGGAAGTTCGCCACGTCCCTTATCTCATTATCCATTATGAGCTCAAATTATGTTATATGACCAATATCTGTCGTCAGGGCGTATGGATGCATCCTAGATCGATCATTATCCGATATGATTTGTCTAGGTGAATGATGTCGTGTGCAATACGCTGTCTTCACAAAATTCGGGAGCTAGCTACTCCAATTAGTTTATGAGGTTACCTTACAAGAAGAAAGATATTTCGATATGATATGTTCGGGCTCGTGGTAGTTAACTAAATCTTTATTTGTTATTTCTATGTTAAGTATTCGATTATGATTTGGTATGTTCAAATGCTTATTATTATGTGCCGGCTTATTATATGTTATTATATGTGGTTATGCTTTTGTATGTTTATGTAACTACCGTCATTATGCTAGGTTATGATTAACATGTCTAAATATAATTCTTATGTCATTATCGATGTCATGTTAGTTTATCGTCATGTGAATTCGTTGATCCGTGAGATGAATGTGCTAGTGAAAGTGAGTATTTTATAAGTTTAGTATGTATAATTTGTTCGCTTAATTTTGTGAACTTGCTTATACGTTGGTGTTTTATCCGCCTATGCGACCTGCCATGTTTGCACTCACTGATGATAGGATTTGATCCGAGAACCGGTTTAGTTTGTGATAGTGGTTTTGATAGTTACCGATGGTTATGCTATATTTTGTTTGGTCTTTTAATTATAGTGTGTCTACTATGTTTCTATTTGTTTGTGAGACCGCCATGTTTTGAATGTTATTTCATTCCGCTTTAATGTTCGAGTGTGTTAAGTGAAAGTTAATTAATTTGTTGAATGCCATGTTTATTTTCTAGAAAGTGTTTTCGTTAGTTTTAGACTTTTCGCTTGGTTTATATGTAATCTATTTGCTCTTGATATGCTAAGTGTTTGGTTGTTTGTGTTTGTGTCATTAATGTGCTATGAGGTGTTTAACTTGTTATGTGGTTGTTTGGATTTCGTATGTTTGAGTTCAGAATCCTAAAAGATCTCTTATCATTATTTCATTTTGATTTCGTCATTTGTATATTTTGTTTTGTTTAGCTTTTGTTTCGTTATATCTGCTCACCGGCTTTGTAAGCTCAACCGCACTTTTCTTTTCTGCGGCGGTATTAAGCGCTCAAGATAAGCTTATGGGATAGGTGATCCGGGTTGAGAGTAGAGACGAGAGCAAGATTTGATTATAGAGATCTTAGATTTATTTTGAAGTTTAGTTATTATGTTTTTATCTTGAGTATTTTTGTAAGGATTTCGCTATTGTATAGTATTTAAAGTTCGATATGAAACCGTGTTGTGATATCTTTACCCTTGTCGGCCTGGGGTGTTACACGAAGCTTGTTGATGAAGAATGTCGATGAGAATGGTCATAAACATGAAGATTTCTCTTCTTTTGAAGATAAAGCGCATCAAGCGCATACCTTTCTTTTCTTTGAGGAACGGGCTCAAGTGTTATCTACATACGCCATAATGATGAAGTACGAGGCCCTGAATCGAAAGTGAACAGATGTCATCGCCGATTGAATATCAAGGTTAAGTTACTTGAACCCGTGAGTTATGAGATATCAATCCTTGTGTTATCCATACTTTAAACTAGTCCATGTATTGAAGGATCAAGTATCTGAACCGAGTAAGGACTACCGCACTAACATTACAAGCTTGATTGCATATATATTGGTTAGTGACATTAGTATCCAAACCCTTTGGGGTTTCACGGTCAACCTTGATTTTGTCATCGAAAATAGCTTCCGGTAGGAATCCACCTAAGTCCAAGATCCTTAAACATTCTACTAGACGGTATCCACTTATGGCAAGGTCTAGGATTGTTAGCTTCTTATGCATAGTTGAAGACTTATCCTTATTCCTAGTTTCCAAAGATTTACCAGTTGGTATCCATCTAGGCGAAGTTTTGGTTTGTTTTGCTTCACAACATGTTGAACCTTAGTCACGTTAGTAGTCTTAGTGGATTGTACCTTAGCATGTGAATTAGGAAGATGTTTCTTATTCGGAAAAGACTTAGATTTTCTAGTTTCATTTTCACATGCTTAGTATACTTCTTCATATAACTACTCTTAGATGCAAGCCAACCCTAGTCTTTTGAGTGTTCCTAGGTAATGGTTTACAACTATTAGCAAAGGCTTTTGAAATCTTGTAGAATTCATCACCCTAGGTCTTGCACCTAAATTCCATCTTTCCAAATTTGTGGCTTTTTCCTAGCTTCTTCCGTATAATAGTTCTTCCACAAGTCATTCATATCGTATGAATTCGGGTTTTAATGCTTGGTTTTGACACCTTTTTCGAACTAATCCTAGAGGTGCCGGGAGTAGAAGTGGCTACATGTTGAGGGTTAACAGAGCTAGAAGCCTTATTCTTAGGTAACTCAATGAAGTGACCGGTTTTGACAAAACTTGTTTCTCATCAACTTGGGAGGCAAACCGTGTTTTGAAAATTTTGGTCTTTCGGATATAAACGCAGAGGTCGCTTAACAACGGACCGGTTTCTAATGGGATGAGAAACTGGTTTCCCCAAGGTTTATGGTTTTGTAAACTTAGTGTTCACACTTTTCCTGAGCTTTCCTAAGCTCGCTTTTTAGGGCAACAATAGTGAAACTCTTTTCCTAAAGTTGAGTTTTGAGATCATCAATTTTTGCTATCAAAGAGTTTGTTTGTTCTATTGACTTAGTTCTAGCTTCTTTGATAGAGTCACTTAGTTCTATGTGATGCTTTCTCAAAGACTCATTTTCCTTTAGTAATTTGGCCACACAAACGCTAATTCATCATTTCTCATTTGAATATCATCAATAGTATTAACATCATAATTACTTGTAACCAAATTACTTTTCACATGCATAGTAGAAATATGTTTCTTCAAATTCTTGATAGTTGACTCTTTGTCTTGAAGTCGAGCTTTCAAAGTGTTAGTTTCAAAAGTTCACGGAATTCAAGAAGTTTTGATGTTTACATGGTTTGTTAAGTTGAAAGCTTTCTTTTTACTCGTATTGCAATTTCAAGTGAAATGCAATGTTTTTAAAGTTTTGAGAATTTGTTTGAAAGTTCATCAAGAGCCTTTTTATCAACCATATCATTTGTTTTGAAATTTTTAGACTCACCTCAACCAAGGAACATTTATCGAATCATGTTCAAAGATTAAGATCGAATGTTTAGGTACATTAGCGGATGCACTATGTTGAGCAGCTATGGTACCTCATCACATGACACCTGCTCATTTATCGTCCGATATCCGCAACCACATCATGTGTAATAAGAGTTACCGGACCTGGTTGTGTCAAGCTTATCTATCTCGAGCCTCAGATTCATGTCAACCGATCCATCATCCGTGCTTTACCCGACTCAACATTATTTGTTGTCTCGACATTCGCATTCAAGAACACCCGATTCTTCAACGGATACATTACCCAACTTATCACAACTATCTCTCAATCGCACTGCACACTCATCCACTTTCTTATCCGTTCGAGTAACTTCCTCAATATACTTCTCCACATTATCCATGAGATGGATGAGTGTCTCTATGAACACGCTAATTTCCATTCCAGTGTGTCTCTTGAAAGATATTTCATTCATGTCTTGATCATAGTCTGATGTGAATTCCCTTCTAACAAATGACTGAAAATGTTTGTAGATCACTTGAAGTGCAACACTAGAACTATCCTTTTGAACCTTCTCTTTGTCAAGTTGTAGCTCCAATTTCTCGAGGTTTAACATCAAAGTTCCTTAATGTGGATAAATCCGACGGAAGAGGCAATACATGTTCGCCTTTGTTATGTGTAGAAGTAACATGAGGTAAGAGTGAAGTTGTTGAAAAGTTCAATGTCGCTTTCCTTTGCAAGGCATTCTCAGCCTCGAACAGTGCAAATCTTTCTCATTGGACTCGTGAGCATGAAGAACTCAAATCATCATTGATTGATTCCATCATCTCAGAACTGCTCAAGATAGCTAATATTCTCATAGTTGTCTCAAAGATCATACGCTTTGAGTACTTCAAATCACCGAATCAGAGTGTAAGACATGATGTTGATGTATACATGGATTTTACAAGTCCGTGATTTAAACCGAGAAATAGAATCTTTCGCGGATTTTACTAAAATCAAGACCAAACCGTTAAGCAATGACCAATGGAATGTGTTAAGATGACTGATGGATTGACACAGTGATAGACAATTGTGTGTTAGGGCATATGATTTTTTGTAGGATAAGCAGAGATGTTGTTTGGTTGAGATTTAGATTGGTTTATGCCCGCTTACGGAGAAATTTAGGTCAAAAACATAAAAACCTCAATAACTTATGTTCGTAGTGGATTTAGGCCTCAAGGTTGACCCAATGAACTTTACTTAACTTGGTGTGCCATTCTCCTCGCTCTCACGGTCGCTTTGATGGGTAGAACGAAACGGAGTTACGGTTCAAAAGTTATGGCCGTTTGAAGTTTTGTCGGGAAAAGTCAACAAGTCGCTAGTAACAACTCGCTAAAAGAACAAGTCGCTATGAAACAAGTCGCTAGACACAAGTCGCTACAGCAACAACTCGCTAAGTTGACAAGTCGCTAAAGAACAACTCGCTAAGTTGACAAGTCGCTAGAGAACAACTCGCTAAGTTGACAAGTCGCTAAGGAGCAACTCGCTAAAACCTCAAGTCGCTAGAAATAATAAAGACAAGTCGCTACGACAACCAAGTCGCTAGCCGAAGTGGAACCTCCACTACTTTGTACTGTTTGTCGGCTTGTCTCAATAGACAAGTCGCTACTACTTTAACTACAAGTCGCTTGAAATTAACAAAGCAAGTCGCTACGAAGAAAACAACTCCGAGACTCAAGTCGCTAGGAAGAAAAACTTGAAGACAACACTTATCAATCCAAAACAAACCCAACAAAAGTGATTCAAGCTTTCCAAATCAATACCCAAGAACTTACAATGATTCTAAACACAAAAGTACACTCAAAATTCAAACTTTAACACAAAAAATGATTCAAATGATGCAAAAACCACTAAACCATTTCAAACCCAAAAACCATATAAAACCACTAGAAATCCAAGGACATGTAAGAGAGATGATCAAACCATGGCTCTTGATACCATTTGTAACATATTGGAATTCACAAACACATCATAACATAACATAAATGGGGCGTATGGTTTAAGGGTTTAGAGAGAGAAGGTAGAATATGGGAGCCTTTCTAGAGAGAGTAAGTAAACAAAGAAAGAAAGGTTAGATTGAGTGAAAGGTCCAACCCTCTACCTTGGGAGGTAGAGGGTATTTATAGTTACATACTAACATCCTCCTTGGACCGTGGATCGGGCATACAGGTGGGTAAAGACCCGTCTTCCTCCACGGTGTTGCACTAAGCTAATAACTAAGCTAATAAACAAGAAATAACGATATGTCTACGAGCTAACTTGTGCTAGACTATAGTTGGGGTGACCGATACTTCACCATGGAATTTCTAATTCCTAACAATACCCGACGATCATGTTCCTCTGCGAATTATTCCCTATTCACATCACTATTTGGAATTGCGTCATTTAAGTTAATGATGAGTGCAATATCACGAGCCTGAACTGGTAAACCAAAGTTAAGATCAAGAATACAGACTTGATAAGCATTTTTCAACTTACTGCAAGTTTGGCAAATCTCACAGTTTGACCACTAATATTGCATTCATATCATTAGTTGTTCAAAAATTAAGTCCCAATTCCATAACCTATAGAATCACTGATTCTGAATCAGTAAAACTTATCAATTAATTACCATAAGTAAAATGTTAAAAAAACTTATCAGAGACACGCAATATGAAGGTCCATTTAGGACAATGCCCCAATGTATGGAGAAAGTGAATCAAACTGTTCAATAGTTGCATTATGGGGGTCTAACGATATTCATGTATAAAAACTGTAGAAACTAAGCAAATGAAAAAATCACATATCGAAACAGTTTTATATAATGAAGAAACAAAGATGCAAGATTAACAAAGGAAAAAACACATGATTAAAGTATTAAAATGAAATACATACTACACAATAGTCAGATTGCAGGCAAGACATCCATAAAGATTTTAAGGTGTGTTTCATCTTTATATAACTCATTCGTAACATATTGATGCTAACAGATCTCTATATATATTTCTAAAGGCCCAAATAAGCATATGGTTAAATTATAAGGGGAATGGTCAGCATTTCCTTTTTGTAATCTAATTAAAAAGTATGAACAAACAATTAAAGGAACAGTAAAACATACCTATTGGGAAAATGGTTGTGTTCATCTTAAAATTGCGATGTTGAGGTGTCGAGCCAACAAAATGGAGTACTAAGATGGTCAAATGGCCTTCTACATTTAATATAAACACTTGGTTCATTCCTCTACGATTATCCCTCAAATAAGTTATGTTGGCATCGATGTATCCATTGCGGTTTGAATTATCCAAACTTTACGTACTTAAATGTCTCGTCGATATTAAAGGATGTCCGAATGAAATCCTACCCATCCACTCGACTAAATATTCAAAGAACTAACCTTTTCTATGGTTTTGACTTCACCGAGGAAAGTAATGGTTTCAAGCCCATCCGTTTCATGTACGTATTCTGCAACCCAAAGGTTTGTCGCTTTCTTGGCACCTGAAAAGAGGGACATTATAAGTTATTTTATCTAAAAGAATATACAAGAAAACAACAACATGAAGCTAATAAACCAATTTATAAATTAATTGCAACAACTTTTAAGAAATACCCACATCACATAATCATCTAAATCTTATAAAAAGAAAATCCTTTTAATGGTTTTGAGACATAGTTCTCCAAATAACCAAAAATCACTGACAACACTACAACAATAAACAAAATATATTTGAACGTGGTTGTGTAACAACAAAGAACAGATTTAATCTTATCCAATCAAGTTGTCAAGATAAAGTATTCTCACCTCGTGTTCACATTTTTCATGGGTTATGAAAGCTGTTACACTACAATCCATGTGCAAAGTTTATGACTTTCTCACAAGTTTTGTTTAACTTAACCATTGGACATTAAGTTGGTTAGTTGTTCAATATTGGTTGCAATCTTATATATCTAATAAGTAAAACGTACACTTATCACCTTCATTGAGTTCCTTCATTGAGACTCACATTGATGTATATCAGATTTTTTTGCCAAAAAAGCAAGAATACAGGGCACAATAAATGAATCAAACGAAAGCAAAAAGAGCACCTGACTTTCATTTCTACCCTATGTACACAATAACACCGGACCTTGTTGGTCACTATTATGCAACAATCTTGGTCACTATTATGCAACCATCTCAGCCATTGCACTTGTACCTGAGTGAATCGAGGACACTCTTCAGGCTCACGCCCATTCTGGTTAAGCTGCAGATGTGATGACCTCGGCCTTCCAACTCACTCCCTGGTAAGAGACGAACTCCGTTTCACTCTTGGTTCATGGATTTGATTCTCAAAACCAGCTTATGCCCAGTGCCCACATTAGCTGATATGGCAGTGTTGAATGGCTTGGTGTCAGATTGTGATTAAGGACTCTCAAAAAGTCAAGCATCAACTGACTTGAGTTATGTTTAGGATGTTCAGGTTCTGTAGTAACTTAAATGCGTTATTCACACTCTCAAGAACCACCACATCAGTAGTAGTTTTGAATACGCATTTAAGTGACTTATGTTTCATTTTTGAGAGATACATTCTCTTTCAGGCGTGCTAAGGATTAGTCCCAAAATCCTTATTCGCGATCGCTTATCCACATAAGCTCAGCTAAAAAGGTACCATCATTCGATCTTTATTATTCCACTGGTTTCTCAGGTACCACTTTAGCTTCATCGTTTTCCAACACATCCTTCGGGAGTGCATTAGGATTGGTCTGAATACACTTCTGCAATGCCACAAACGGTTGCACACAATCTGAACCTTTCTCTTCTGTAGTACTCATTAGAAAACATTTAAAGGCATGTTGTTATGCCAATTTCCATCGTGTGATTTCTTAAAAATATACATTTGTGGATACATGTCAAATGGGTTGAAAACTTATCATAATTGTATTTAAATTCATATAATATCTTAAATATTATTGTAAAACTATATTACTTAGGAATACAATTTTCAAAATTTGGTGAAATAAAAGATATTCATCGGGTCAAACTATTACAATCAGAATTATACATGACATGTTTTGACTTTGTACATGGAAAATTGCATTAAATGGTTTAGTGATGTAACAACTTACATATCCCTTTGTATGTGTGATACCACCGGGAAGCACATATGCACTTTAAATTTGGTTAAATACTTGTAGATCGCTAACTTAAAAGGACACCCACCACATGCATTCCACCATAGTATTTCCAAATTAGAGTTAGTTAGAGAATTTCTTTAGAATTCTCTATAATGACGATGTAGTTGTATTTTTCCAACTAAGCTTTTCGCACCTACAATGAATTAAGTACATAACCATGTTGGTTGGTAAATCTGAAGAAAAGGGTTAAACCAGCCTGACCCGTTAAATCCATTATTAAAACGACCTGCTTTGCCACCGCCTCTAGCCAAAAGGAAAGAAATCTTAATCTCTAAACTTCGATAGAATTTATTTATTATCACCAACACCCAAATTAGATATTAGATATTGTAAGGGACCCAAAGCTAATAAATCTCTATCACAACATAGAATTTCCAAACTCTTGGTACAATGTGTATAACGATGTTTATACATTTCTCAACTCGTCTAAAATATCTTTTCTACCGAGAGCCTTTTCTTTGGCTTTTACGATCCGATTATGTCCGATCGCTTATTGCATGATAGAGACAAATTTCGCCTAAATAAAAAATTATCCCATAACCGGTTGAATTGTAGCATATCCGAACTTGTGGATGCTCTCATTGTTAGATCCTTTATCTTGATCCACAAATGTAAACAACTCGTTAGCATACTTGAAGGAAAGTTGATGTAGTCTCGGCCGCAAATTACGTTGCGGGATTAGAATCGTGCATTTATGTAAGATGTCTTTCCTCGATCATAACTTCAGGACTATCCCAACATTTTTGGTCAAGTTCGGATCACACACCTAAAGAGAAAATTCGAAATATATTAATTAATTGAAATTCATGTAAGTTCTGATGGTGAAATCAAGTACAATATACTAAAATGAATAAAAATGCATTGACATAACTTCTTGAGTAAGAAATGTAGGTAATAACATCCCTTCTTTAATTTGGCTCACTACTTTATACACACTAAGATATTAAAATATGTACTGACCCATTAATCTAAAACGGACTCGATTTGAGGTAAATTATCTACAACTGGTTAATAAAACCTGACCCCTTTTGGTTCATATCAAATATTTTCCACCTTAGTTTAAAATTAGCATCAATAGTGGGTTCATATCAGTTGACAGATCTTCTTGGTGATTGTTCCCGTGATAAGGTTTTGAGTTACAGAGATATTTAGGGCTCGACTATCTTGCATACTGCAGCTGGACAGGTCAAGTTGAGATATTCAGGGCTCGACTATTAAACACTTTATACGCGTAATGATAACACCTTTATACCCCTGACAGCCACATACAATATCTCAGTCACACCATATTCCCCTTCACAATAAACTGGAAGAGCATCTTTATGCAACAACTCTTGAACAAACAGGAAGTCACTTGCTGATGCAACAGTGTACAGAATCCTAAACGAATCTTCTCAAGGGGACCTGGATTTTTCGAGTGGTGTAGCAACTACACCATCGATGAATGATTTAATTATGGGAGGCTTAAATAGAACCAATAGAAAATTCAAAATATATTTCACCGCAATTCAAATGAATTAAACTTTATAAAGTAATATATCAATAATGTAACATGAATCTAACCACCACCAAGGTGGTTAGTGGTTAGGCACCCTGAAGGTATACAAATCTTGGGGATGGTCACGAAAAGGGTCAAAGACTCGCCTCCCAGGTAACCCAACAGGGAAAACCTTATCCTTTATCCGTTTATCAATAATGTAACACGCCTAGCCTTCGTAGTCATCATTACGACAATAAGGAAAACATAGACAATTAGTAGATAAAAATTGTGATCGCATCCTATCAATCCGAATAACTGCTCTCACCAGATCATGATAACCCTAGGTTCTTCTAAATTACAATTTATATATATAAAATCCATACCTTAACTTCTAATGTGTTCCACTCTCGTATCTCATGCTTATTCATCACATCAACATAAAAATAAGTAAATAAAAATTTAACAAAGAATAGGGCCTATTGAATGTTACTATTTTCATGATTTATGTTCTTCTTGAATTGCAGAGGAACATTGAAGGTTACTGAACTACACTTCACAACCTCTTCCTCAAGGCCTGAATCTAAACTGCCATAATCCTTAGGCTCATCATTGAAATCCTTAGCTGCTAAATCTGTTGCACAATCGTACGTGGTATTATTTGAGAGAGAGGCGAAACTATGTATAATTATATGTTATTCCCAGAAATCGTAATGAACACAATATGGATATATAAATACATGAGACAATAGATAAATGTGTTAAACTGAATATTGGTATGTAGTAGCAGTTGGTTGACAATATATACCTCGGGCCCAAGTTGGATTCCCATTTCTCGAGAAACTCTGCAACCAACAATTCTAGCATCGATTTGTGTCGGCAGTGAGCACCCAATCTGCATACTCTAGGAAGTTCTATTATAACATTTAAAAGATAAAAGTAAACTACAGAATCTAACAACACCCAAATAACATTTACAGAAGCAATGAAGCTTTAATAGGCTTATATAGCTACTAACATAATCTAAAACATAATGTGAGATCAACAATCAACAAAAATATATAAAACAAATACATTAAACTCATCAAATACTAAAGGTTACCTAGCTAGTGCAGTCTTTCAGTATAACATTGCCTGCAACAGCAATAAACAAATAACTGGTGCATTTAGAAAAGCTTCATCATAATACGATATAAGGTTCGTATGATTAGTATGGAAAAAAATTATGGATATGTGTCGTATTGAAAAAGGAGAAGTCAGATGGAAGACTCACACAATCATTAATAGCGAGATCAAATGTACCTTCTTCGAGTACGCATGTAAGTATACTTGATTGTGTGCTTGATGATATAGTAAAACACTGCTATGAGGCACCACAAATTGGTACAACATCGCATCTTTCCGAATTCCTATGAACTCGATCCGAATTAACACATACAAAAGGACTTCTCCGAAGCATCATGTGTCACAGATTTTAGCATCATCATTCACCGTACTCAAATTAGCTTGACAATTAGACAACAATGTCTTGAATAAATTACAGTATTAACACATATTACTATAGAGTTGTAGGAAGCTAGAAATACCTTGTCGTCATCTTTAAAAAAAATTGAGCGGCTTTCAGGCAAACTCTATAATATAATCATGGACATCGTTGTTGTACCTACCATGGAAAAATACAAAGCTATATGTAAACTCACAATGAAGATTATGTAACATAATTTTAGCTCTATAATATAATCAAGCTACCGTTGTTTTTGTTGTTGAAGGAATGGAGTTTAATGTGGATGTTAATTTTGTACATGAAGGAGGTCATGTTGATAATATGTTGTGTATGTTATGGATGAGGAAATGTGGTTGCTGCTCTTCAATATTCCAATATTGAGTTTGGGGATGTTATTGTTTTTACTAAATTGGAAAATCATAGCTTGAATATAACCGTGTTTGGTGTTGATGGTAGAGCAAAGATACATGGGCAGTTTCTGACGCAGTTGTTTTTTCCACAACATGATCTTGATGATCAGGATGCAGGTTGTATATCTAGCAGTTTATGTGTTTTTTGTTTGTTATTCAGTAATCTCATAATCTTATTCGGTTGATATCATTAATTGTAAGGTATAATATGTTTTAACATATATCTTTAAGATTTACTTTGATATATTTGAAACAGGGGATGAGCGAATGCAGCACATTTGCCAATGGTTTGGTCACCTTGATCATTTTGGTGAGAGAAAAGTGTCTTTTACAAAAGGGCTTTTGAAATTCTGGCGTTCTCTCGACTTGTAAGTTTGAGTTTTGTATTTATTTTTTTTCTATGCATTTATAATAGAATTGGTAATTTTTAATTTTTTTTTTATTTTTTTTTGGTAATTGTTAAAAGACATGCTATTCCAGCTGATTTTCTTGTTAATCGTCCTATGCATTTTTTTCAAGCTGCACTGTTTAGGCATGATGCAGTAGAATACATGATGCGAATTAAGATTGATTATCATAGAGAAAATCCATACCGAGTGAATCATGTGAATGCATTAGGTGACTGGAGCCACTTTTTTGAAGATTGTTTGTTTAAGTTCATGTTTATAAATTCTGATGATGATTTGGAGTATCCTGTTTTCCATGTTTGTTAGGAAAAAGGATACGTTTCATGAATGACATTTTAAGGTTGTTTTTTTGGTTAGATACTTATGTTTATTGACATGAAGAAAATTTTAGTAGTGGGTGTGTATATGCTTATGAATGGTGACATTTTAAGGTTGTTTTTGATATTATGCAACTTAAATACGTTTTGGTTAATCTTATGTCAAAATTTGATGTTTAAGTTGTAATTTTCTGTTTTATTTTATGGTGTGTTATATTGTGTTTTGTTTTATATTCAAATATGATGTTTGTATATTTACAGATAGTCGATAAGTTGTATCTTTTTACAAATTGAATAGAATGCTTTGAACTTGTTAATTTCATATAGCAGGATTGTAAATACAACTGCCAATATTGTTGGAGTGACACAACAACACCATCAACACCAACAATCAATATATATGAAATAAACTTTTAACACATGTTTTCAAAGTAAATCCAGAACCAAACAATATCCAATATTTAAAAATAATCCATGAGAAAATCGTTTAAACAATATTTAAAACATGTTTTGGTGAAGATAATTAAATACACTACTCCAAAATTTTGGTACAATTCTTTTTGCTAAATTGTTTTCTTCATTCTCATCTTCTATTCCACTTTCTAATGGATCTATTGCCGATTGTGGTCTTTTTTGACAGGAGTTGCATTATGATTTTTCCCATCCTGTAAAAATATTAGTCAATAGATTCACAAATTTAGATTTAAACTCATGGTAATTCTTTGTGTCATAGTTTTTTTTAAGAAACATAATGTATCATACCTCATTTTCATTCGAAATCATTGTTGTAAATTCATCTTCTGTTTCTTTTGTCGCAAACTCGTGTGTATCCACGTCACCTTGAAAATCATATAAACCATCTAATGCTTCTTCGTTGTTGTAATCCACATTTTTATTAGCAATTTCATCTTCATCTACTACATCTTCTTCACATGCGGCCTTTTCTTCACTAATATGTGAGTCTTCTGTTGCATCTTCATTTTCTGATTCTAAATCTTCTAATTCATTTTCAGCTCCTTGCAACTCATCACCAGAATCCTGTTTTGTAAAATATGAAAGAATGTTATTTTTTAATTAATATTCCAAAAGTGACAATTATATTGTAATTATAACCATTTCATTTAGTTTATTTTACAAAGAATATGTTAAACCTCGTCAATTAGGAAACCATCTTTGAAGTGATTGATTATTTCTGCATCTTCTGTGACTTTCTCACTTCGATATATATGCATGTTATTGTTGTGGTTAAATTCGGTGTCTTTGATTTTGAACAAATACGGTTTCCCTATTTTTGGATTGAGCTCATTCGGAAAATATTCATCTGTATCCATGCCGTGTTTTTCCATTATCTCCCACGCTGAAAACCTAATCATCCTATGGACATTCTTGTAAAAAATAATCACTTGTGGTGATCCACTTTCATCGAATATTCGAACAATGATTTTGAACCTGCACATATGTTAATGATTAAGTTATTTTGTTTTTAAAATACGATAATTGAAAACATCTTACAGCTTCAATAATATATTTCAACACAGTGTATTTCGTACATAGATGCAACTGCTTATGTTTCTCCTTGGGTTCTGCAATGCCATAACTGATTCTTATTCTTTGAACTTGAGCTTCCTTTTCCCGTTTTTGGTGTTACTTTTGTATTGCATACTTTGCAACCAATGTAAGTCCAACCACTCTCATCAGTATCTTCGTGAATAAATACATAAACAACGCAAATGTATCCCGATTTTGTTATTAATGTTCGATAAACATTGTTGATGTTTAAAGAATGCCACGCTTCAGCTTGGAAACACCTACATCAATAATGAAATTAAAATTCTGAGACTTACCGGATCAATGCTGCGAATCATGCCTACCAATCTTTTAACACATCCTTGCATGAATTCCGCTGGTGTAACTACATGACTGACCTGGTCGTAGGATTCAATCTTGAATTCCCTAGGGTCATATCCCTCTTGCGATTCGTAGCTGTATTATGTATGAATTTTATTAACTTTATACAAATTACGTACTTATTTATATAAACTTTTATTCTTCACGTTACCTTTTCTGGAATGAAACCAACGGTGGCAGATCCCTGTTAATAAAAATCTTCGTGCCAAATAAAGCGTTATGTATAGATGGCGTATCTGCGTTATGTGTAAGTTTAATGAAATAATATGAATGAAAAAACATACTTATTTTAATGGCGGTTATGGTGCGCTAAATTTAGAAAACAAATAAAAAAACTTACTATCCCAATATTTGACTTTTCCCAACACCAATAGAAAGTCTATATGTCCAAGTTGATCAAGTCTCTCTTCGTAATCATTCCACAATAATGCCCATTTATCCTAAAATGTACAATCAATCCTGAAAGACCTATGTGGATTGAAATAGATATATGTTTATTTAAATTATAACAGCACCATTAATATAATATTTTGTGTAGATAAATACGAATAACACATACTGAGCATCTTCAATGACAACACTCCTGCGGATCTTCCGGCCACCATGGCTATTGACAGGTACAATTTTCCCAATAGCTACTACTGTTCCTAAAACATCTGCCAACAATAACGAAAATAAGGAAGATTAAAACATCACCTTTTGAATATAAAATTACAAATTTTTCTAGCAACCAACACATACCAACACAATCATGTTCATGATACTCATTATTTGTGTTCAAGGTATGAGTGAATGTGTTAGGAATTAGAAATTCCAGGTGTTAAAGAGTCGGTCACCTCAAGTATATGTAATCGTTAAAGCTCGTAGTCGTAGTTCTTTTAAGTTAAGTAGTATTTAGTTAAGTAACACCGTGGAGGACGGACGGGTCTTTACCCACCTGTATGCCTCGATCCACGCCCCAAAGTGTGGCGAGTTATGTAAGACTATAAATACTCTCTACCTTCCAAGGTAGAGTTGGAGCTCATAATAATATCTTTCACTTTCTCTCACTAAGTTCCCTAAACCTCTAACTTTCTCTCTAGAATTCCACCTATATGCTACTTTGTGTTATGGTTTGATGTGTATGTGAAAAGTTATATCTTACAATTGGTATCAAGAGCCATGGTTAGATCATATCTTGCACATCTTTGGATTTATAGTGGTTTTAGGTGGTTTTGAGTTTGAAAAGTTTAGTGGTTTTGCATCATTGGGTGATTTCTTGTGTTAAAGTTTGAATTTTGTTGGTACTTTTATGTTTAGAATCATCACAAGTGTTTAGGTTTTCATTTGGTAGCTTGAATCATCTTGGTTGGGTTGTTTTGGATTGAAAAGTGATGTTTATATGGTTTTCAAGCTAGCGACTTAGCTCACTGAGTGTTTTCTTGGTAGCGACTTGCTTCACATTTTGTAGCGACTTACGGTGTTGGAGCTAGCGAGTTAGATCTAGCGAGTTAAAGTACATGTAGTGGACTCTCCACTACAGTAGCGACTTGGTGGTAGCGACTTGGTGCAGAGCGAGTTGCTCTTTAGCGACTTGTATCTCTAGCGACTTGTGTAGCGAATTGTCGCCAAAATTTGGCTAGCGACTTGGTCCAGAAGCGAGTTACTACTTAGCGACTTGCCTTACGTCTAGCGACTTGGGATTCTAGCGACTTGGCTGTCAAGCGAATTAATTGGTAGCGACTTAGTGCATTTGTTTCTTAGCGACTTAGTGCATTTGTTTCTAGCGACTTAGTGCATTATCATCTAGCGACTTGAGTGATTGTTTACGGTTTTCTCTTGATTTAGTAAAATCCCGTGAAAGAATCTATTTCCGGTTTAATCATAGAGTTATAAAATCCGTATAATCTGTTAACATGTCTACCAACGTCCCTACTGTCATCTCCATCTGTTTGAGGATGTACAAGCAATGGCTCGGATACTCGCCCACCCATGCTTGACAGAATCGACTACGATTCTTGGGATCAACGAATCGATTGTATTGCCTTGAAAGGAAAATGGTGTCAACATTCTCAAATCCATTGATGAAGGACCATATCGGGTTGAGACGACTAGAGACATACTTGATACTAATGAAGATGGTACTCTGCTTACGGAATGGATGTACCTAAGATGTACGATGAGCTTGATGATAAGGAGAAAAGAGATTCGATGCGAGATATCGTGGCTTCAAACATTGTTCTTCAAGGTCTTCCTAAAGACATCTACAAGTCGATCAATCATATCACCGATGCAAAGGCGGTTTGGGATAACGTTAAGATGCTTCTCTCGGGTTCGAAATTAACTATGGAAGACAGAGAATCCCAACTCTATGACGAATTTGAGCACTTCAAGATGAAACCGATGAGAGTGTCTATGAGTACTATGTGAGATTTCATAAGTTAGTGAATGACATGAGGAACATCGAATGACTATGCCTAACATTCACCGAACTCAAAGTTTGTGAACAACATGAATCCCGAATGGCACAAGTTTGTCACATTTGTGAAACTCACTAAAGGATTGAAGAATACAAACTATGAGCAACTCTATGCCTTCCTCCTTCGAAATGAGAGACATGCTATGTTTGAAAATTGATTCTCAATCGGTTCAAAGCCAACCGTGGAGAGACAAGCTCGTCTAATGACTCAACAACTTTCTACTCAAACATCGGAATCACAACCAAAGCATCACAAGTCATACCCTTGGGTAATGGTAATCACAAACTCATCCCGATCCTATGTTCAAACAAGTCGATCTTTGATGCACACGTGGGTAACATCATTAATCAACTTGCTCTTCTCATTAGTCAAAACATGAATTCTCCCACAAACCAACAACAACCTCGAATCGCATCTAACCCACATAATCAAGCCACCGTTAAAGATGGAAGGATCGTGGTGCAACCATTCAGAAAGACAAGATGATCGGGGAAGAGGTGGAGTCGGGAGAGGTTATGTTGGCAACCGTAATCGAGGAAGAAATGGTAACCAAGGTCAAGCTAAGCCAATCAAATGCTATAACTGTGGTGGTGAAGGACACATTGCAAGGAACCGCACATCTCCAAAGCGTCCGCGAATCGCCGATTACTTGAGAGATAAGATGTTGCCGGCATAAGCTCGGGACAATGGTGCTGCGTTGGATGAAGAGGAATTGTTGTTTCTTCTCGAGGGCAATGCCAAGACCTATGATGCGAGATATGGATGAGCAACCTATTCAGAGATAGGTCACAATCATCGAATGCCTTTCAAGTCGCCGATCGTGATGCATACGACTGATGTAGATGATGGACCCATCGCACACACAATTTTCATGGCTAGCATTTCTCCAATGGTTTCTCCCAAGGTCTCTTCTTCACCACAAGTCGGCACATCCAAGGACAAACTAATCTCGGAGGTATTAAAACTATACGATGATGTCGATGTGCAATGATGCATGACAAAGTACAATCAATCGAAACTATTGAATCAAATGTTGAAAATATGGTAATAACAATATTGTCCCATACGATCAATACGTGAAACAAAGTGAAAGTAAAGTTGTACCAAGTGATGCATCTTCTGCGATCAACAATGACTATGTCTTTGATGAATACACCGCATGTGCTCCCGATGATTCCGTAATTTCGAACTAAATGCCTATAAGGAACGTGTTGCTATTTATGAACAACGTGCAAAATTTGAGTTGACCACTCGTGAGCGTGAAATGGATGACCAAGTATGTACGAGAATCGAAAAAGTAAGTTTAGAGAAGAAGTATTGAAACAAGAATTACATTCCTTGCAAGAAAAACTTTCTAAAACAAACTAAGCAAAAACAAGAACTTCAAGAAAATGTGAAAATGCTTAAGCAAGAATTTAATGCAAAGGAATCAAAACTCTTGAGAGATTTTTCTAATCGAAAACTTTGAAAACAAACTTGAAAACAAGTTGTACATACAAGGAAACACCATTCAGATCGCTTACATGGTCACGAAACATCGTGTCTTAAGCGATAAGCATAGCATTCCCTTGTTGAGGAACCAAATCCAGAGGTAATTAAAAGGCTAGAAATGCTCATAAGGTGCTTTATGATGGTAATGAAGTCCTTAAGCCTAGGCGAAACCTAGTTAGTTGAGTGCATCGAGGAAGATAAGATATTAAATGAAATCACTAGGAAAAGATGAATAAGAAACAAAATGATCCCAAATGCAAAGAGAAAACATAATCATCTCTCCTCATGATTACAAGAAGGAAAACTGGATTTCCTTGAACAAGTTTAAGCCTCGACTTTGTTGACTCCCGAACAAGTCTTCGGAAAAAGGATTTAGATAAGCGAAGCGGAAAATATTATTGAAACAAACCCTCCCTTGAAAATGCCTAGAGCGACTGTGTATCCTCCTAATACACCAATGCATCTTGTTCCTAGAACAATTGCCACTAAAAGCAAGACATTAATTAGCCAATACGTTATATTTCAACTATTTGTTGATTTTGAGAAAACTTGCAAGAAAAGGATCACACCCACTGGTATAATCAAGGAGAAAGAGGTTTTGAACAAATGAAAGAATGTTATTTAACGAGGTCATGCCCTTCTTTAAACTTCTAAAAGATCACTTTGAGAGTCTTAAAAGGGGTAGAAACCGATATTAAGGGTATGGAAAGGAATTTGATGCAATGGTTGTTGAAGTTAGTGACTATGAGCGTGCAATTGAAATATAATGAGATTGAGAGAAAGAACACGCATACATTAAATGAGAATCTTATTACCGAATGTGTTGCTCAAGATGTCTTTTTCATCGCTTCAAATTGCTCTATTAATGCTTCCAAATTTCATGAATTATCTGTGTCCTGAAAGTCTTCCATGATCGTGTCATTGAGCTTGAAAAACTAATTCTAAACTAAATGAGAAAATTGAACCGGATGATCATGACAATTTGGTTAAACATTTTTCTAAACTAGAAGTTGAGTATTTTAATCTACAACTAAAATATCAACATCTCAAAGAAAATGTCAAAACTTCAAATATCAAGACATCTTCGATGCTCCAGAGTTTGATGCGCTTTTCAAATTAACAAACGAGATGAATGATTCAAGCTCGGTGTAACACGATCGTAAAGTTGAAAGCCCAAATCTCTCAATTAAAGGGTCAAACGAACAATATGACAGGCTCCCAAATGCCTCCTCCTTTAGATTCTCGAATTCTCAAACGTTTCATCTTCAAAACCTAGTAAATGCTTTACAAAGGAAAACGAAAGTTTCCTAGAAGAAAATGAAAAGGTTAAACGTCATTTCAATGAGTTATTTGAATCAATTAAATTCACTCAGTAACAAAAACAACGAACAAATAGCTTCATTGCAAAAGGAAATTGAGAATCAAGAGTCAAGTAAAAGGAAAATGCCAATGATCAATGGGGAGAATGTTGTATCTAAGGCTCACTCGTAATAAATATGCTTTATCTGTGACATATGTCCCCTCATCGAGGAACAACAAACTTGCCATTCAAACATATTTCTCATCCCTTAAGGATTGCCTAGAATGTCTGCGTGAGATTGTTGAACAGATAAGCTAGAGAAACCTCATGATAATGCAATTGGACATGCATGCTTATATGCCAAACGATCTCAAGAAATCTTAGAATGCTTGATCACAATATGCCCTAAGACATTAGGTGAGAGAGTTAACCCTTTGATTCCATGCTCAATGCCTAAGGCCAAATATGATATGCACTCGATTCCCAATGTTTTGAATGTGAGCCGTTGTGTACCCTTGAGTAGTTCGATTCTAGATCCATCAATGCTAGGAAAGAGAACTCAAAGGTGCCTTCTAGGAGTACTAATCTCGGTACCTTTAGTGTTAAGAAAGTGAACCTTAGTGCACTGCATGTAGTTCGGATCCCAAAGACATCTAAACAGTGGTGCAAAGAGCAAGAAACAAACTAATGTTCCCATTCCTCTACAGAGTAATCATGACATTAAAGAGAGCAGGTCAAAGTCTCAAGACAATACAAGGAATGATAGGACCTCATGAAGCTAAGAATGTGCCTTTGGAAAAGAGTAAAGAACAATCTAGGAACTTTAAGCTTGAATTGAATAAAACGAATCGTGTTGATTCTAGTATTAGCCATAGGCGCATCGTAATTAATTCAATTCGATACTATTTGCAAACCTTGTCTTGATGGATTGCTTGAATTCGCTTTCTAATCATGAATGTGGTGTCAATGTTTTGCCTAATGATGTTAATTGTCCGATTAATATTGTTAATGCTAAAATTCATGCTAAAAAGGCTAAAAGGCAAAAGCGAAAGAAAGTTAGAAAACAATGGAAACCCACAGGAAGAACATTCTTGAGAATAGGTTTTTATTGATACTTGTTGGTCATAAGACCAATCGATAATGCCCACTAGAAAATGGATGCCTCTTGGTAGAACTATTCCCTTAAGAAGTGGTCACACAGTAAGCAGGGCTAATCTGAGACACTAGTATTGCATCTATTCACAATGATTCCATTACCTCACCGTCTCGATATGAATGCTTCTATTTCGATGTGGGTGTTCCAACTGTTGCTACTAACCATATGGAACCCATTCTTGCATGGGGATCCCAATTATCCGATTATCCATTCTTGTCTCGTGTTCAACCGCAGATCGTTCAAATCGCTTACGTGGTACCGGACTCAGTCGTTCCAAGCATATGATTGGAGATCGGTCACGGCTCATGAACTTCATGAGCAAATTCATCGGACCGTTAGATTTGGTAATGATCATTTCGGTTGCTATTATGGGTTATGGAGATTATGTTGTTGGTGATAGTGTCATGTCCAGTGTATTATGTGGAAGGTTTAGGTCATAATCTTTCTCTGTTGGTCAATTCGTGATTACGATCTAGAAGTAGCCTTGAAAACATACACCTTTGTTAGAGACCTTAATGGTAAGGAACTGTGAAAGGAACTCGTGGCTCAAACCTTTACACCATCTCTATCGATGACATGATGAGAGCCTCTCCAATCTGCTTGTTATCTAAGGCTTCAAAACAAAGTCATGGTTATGGCATCGTCGTCTCAATCACTTGAACTTGGCACCATCAACGATCTTTCTAGAAAGGACTTAGTTGTAGGTTTACCTAGACTAAAGTATGAAAAGGATCATCTCTGTTCAAAGATGTCAATTGGGAAAAAGCAAGAAGTATGCCCATAAACCCAAACCTACTAACTCATCACGAAGTTCTTCATATGATTCATATGGATTTATGTGGACCAATGAGGTGCGAGAATATCTTTGGGAAGAAATATGTGTTAGTTGTGGTTGATGATTATTCTAGATTCACCGAGTCAAGTTCTTAAGGACAAAGGATGAAACTCGATATCATCATCAAACTCATCAAACAAATTGCAGTTAGACTAAACAAAGCCGTCGAATTATCGAGCAGACAATGGGCCGAGTTTGTCAACAAACAACTTAGTGAATT
The DNA here is from genome assembly GCA_022545495.1 of Chrysanthemum lavandulifolium. Lineage (NCBI taxonomy): Eukaryota > Viridiplantae > Streptophyta > Magnoliopsida > Asterales > Asteraceae > Chrysanthemum > Chrysanthemum lavandulifolium. The sequence goes on along the minus strand of CM040241.1, from coordinate 139,383,619 downwards.
CTATGAAAGCGTTGGAATCACCATCAAAGAAGTGTTCCACGAACCCTCAATGAGCGGTGTAGTTGAAAGACGAAATCGTACTCTTGTTGAAGCTAGAACAATCTTGATCTACTCAAAGGTTCCAATGTTTCTCTGGTGAAGCAATTGCCACGCATGCTACACACAAAATCGTTCCCCGATTCACACCATTCATGGAAAACTCCATATGAACTTGTCCACAACAGAAAACCTAATCTATCTTTCCTTCGTGTGTTTGGTGCATTGTGCTATCCAACTAATGAGGGTCAAGACTTAGGCAAACTTAGGGCCAAAGTCGACATTGGAGTATTTGTAGGATATGCATCAAACAAAAGGGATACCGAATCTACAACAAAAGAACCCGAAATATCATGGAAACAATTCACGTTACGTTTGATGAGTGACCGGTCAAATGGCTCTCGGACACTCCACTCGGGACCCGCACTTCAAAACAGTCCCATTGGTTCATCCCTTGTTCCAAACTCCTCTCAAGAAACTCCATATGTACCTCCATCCGAGGATGATGTAAAGAAATTGTTTGATCCTATGTTTGATGAACTGTATGATTCAATTACTAATGAGGTCTTGATCCCTACAACAGAGGTTGCTCATATTCCGATGAATGAAGTCAATCCTTCGGTCTCAATATCTTTAAGCCAAGCACTGCTGCGATCCTTGATCTCATCAACAAATCATCATTCTTCAAATGTACATCATGGAAATGTTTCGCATCAATGATGAAGTTAATCCCTTTGCTACTCCCGAAGATGCTCCATTTGAAAACATATTTGCTACTCCCGAATCATCATCGAACCATCTTCTTGAGACATCGACTCGGTACCTCGGTTCCTCAACAAATGCCACATGAACACCTCGGAAAATGGACTCACGATCATCCATTAGACAACATCGTTGGTAATCCCTCTCGACCATATCAACCCGAAACAACTTGCAACCGATGCCTTATGGTGTTTCTTCAACTCCGTACTATCTAAGATCGAACCAAAAGATGTTAAAACCGCCATGAATGAAGATACCGGTTCAATGCTATGCAAGATGAAATTCATGAGTTTGATCGTCTTGATGTATGGGAGTTAGTACTGCTCCGATGTGCTATGATTATAGCTCTAAAATGGATCTTCAAAGTAAAACTTGATGAGCATGGTGATGTGTTGAAGAACAAGGCTCGATTAGTTGCTAAAGGATATCGTCAAGAGGAGGTATAGACTTTGAAGAATCTTTTGCTCCATTGCGAATCGAGGCAATCGTAATCTTCACGCTAATCTTGCTAGTAAGAACATGGTAGTTTATCGGATGGATGTAAAGACGGCATTTCTAAGCGGAGATCTTAAAGAAGTCGTCTACATCGGCCAACACGAAGGTTTTGTGAATCAAGAGCATCCTACTCACGTTTATCGTTTGAAGAAGGCTCTTTACGGTTTAAAGCAAGCTCCAAGGGCATGGTATGATACATCACAAAGTTTCTTCTATCAACCGGATTCATCAAAGGAGCGATTGATCCTACATTGTTCACCGTGAAGTCGAGCAAACATTTGATTCATGTTCAAATTTATGTTGATGATATTATTTTTGCCTCAATGACCCAATGGAATGTGATCGTTTTCAAATGAAATGAGTTCAAAGTTTCAAATGTCAATGATGGGACAAATGTCATTTTCTTGGGATTACAAATTTCTCAAAGTCCCGGAGGCATTTTCATAAATCAATCTAAATATGCAACGTAGATTTTAAAGAAATTTGGATTTGATTCAAGTGACCTGTTGACACCCCCATGATTGACCGAACCAAACTAGATGAGGACCTCTCGGGGATCATGATTGATCAAACGAAATATCGGAGTATGATTGGATCCTGATGTATCTCAACGCTAGTAGACCGGACATCTTGTTCATTGTTTGCATGTGTGCTAGATACCGTGCTAAGCCTACTAAAAAGCACCTTGAAGCAAGTTAAGCGGGTCTTCGGTATCTCCAAGGAACCATCAATATGGGACTATGGTACCCGAAGGACACCGGTATGTCACTAACGGCCTATCAGAGATCTTGATCATGCGAGTTGTCAAGATACACGTCAAGTACGTCGGGAGGTGCTCGCTTTTTGGTTGATAAGCTTGTGAGTGGTCTTCAAAGAAGCAAATGAGTACCTCTATTTCCTCTACAGAGGTGAATACATAGCCATGTCATCTTGTTGTGCTCAAATCTTATGGATGAGATCTCAATTATCGACTATGGCTATGAATTCAACAAAATCCCTCTCAGTCTTGTGATAATAAAGTGCTATTGCTCTCTCATGCAACAACGTTCAACACTCAAGAGCAAAGCATATCGACATTCGACATCATTTCATCCGGAACAAGTAGAAAAGGTGTGGTGGAACTATATTTTGTGAGGTCCGAATATCAATTAGGCGACATCTTCACCAAAGCTCTTCCAAGAGAACGTTTGAGTTTATTCTTCCGTCTTGGCTTGAAAAGCCTTCAACCGAAACACTCAAACGTCTTGGGAGGAAGACGAGGAGTAAAGGTCCATCTTCGTCTATCTCTTGTATATATATCTATTGGAAAAACAAAATACAAAATTATAAAACCTTCAAAATCAAATAGAAAAATATAAAACTTTCAAAATCCATAAAATCAAAAATTGAAAAATCTTCAAAAAATATTGTCATTTTGTCATGTTTTTCTCGGTTCGATAATATATACGGTCTTTGTCTGTCATTCAAAGAATGACACGGACTTTAGATGTTTGTTCGAATGTTATTAAAAAAAAAAAAAAAAAAAAAAAAATATTTTTTGGGAGAAAGAGAAATGGTTTATTGTCATCTTGAGCAATAACCCGGTCTTATAAAGAAAGGACGAGCCATGTTTTATCAAGTTTTCAAAATTCCATGCTCGATTCTATAAACATTTATCTCTTTGAAAACTAAATGCTTTGAAAAATAACTCAATCTCTATTTTTGATAATCATCAGGACTTATTTGTCAAAATTCCTATCTCTCAATCAACAACCTATGTCATTGATTGAGGGGGAGAATGATTTCAATTAAATTAAAAAGTTATTTGGCATTAAAATTGTTTTTCAAAAGATATACATGCATGTTTTATCAATGGAGTTTAAAGTCTTAAAATCCGATCAAATCAGTTCAAACGCTTTCATAATCAAGTCACAATTCTCCTTAAAAGCTTTCAAAATCAATTTAAATCAATAAGAGATCACAAATCTCAAATGATTTGATAATTGTGATCGGGGGAGAATGGGTGATTTAAATTGGATTTAAACTGATATTAAGGTAAATGGTTTCACATGAATGTACATCTTGTCCTTCCCACATGTGACAAACGATTTCAAATTTTCATGCACATGTTGAGGGAGCATCTATCTTTAACCTTTGATTTGAAACGTGATCATTCATCCCAATGTGCAGTTCCTCTAGTATGTGCAAAACTTTTTCAAACCTCGAGGCACATATTTAGGGGAGCAAATTTATGAAACCTCATCCTTCCGAAATGCTATATCTACTTGATTTGATGTGGGAAGTGATGTTGATATCTTTAGAAAATGGTAATCAAAGAAGTTAATTCTTTCTCTTGCCTCCGTGTGCAAAACATTTTCAAATACTTGATGCACATGTTGAGGGAGTTCTCGTTCTAAAATAACAAAAACAATTCGGTACAAAATGCTTTGATAATATATCACAAGTATCCGAATTGATTTTCAAATGGTTTTCAATTGGATCCAATGGCGGACGAACAATACCAAATAGACCGACCAACTTTACTTTATGTACGGTGATATAAGGATGATAAGGTTAGGTATATGTTCCATGATCCGCCAAACCGGAGGGATCTACCGAGGACAATCCACTAGTTAGTGTAGAAGTCCTTAGGTATGATAATAAAAGGAGAAATGTGAGATATGGGAAGAGTGCGGACTGAGATAGAGCAAGTCTTGGAACAAACCCAACAAGGTTCTTGCTATGAAGTCTCGGTAAGCATTGAAGGGTTGAAGAATTAAAAGAATTGAATGAGAAAGGGTGAAAACAAATAGCCTCCATTTATTCAACCTTAGGCGTATACCGGGTTCACTTCATATGCTCTTGATGGTAACATCGGTATTGAAGACAAGACGTCATGGACCCGGTGGCGCTTGCACTTCACCTTTCCAAACCACTCAAGTTCCTCTTAAAAGGACTTGTTTCATTCTCACGGGAACCGACATTATCTATCGACTTTCTCTTAGAGATTGTTGATATTGAAGAGGAGACCCTCTCCCTAGTCTCCGACATAGGATCCAAATATGCACAAATTGAGTCTAGAGCCACGAGATCATCAATAAATCTCATTAGGACACTTTCAATGAAGACTCTCTGTTTTACACAAGGTGGAAAGAGTTTATATCTTGAGTCCTCGCATTATCCTTGTGGTATTGCCGAACATCCGAGTGATGTGTATACATATTCACAATGAAGATGGAAAGCCTTACGAGCCAACATCAAACAAGCTCCCGGTAGGTGGCATGTGATATCTATTTTATAGATTAACCATGTGACAACCGAATGAAACAATGGGGCGATTCAATCTCTTGAATCAAACACAGTTCGGTTATGGATTGACGGATACCTTTGAAAAACCGGTCTTTGTGCTTAAAATTCTTTTCTTTAGCACATCGATTGTGTACTCATTTTTCAAACCAAAGGTATTTTATGATTGATAATTGATTTTCAATAAAACCTTCGTTGTATTGCAAAAACAATTTCTATTGAGCAATACGATTGTTTTTCAAATCTCTTTCATCAATCGGTGAACTTAAAATTATTTGGTTCACTCACTCGTGTTGTCTTCTTTGAGACATTCGGTTTGAGAACAACTAGAACATTGCGAAACCACATCAAGGAAATTCTTCGAATTATACCCGATCACAGGCGGTACATGTCTTGATCAACGGGAACCGTGGGCGTGTACCTCAATTCAACGAAGTGATCAAAGACACTTTCGTGCGATTTATTATAATCTTGTATGCGGGTACACCCGACGTTTGTAGTGATCGAATGGAGCGGTCAATCCATAGCCGCATGCTCACTTAATACATTCAACTCAAAGAAATCATGATTAGTGCATCAATGACTCGATATTTTCACACCAAGCTTACGCTCGCTGCGCCAATATCATGATTCAACAAAAGCTTCCGCTACTCGATAAGAAGATTTCATGATCCGAATGTGAGCATGTCGGTCCTAAAGTCACAACACCACAATGGATGTCTCGAGAGATTTTTGATAGCTGATGATCTCAAAAGATGGCTCAAAATTATTATCACGTGGATCGGTAAAGACCTCCACTTGGAATATCCAAACATGCAATGTGAAGAATCAATGACTACGAGCTTAGGAGCAAAGGACTACATCAAGAATGCAAGATCAATTGTTAATATATTATCTAGTTGTATTCAATGTAATTTTGGTACATGATTGAGGTGACCTCCTTGGGGAGATTGTTAGGAATTAGAAATTCGGTGTTAAAGAGTCGGTCACCTCAAGTATATGTAATCGTTAGAAAGCTCGTAGTCGTAGTTCTTTTAAGTTAAGTAGTATTTAGTTAAGTAACACCGTGGAGGATGGACGGTCTTTACCCACCTGTATGCCCGATCCACACCCCAAAGTGTGGCGAGTTATGTAAGACTATAAATACTCTCTACCTTCCAAGGTAGAGTTGAGCTCATAATAATATCTTTCACTTTCTCTCACTAAGTTCCCTAAACCTCTAACTTTCTCTCTAGAATTCCACCTATATGCTACTTTGTGTTATGGTTTGATGTGTATGTGAAAAGTTATATCTTCAGAATGGCTCATTAATAAAACCAACGTAATTATCGTCTATTTTCTCAACTCTAGTCACTTCAGTCCCTTCGTAGAAACAAATTTTGTACCTGTGTGGTAACAACGGTAATCTACTACCATTTTCGGCCACTCTAAATTTTGAGATGATATAACATTGGCCCTCTTGTAAAAGTGGTTCAAATTTAAACATCATCTCTTTTTTGATGTAGACTTGGATTCGATTGGACTGTTTATACGGTTACAAATGTTATAGTATATGATAAGTACTTTTAAATATATATATATAAATTATGCGCGTATAAATTCAAATTACCTCCGCATCTTGCAAAACAAAATCCAAACTGTATGAATCATGTTCTTCATTCAACTTATGAGAAGGCCAAATATATATACATCTCCCTTTTATTACCATGCTAGTAATCATGGGGTCAACATTCTCTAAAGGAGTTATTTGTTGTTCATGTATGTTTACTCCTGTAAACATTTACACATACATTTGTTGGTAAATATATTTATAAGCATTGTTATTATTAATAGTAATAAACAATATATATACCTTGTGAACTGCTTTGAAAATTGGAACTCTTCCTTTAAATGTGTTTTTCACCAAATGCAAGTCTCCCTAGATTAGAGTTATTTACTCTAGAACAATTACCTTGATACTTGAAATTAGAATCATGTATGGTGCTTCTGATTTTCCCAGAACTTGATTTCGGATGTAAAGAAGATGTTTGGTTACCAAAACTCATTTTTGAGTTTTTGTTTCTTCCTGCACATTATTAGGTAGTGGGAAATTATATAATAAATGCTAAACCGTTACCATAACAAACACAATTAAAATGATAATACCTTCCAACTCATTTCCAAATTTTAAAGAGTTATTCCCAAGTGTGTCGCTTTCTACCATTGGCATACCCAATTGCGTCGATCGAGTGTTTCCCGTTGAACATGTTGCAGAAGATGAAGAACGTTGTTGTAACGTCTTATTACTGATTAAAGAATCTAGCGTTTATAACCAAACAATACAGGATTCTAAGTTAATTCAAACGTATCTAATGTGATATTTAAATAAAAATATAAATTTCACAATAATAAAAACATATTACCCTCACATACTGTTGGCACATTTCGCGAACGGACTTGATAGTTCCTTCCTAATGGATTACTTTCAAAAGTAGTTTTACCCATAGCAATTGTTTTCTTACTGCGACTTTTATCAGCTGTTGTTTAAAATATAATGAAAACATTTTGTATTAATTAAAAAAAAAACAAATCCAATCAAAAAATAAATAAATTTACAAAATAATACATGAACCTTGTCTTCCTGGTGTGTCACTTTCCAATATAGGAGTTTTTGTTACATTGTTTTCCTTTTCAGAACAACCTCCTGCAAATATATTCATCTCAACTAATTAACCAAACAATTACAAAAACAAAACAATTTTTTTAATAATACTGGAATGATTAATAATCAACAAAATAACTTTTGAAAACCCTTTTACACTTTTGTTCAAGTTACCTTCAATCATACTTTTACTCATAACATGTTTTTGCAGATGCCCAGTTTTAACAGCTTTTAAGAAAAAACCAAACAAAAACATATGTTAAAACATAACAAACAATACTACGAACAAACAAAACACAAAACAATTAAATAGTTCAAAAAATACCATGTGGGTGATTTGGTGAATCTAAAACATTAATTTCTGAAACAACAATTGGTATATAAATTATACAAATACCATATAAACAAACACACATTACTAATGAAAATATAATGAAAACAGTTTTACCCATACCAAATACAACAATTGGTAAAATTGATTGACAAAACAACAACATATACAAAATAACTACAATACCTGTTTGTTACTTTCCTGCAATAAAAAAAACTAAAACATACAACATATACATAGAATACATGCAGGTTGTATGAATATATATATTAATGAAAAATAATTGAGGAAACAATAACAGTACAAAATAACTACAATACATGTTTCTTGATTTTCTGATGTGGCTGATTCCAATACCTCAACATCGTTAGTTTTAGCTTTCTTATTGGTATGTGAATCTGTTTTAAAAAAATAGATACCTTTAAACGCCAAACAGTAATACAAAAATCACAATAATACAAAAACAATACAAACAATAAAACATAAAACATCACAATAATACCTTTTGAAACAGAAGCACCACTCTTAATATCTTTAGCTCTTGTAAGCCTTTTCGATTGTCTTTGTGGCTGCATCTTTCAATAAACTATCTGTGTATATTGACTCAAAAAATATTGAATACGTTTGTATGTAATGCCGATACAATATATTATATATACCTTACATATTAAGATAAAATTTTATAGAATCATGCATATAATCAAATTGTTAACCGGGCCTAAATATAGGCCTATAATATATCACCATATATATTCCTAATATATCCACTATAATCAAGAAGATAAATACAGAAAAGAAAAATATTTATACCATTACAAAAACATTCATGTACATATATCCTGATTTGGAGTATGTAACCAAAAGATTCATTATCCTAGTTGGTTTGATTACTTGACGCGTTTAAAAAGTATCATACAGATGCAGGTTCGAACCTCACCTGTGTACATTTTTTAGATTATAATCATATGCATACGTGGCACCTAAACTTAAAATTTCCTATGTGGCATTACGTGGCAATGATGTGGCATTATGTGGCATTTCGGGTGAATTATGACATCATGTACATCCTAATATATATATGTTATAGATATATATGTGTGTGTTAACTACACAAATATGAATAAAAAAATTCAAATAATGATAATGGGACAAAAAAATTACCGGGACATCATTTTGCGCCATATTCACCGACAACCACCGCCAAAAATCACCAAAACTAGACAACACTAGCAGCACCACCACAACCACACCACAACCACCACACCAACCACCGCACCTAAACCAAACACCATCACACCCACACCACCACAGCCACACCACACCAACCACACCACCTGCACCTAAACCAAATACCACCACAGCCACACCACCAAAACCACCACAGCAGCACCACCACATCACCACAGCCATACGACAACTACAACCACCTAAAGAATTCGCTTCAAAGTGACAAAGAATTTGCTTCAAAATGATTACAAACCCTAATCTCACCCTATTTTATCCGTATTAAAGTTGTATTGTCATTCGAATAGATTGAGTCAGCGATATTGGTCTTTCCCTAGGTTAAATTAGCTGTAAAAGGAGGCAATTCGCTGTAAAAAGGAGTCGATTTGTTTGTTAGGGTTAAAGACGTTTTGTTTTTAGTGGTTGAGGAAGAAATAGCTGCCAATGGGGGGCGATTTGGTCTATGTGGATTTTTTTTCTTTTCCTTTTGGTAACGTATATGTGGGGTACATTGGAGAAAATCGCTGCTAGTAGGCAGCGAATTGGCTTATGTGGCGTTTTTTTTTCTTTTTTTCTTTTTTTCTTTCTTTGTTGGTAATGTTAGGAGTGGGGCTCATTGGAGGAAATCGTTGCTTAAGGGTAGCGAAATAGCTTATGTGGTATGTTGTATTTGTTTACTTTTAACCTCGTTGCAACACATGTATATTTTTAATTTCACTCCTTATTAGGGGCGATCAACTAGGCCAAATAGGAAATGTCAGAAAAGTTGGGCTTCTGCAAGAAATACGCTTCTCTGCATAGCCTTTTAAAAAATTCGCTATTTTAATTTATGATCGGTTAGCAGCAACGAATAAGAAAGGCCAGCAGATCCTATCATCCTAATACGTTATTATTATCTTATCATAGTACCTTTGGAGCTAGCTTAAGATATATTATTAGTATTGTGGTAATGATTAAATGGAATTTTGGAAAAAATCTGCATTTTGGTATGATTAAAATATGGGAAAATAAAAAAAATTCTAACCTATTTTAAAACGAAATTATAAGATAGAAAGTAATTAAATCTTCGTGACGAGCATTTAATTATCTTTCTATCGACAGGCACTTTGATATACTTTCGACAAAAAAATAAAATTTTTCACGTTTTTTCGTCTTTATTTTTTTTTTTTTCGTTGTTAAAACTTAAATGAGAAATCAAATGTGATTAAACACTAATTTGAATATTCTAACAATATCACATGTGATATTAGTGGTAAATCACATGTGATATTAGTATTAAATCATATATGATATGTAATATCATATGTGATTTAATACTAATATCACATGTGATATTATTAGAATATTCAAATTAGTGCTTAATAACATGTGATTTTTTTCATGCAAATTTCAATAACGAAAACAAAAGAAAAAAACATAAAAAAAAAAGAAGGAAAAACACGAAAAATATTTGTATAAAGTATATCAAAGTGCCTATCTATAGAAAGATAATTAAATATTTGTCGTAATGATATATTTTTTCACTTAACGATTAACGGTTTGAAAGATATTAATATTTAAAATATATATATATATATGAATGTGGGTTTTTTAAATTGTTGGATTAATCTTATCCATTAGATCTAAAGATGAAGGGTGAAGATTGATCCGTTGGTATGTAAGAAAAGTTTGATATGTAAATGATATTTAATCATTAAGTTTAGAGTAAATTACACGGATGGTCCCTAAGGTTTGTCCAAAATTTCACTCACAGTTCCTAAAAGTTTAAAGTTGCATGGATAGTCCCTCTCTCTAAAAGTAATAACACTTATGGTCCCTTATTTAACTGGTGTTAAGAGAGTTCCGTTAAAGTTTACACTTTTAGCCATTTTGGTTAAAGATCGTTGCCTAGTTAGTCCTTTATCATAACGGATGTTTATAATTTAAAGATTTTCGACTTTAAGTATGTTTTTATACATTTTCTTACGTTTTCATCTGTTTTCATCCGTTTTTATACATTTTCATTCGTACTTATACGTTTTTATCCGTTTTCATCCGTTTTTATACGTTTTGTTTCGTTTTTATTCTTTTTCATCCGTTTTTATACGTTTTCATCCGTTTTCATCCGCTTTAATCGCTTTTATCGTTTCGCCCATTTACTTACAATTTTTACATTTTGGTCCGTTTTATACGCCTTCGTCGATTTTATACTTTTTTCTCATGTTTTATTCGTTTTAAATGCTTTTTATCGTTTTCATCTGTTTTATACGTTTTCATCCATTTTATTCATTTTCGTCCGCTTTTATATGTTTTCATTTGTATTTATACACTTTTATCCGTTTCGTCCATTTTATTCATTTTCGTCCGTTTTATATGTTTTCATTTGTATTTATACGTTTTATCCGTTTTCATCCGTTTTAGACGTTTTGTTTCGTTTTATTCTTTTCATCCGTTTTATACGTTTTCATCCGTTTTCATCCGCTTTAATCGCTTTTATACGTTTTCGCCCATTTACTTACAATTTTTACATTTTGGTCCGTTTTATACGCCTAATCGATTTTATACTTTTTCTCACGTTTTATCCGTTTTTCTGCTTTTATATCGTTTTCATCTGCTTTTATCGTTTTCATCCATTTTATTCATTTTCGTCCGTTTTATATGTTTTCATTTGTATTTATACACTTTTATCCGTTTTCATCCATTTTATTCATTTTCGTCCGTTTTATATGTTTTCATTTGTATTTATCGTTTTTATCCGTTTTATCGTTTTGTTTCGTTTTATTCTTTTCATCCGTTTTATCGTTTTCATACGCTTTAATACGTTTTATCGTTTTCGCCCATTTACTTACAATTTTTACATTTTGGTCCGTTTTATCGCCTTAAATACGATTTTATACTTTTTTCTCACGTTTTATCCGTTTTAATACATTTTATACGTTTCATCTGTTTTATCGTTTTCATCCATTTTTATTCATTTTCGTCCGTTTTATATGTTTTATTTGTATTTATACACTTTTATCCGTTTTCGTCCATTTTTATTCATTTTCGTCTTTTTTTTTTGTTTTCGTCCGTTTTCATCTGTATATATACCATTTTATCTGTTTTCGTCCATTTCTTTTCGTCTGTTTTTATACATTTTCATACGTTTTATTCGTTTTAATACGTTATCGTCCGTTTTCATCTGTTTTTTTTTCATTTTTATCCGTTTTTCTTTCGTTTTTATACCTTTTGGTTTGTTTTTTCATGTATAAAAACGTATGAAACGTATATAAGGTTAAAAATGTATAAAGGCGGATTAAAACGTACGAAAAACGTATAAAAACAGGTGAAAATGTATACAAACATATGAAAACGTATTAAAGCATAAGAAAACGGATAAAAAACGTATGAAAACTTATGAGAACGTAAAAGCGTATAAAAGGACGAAACATATGAAAATAGATAAAATATATAAAGCGGATGAAACATATGAAACGGATAAAACATATGAAATGTATAAAACGGAAGAAATGGATGAAAACGATAAAAAGCGAACGAAACGTGTTTAAACAAATAAAACGTGTGGAAATGTGAAAACATAGAAAACAAAGAAAATGTATAAAGCAGACGAAAACAAATAAAAATGGACGAAAATGGATTAAAACGTATAAATACTGATGAAAACGTATAAAACGGATGAAAATGAATAAAAATGGGTGAAAACATATAAAAATAGATGAAAACGTATGAAAATGGTCAAAAACAGATTAAAACGTGAGAAAAACGTATAAAATCATACGAAAACGTTTAAAAAAAGACTAAAATATAAAACGTATAAAAACTGACGAAAACGAATAAAAACGGACGGAAACGTATAAAAACGTACCTAAAGTCGAAAATCTTTAAATTATAAACGTCCGTTATGATAAAGGACTGACGAGGTAACGATCTTTAACCAAAAGGGCTAAAATTGTAAATTATAACGGAACTCACTTAACACCAGTTTAATAAGGGACCCTAAGTGTTATTCTTTTTCAGAGATAGGGACTATCCATGGAACTTTAAACTTTTAGGGACTGTGCGTGAAACTTTAAACAAACCTTAGGGACCATCCGTGTAATTTACTCTTAAGTTATATTATTCACAAGGACTTCAGGTAATTAAGTCAAGTGCGAAGAGGGACCAGAAGCATTTAATCCATATCTTAATGAGCACAAGGAATTAAGTTGAAACAAGGAGGTGTTATAAGAACCCCATATGGGTTAACCGTACAAACCGCGAAGCACATAGGTGTTGCAACGTTCATGTCGTATCACCGAAGAAAAAAAGAAGAAAAGACATAAGGACCATTGATGAATTATGGTGCAAGAAGAGGTCCTTATTGCGTACAAAGCATAACTTTACATTTATGTGTATAAATACCACACGAATACATCAATTCATATATTCATGGGATATGTTATAAGAACCCCATATGGGTTAACCGTACAAACCGCGAAACACATAGTACAACACCGTGATACATGCAGTACAACCCTATGATGCGTGCTATGATTGGAAACCCCCTATAGGGGGTTCATATAATTTTCCCCAATATTCATTCGATGTGTGGTTTTCTATTTGGTGCACCATACAAGACAAAAGAAAGAGAAACAGTTGGTCGACGGTTCTGAAGGGGGCAAATCTTTCAGGGTTTTGCCCCGGTACTCAACTAGGAGATTGATAGCATTTGATTAGCACGATATGTAATCATATTACGACTTTCATTATTTTATTTAGTTTCATTATTAATTAATATAATTTTGTTTCTACTTTGATTGTTGATGCATTGGTGCCTATTGTGTTTTAATTAATTGTTATTGTCTTTTAATTGAGTTATTATTATTTGATGAATTGTTTTATCTTTATTCTTCGTTTATTTATTGCTTTTAATACATACTTTCTTAGCCTATTCGTGGGCACCTTTGTTTTGGTAGTGTTAATGTTTGGTAGTATCTAGGAAGCTAGAAGAATTGACAACCAGACCCTAGACGAATAGGTTGCGAGTAGTGGTAAGAATTGACCATACAACTACCACTATCTTGTGTGCGAATTGACCATAGGATCACCTACCAAACGGAGATGCTTAAGAATTTAAAGGGAAACCTAAGTTCTGAGAGGCCGAGTTTCATTAGAATAAGTCTAGATTATAGCTGGTACTTAATGACTCAACATAGGTTAACCCATGAACTCTGGCAATCGTATGGTTACAGAATAGGAACCTATGAAACATAGGCTAGACGAATTTACCCGAGGAGTCTAGTGACATTTTCCCCCACTTGAAGCGATAGTAGACACCGGTACACTTAAATGACTGAGAATAGATTACCAAATGATCCTTGGTAACTCATAATTACCTTGGTGGGGAGTCTAGGATCATAGGGTAGATGAATTGACCAAAGGAGTCTACCATCTTTTACCTCAATTTAATATGTGAGTAGATACGGTATGAGTACCATCCCCTTAGTTGTTTGCCAGAGAACCATTCCATTAGATCACATATGACAACTTAATATAATTAACCAATTCTAATCATATTATGAACCTTTATTAGATAATATATAATTTCAATTAACCAACTAGAAATCACTAGCCGTTCCTGAGGACGACCTCAAACTTACCATCCAGTCACGACGTGCGACCGGATAACTGCCCGTTAGTATATGTGTAGATCAGTAGGTAGTCGAGAATTATAAATGTAAAACCTGATCTTACACATCATGTCTTTGGCGCCGCTGCCGGGGAATGGGTTTTGTAGAGTTTTGGTTGTTTGATTGAATTTTGTGTTTATTTTTATTTTGATTATTCGTACTCAGACTGGACCTACAGCGTAACATAATAATGGTTGTTACGGCGTAACATGTTTTGGGAAATCAAAAACAGTAAAATATGCTTAATTTTTAAAATATTGCTATCAGACTAAACCTACGGCATGGCCTGATCACACGCGTAACTAGGTCTGAAACATCTTAGAATTTCATGTTATGAAATACCTCACTTGTTGCTCATGTTTATTATTTTACACATTTAATGCACCGGTTAGTGTTAGTGTGCAAGTGCAAGAAGGACAAGTGGAGGAAATCTCGACAAGATCAAGATCCGAGATTGGATGAATCCAAGCAGATGGATGGGGTAGCATGAGTCTAACTTAAAGACTCAAGGATTAAAGAAAGGTGCTCGTCGGGAGGATTGTATTTTAGTTAGTTTTTAGAATTTGTAGTTTGGTTTGGATTGTATGTTATCACGTTTTGCAGGTATCTACAGCATTAGAGGTCAACTGAAGAGTTGTTAAGTGCATTAGAGTGAGATTATTATGGGATTGACTAGCAGAAGTTTTCTATGGCGTAATCCATTCATAGAAGTTACGCCGTAACCTTCCCCAGAATACAAGGGTACCAACATGTTAACTTTCCTACGACGTAACCAAGTAATAAAAGTTACGCCGTAATTTGCTCTTGTATGTAAAAATGAGTTTTCGAATTCTTACATTCCATAACCATGTATTAGTAACTAAATGAACTTTGTCGGTATGTTCTAAAAACCCTCACAAGACATCACTCGTCCACTCGTGATACTGAAGGGTTTAAAAGGCTTGTTGCATATGCCAAATGAAACTGTGATTCCTACGAAAGTGAGTTACGTTTTATTTTTATTTTGTACATTTCGTGCTATTTTGCTTTTATCTGGAATTATGCTTTTTGGTGTTAGTTTTTCTTGCAGCAATATAGGTTGATGCATTATAGAGTAGTGTTTGGCTGCAAGGAAGCACTTTATATCCGATTTAGTTGAGTGCCGTTATGATGGTGATGAAGATTTGTTGATGGAATTGGATGTTGCTCGAGGAGGCACATTTGGAGCATGTTACGGGAAGTGCCGTCTATTGATCATGTCGAGTTAATCCAAGGGAGTTTTTCCATTCCATCTCTAACCCTTCTTATTTTTCATTTATTATGCTTAGTATGACCCAAGTGGGGGGGAGGGATTAGAAATAGATACCCACATGATTTTACTTGCCTTTATTTTTTTAGTTTTTAGTGAAAAGTATTTCATTCATAATATTTTGACATGTTTTTCATTACTTAACTAGTTTAGTCTAGACTGAGCACACCTACCCTATATTTACATTGTGTGGGGATAAGCCTTTTCGTTTCCCCTGATACATAATACCATTAAAATAAGTGTGTCGGTGGTTGTATTAAACTTTAGAACTTGGCAATGAATATCTTTTTGAGAACATTATAATAAGCATTACAATGAGGTAATTGGGGGATACTTTTATATGTTCGTATTGTTTTTATTTCGTCATGTATACCTTGTCTTGCTGATAACATCTAATAATCCTGATATTCTAAGTGTTAATTTCCCCCTTTATCGTCACTTTATGATTAAAATGCTATTAGAAACATCCTTATTCCTTCTTATTGTAGCATCTTGGTTTATCACAAACACATCATAAGCACATATGTTAGGCGTAAGGAATAAGGTTTAGAGAGAGAAAGTGGGAGAGAATGGGAACCTTAGTGAGACAAAGAAAAATGAATTATGAAAGCTCCAACCCTTTGCCTTGGAGGGAAAAGGGTATTTATAGGTACAAACATAGGTCGCCTACTTTAGGTTGTGGATCAGGTATACAGTGGGTAAAGACCTGTCCGTCCTCCACGGTGTTACTAAGTAAACTACTTACTTTCCTTAGATGACTACGACTACGAGCTTTCTAACGAGTATATATACTTGAGGTGACCGACACTTTAACTCTTGGATTTACTAAATCCTAACAATCTCCCCAAAGGAGGTGCTTTCAGTTTCATAGATTACAAACAGATATAACTTTTTGATGTTCTTGGTTTCTTTGATTAAGCTCTTTACTCTGTAGCTCGTAGTATTTGATTCTTCATATTCCGCATGTTTTGTTCTTACAAGTTGAGGTCTTTAACTGATCCACTTGATGTTGAGATTTGAACCAGTTTTGAGATTATCAACAACAACAAATCTATGACTCATCCTTTTGATGCATTGCCATTATGTGATGTTGTGACATTTGGACCGACATGCTCACCTTTTGGATCGTGATATCTTCTTATCAGAGTTGCGGAAGCATTTGTTGATTAAGATATTTGCATTAGAGTAGCAGAAGCATGGTTTGAAGAATATCAGAATCAGTTGATGAAGACATGCCCATATCGTGATTTCTTTAGGTGTGAGAGTGATGTGTGAGCATGCGGCAATGAATTGACTTCTGATGTAGACTAAATAACAAGATAACAAATTGAGTCTGTTGATTCAAATGAATACCAGAAACAATCTTCCAACTATCGTTGATTCAAAAGAATACCGATAATTAGGTAAATTCACACACTAACACACACACTTGTGGCAGGGAGAAAATGACTTTCATATATTGATAATCTGATTAGCAACAAGGTCTAGGTCCCATTTATAGTTGTGATTTATGACAAGGAAATTGTAAAGTTTAAGAATAAAATTAAATACATTAGGAAACTAAAGAGTCAAAAATAAAGAAAGTAATATATGGATGGTTCCTCATCATTCTCCCCTTCTTTTAAAAAAAACTCGTCCTCGAGTGTTCCTTCGGATCAAACCACCTGGGTTGAATGGGATATCAGATCGTTGGGTTGAAACCATTAAACTCGATGTTGCAAACACGGTGGACAAAGAAAAAGATGCTTTTCCATTCAAAACACAATCTACAGCTTCCAACATCCATGAAAAAACCTTGATTCTTTCAAACAAATGGTGTGAGATACTACACTCGAAAACATCATCTTCCAAGAATATGGACATGTCATCATCTTTGGCAACTCCAATATCACCTTCCAATGTGATTGGAACTTTCAAAACAAGTTTTTCACCACCAATATTCATAGCCTAATTTTTAGAACCCGAATAATTCTTATTCGAATTATCAGCGACATACCTGGTTCGATCACACGTAATCCCGATATCGGTCATCCAAGAATACCATTCTTCATCTATGTATTCATCAAACACGGGTGGATGATCATAGATTATATCGTCACTAGGAGGCATCATGATCGGAAATTTGGCTCAAACCAAGCGATGTAGACTAAATAACAAGATAACAAATTGAGTCTGTTGATTCAAATGAATACCAGAAACAATCTTCTAACTATCGTTGATTCAAAAGAATACCGATAATTAGGTAAATTCACACACTAACACACACACTTGTGGCAGGGAGAAAATGACTTTCATATATTGATAATCTGATTAGCAACAAGGTCTAGGTCCCATTTATAGTTGTGATTTATGACAAGGAAATTGTAAAGTTTAAGAATAAAATTAAATACATTAGGAAACTAAAGAGTCAAAATAAAGAAAGTAATATATGGATGGTTCCTCATCAACTTCTCAATTATGATCACCGAATCGTCGGGTGTCCTGCATATCTGATTAGCACTAAAACATATGAAAGTGTCTTTGATCACTTTCATTGAATTAGGTACACGCCCACGGTTCCCGTTGATCGATTACAAATCTGCATGTGATCGGTATGATTCGAAGAATCTCCTTGACGGGGTTTCGCATTGTTCTAGTTGTTCTCAAATCGGAACGTCTCAAAGAAGACAACACGGAGTGAGTGAATCAATGATTGAGATTAAGCGATTAATGAAAATGATTTGAAAACAATCGTGTATTACTTAATAGAAAGTGTTTTGCACTACAACGAAGGTTTTATGGAAAATAAATTATCAATCATAAATACCCTTTAATTTTGAAACATTAATACACGATCGATGTGCTCGAAAAGAACTTTTAAGCACAACGATCGGTTTTCAAAGGTATCCGTCAATTCATTTCTGGACCAAGGTTGATTCAAGATTGAATCGCCCCATCATTTCTCATCCGATTGTCACAAGCTTGATCTTTGCAAGATCTCACATGTCACCCACCAAGAGCTTGTTTGATGTTGGCTCTAGAAGGATTTCCATCTTCATCGTGAATATTTAACATATCACTCGGATGTTCTGGCAAAACCGCAAGGATAATGCATAGGAATCTTAATATATTCTTACTTTCCATATTGTGTGAAACAGCAAGACTTCAAGAATAGTGTGTCCTAATGAGATTTATTGTGGATGATCTCTTGGCTCTAGACTCAATAGTGCACATTTGGTTCCTATGCCGGAGACTAGGGAGAGGTTCTCCTTCTTCAATATCAACAATCTCTAAGAGAAAGTCGATATATAATGTAGGTTCCCCGTGAGAATGAAACAAGCCCTTTTAAGAGGAACTTAAGTAGGTTGGGAAGTTTAGTGCAGTGCGTCACTGGGTCCATGACGTCTTGTCTTCAATACCGGTGTTACCTTAGTAACCACTAGTAGCATATGTATTGAACCCGGTTTCTGCCCTAGGTTGAATTATTGGAGGGCTATTTCTTTTCACCCTTTCACATTCCAATTCTTTTTCATTCTTCACCCCCTTCAGTGCTTACCCGAGACATCATAACTAGAACCTTGTTGGGTTTATTCCAGTACTAGCTCTGTCTCAGTCCGCACTATTCCCATATTCTCATTTTTCTCCTTTTTTCAACATTCCTAAGGACTCTAGACTATCTAGTGGATTGTCCCTGGGACGATCCCTCCGGTTCTGGCGGATAGTGGGAATTAATACCTATCCTTATATCTCCATTCATAAAGTAAAATTGGTCGGTCTTTTGGTATTGTTCTTCCGCCTTGAAACCAATTGAAAACCATTTGAAAAATCAATCAAGATACTTGTGATATATAATCAAAGCATTTTGTATCTTAATTGTTTTTGATGTTTTAGAAATGATCCCCCTCAACATGTGCTTCAAGTATTAGAAATTATTTTAACACATGGAGGCAAGAGGACTTTTGAAATCTTAGATTGAGAAAGAAAGATCCAATCTTTTGATTAACATTTTCTAAAATGATCATCATAACTTCCCGATCAATTCAAGTAGATACAGCATATCGGAGAAGGATGAGGTTTTCATAAAATTGCTCCCCCTCAATATGTGCATCGAGATTTGAAAGAGTTTTACACATAATAGAAGGAACCTGCACTTTGAGACAAATCAATCACGTTTTAATCCTTTTTGGTTTAAAACAGATGCTCCCCCTTAACATGTGCATGGAAACAGGGAGGAGAGCTTGTTGTTATTTTTCTAAACCACTTATCAAGTTATCAGTTTATATCCAATTTAAATCACAAATTCTCCCTCGATCACAATTTTCAAATCCTTTGAGATTTGTGATCTCTATTGATTTAAATTAATTTTGAAAACTTTTGAGAAGAATTGTGACTTTCTTTTGAAAAACATTTCA
Source organism: Chrysanthemum lavandulifolium (assembly GCA_022545495.1). Taxonomy (NCBI): domain Eukaryota; kingdom Viridiplantae; phylum Streptophyta; class Magnoliopsida; order Asterales; family Asteraceae; genus Chrysanthemum; species Chrysanthemum lavandulifolium. The sequence continues at coordinate 139,363,518 of CM040241.1, read as the reverse complement.
ACTGATAAGGATCAGATTTTCAGCCTTTAAACTCCATTGTTTAAACATGCACGAGTATATTTTGAAAACATAACATTCGACAAGCTCTTGAACCAATTGTATAAAACATTGTTCTTTTTTTTTGATTAACCAAAAGTAGACCTTTCTCGTTTACGTGTCAATTTTTTGAAAAATGCTCTTTTTGATTTGATTGAAATCATTCTCCCCCTCAATCAATGACATAAGTTGTTGATTGATAGATAGGATTTTGAAAAGGATAAGCCGGATGATTTTCTCAAATAGAGTCCGAGGTATTTTCAAAGCAATTTTGTTTTCATTAGAAAAATATTTGGAAAGAAACATTTGTCTTTTGGTGATGGACATTTGTTTTAGAATCGAGCATGAGGTTTGAAAATTTAAGATTAAGCATGGCTCTTTTCTTTCTTTTAAAAGCAGTTCTTGTCGAAATGACAATAAACCATCATTTTCTCCATCTCGTTTTTTTTTTTTTTTTTTAATTCAATTTCATCTAGAGACCCGTTCCATTCTTTGGTGACAAATCAAAGTCCGTAGATGTTATCGAACCGGAAAAACATGACAAAATGACGATATATATATATATATATATATATATATATATATATATATATATATATATATATATATAGGAAATTTTCAAAATTTTCTAATTTTTTGAATTTTTTTGAAAGGTTTATATTTTCTATTTTCTTTTTGTTGATTTTATAATTTTGTATTACATTTTTAAGAAGATATATACGGAGAATAGATAGAGACGAACACCTTTACTCCTCGTCTTCCTCACGAAGGCGTTTGAGTGTTCGGTTGAAGGCTCTTCAAGCCAAGTCTGGAAGAATAAACTCAAAATATTCTCGAGAAAGAGCTTTGGTGAAGATGTACGCTAGCGATATTCAGTCCTCACGAGTATAGTTCAACCACACCGTTTTCAACTTGTTCCCGATAAAGTGATGTCGAATGTCAATGTGCTTAGCTCTTGAATGTTGAACATTGTTGCGATGCAGAGCGTTGGCACTTTTGTTATCACGATGGAGGAACTTTGTTGAATACAAAACCATAGTCGATAATTGGGATCTCATCCATAATATTTGAGCACAACAAGATGACATGGCTATGTATTCACCTCAGTAGATGATATGGAAGTGCTCATTTGTTTCTTTGAAGACCGACTCACAAGCTTATCACCTAAAATTGAGCACCTCCCGCGTACTTGACGTGTATCTTGACATCCCATGGTCGGCATACGCATAGGTCGTTAGTGACATACGGTGTCCTTGGTACCAAAGTCCCATGTTAATGGTTCCTTGGAGATACCGAAAGACCCGTTTTACCACTTCAAGGTTCTTTTTGGTAGGCTTAGCCTGGTATCTAGCATACTACGATATTTTGTTTGATCTACCATGATCCCTGAGTGGTCCTCATCCAGTTTTGTACGCTCCACCATGGGAGTGTCAACAGGGTCACTGGTATAAAATACAAATTTCTTTAAAATTTCATTTGCGTATTTAGATTGATTGATGAAAATACCTCCGGGACTTTGTGAAATTTGTAATCCCAAGAAAAATGACATTTGTCCCATCATTGACATTTGAAATTTGGAGCCCATCTCATTTGAAAATCGGTCACATTCGTTGGGGTCGGTCGAGGCAAAGATAATATCATCAACATAGATTTGAACATGAATTAAATGATTGCTTGACTTTCGGTGAACGATTGTCGGATCAAATGCTCCTTTCTTTGAATCCATTGGATAGAAGAAACTTTGATAGCGTATCATACCATGCCCTAGGAGCTTGCTTCAAGCCGTAAAGGGCCTTCTTCAAGCGATAGACATGAGTAGGATGCTCGGATTCACAAAACCTTCCGGTTGATGACGTATACCACTTCTTTCGGTCTCCATTAAGAAATGCGGTCTTAATGTCCATCGATGACTACCATGTTCTTACTAGCATCATTTGCCAAGAATATTACGATAGCCTCGTTACGTGCAAGCGAGCAAATGATTCTTCAAAGTCAATACCCTCCTCTTGTCGGTATCCTTTAGCCACAAGTCTTGCCTTATTCTTGAGAACATCACCGTGTTCATCAAGTTTCACTTTGAAGATCCACTTAAGAGCGATAATCATAGCACGATCGGAGTGGTACTAATTCTCATACATCAAGACGATCAAACTCATGGATTTCTTCTTGCATAGCGCTAAACCGGTGTCCTCGACGACATAGCTGTTTGACATCTTTAGGTTCGATCTTTGATAATATAGAATTGAAGAAGCACCATAAGGCATCCGTGGCAAGTTGTTTACAGTGGATACCGGACGAGATGGATTACCAATAATATTGTGCAATGGATGATCATGTGTCCATTTTACGATATGTTCATGTGGTTGTTGTTGAGGCTGAAGTAGCGAGTTTGGATCTCCTAATGAGGATGGTTCTTGAGAATGTTCAGGAGCAAATATGTTCTCAAATGGAGCATCTTTGGGAGTAGCAAGAGGATTATCTCCATCAAAATTACCAATTCCATGATGTACAACCGATGATTGAGGGTTTGAGGATGATGATGAGTGATCGGCAGCTGGAGCTTCTAGAGAAAGAGGCATTGAGATAGATGGATTCTCTGTGATGATTGGTTCAGAAGCCACCATTGTTGATGTTGCAAAATGATCATTATCAATGGGTTCAAAGTATTCATCAAACATTGGATCAAATAGTTTCTTCAATTCTTCTTCAGATGGAGGTACATATGGAACTGCTGGGAGTGATTCTATACAAGAGAGGAATTGATGGGACTCCTTGATAGAAATTGAGGTGCGGGTCCAGAACTGGATTGTCCAGGAGCCATTTGCTCAGACAGCTCATCGAACGTGACGTGAATAGTTTCCATGATATCTCGGGTTTGTTTGTTGTAGATTTGGTAACCTTTCCTGTTTGATGCACAGCCCACAAAAACTCCAATGTCCGCTTTCACTCTTAATTTACCTAAATCTTGGCCATCATTCGTTGGATAGCACAAAGCACCGAACACACGAAGGAAAGAGAGATCAGGTTTTCGATTGTGGACAAGTTCGTATGGAGTTTTTCCATGAGAGGTGTGGATGAGAGAACTATTTTGGGTGTAGCAAGCAGTGGCAATGGCTTCAGCCCAGAGAAACATTGGAATCTTTGAGTAAATTAGCATAGTTCTAGCGGCTTCCACAAGAGTTCGATTTCGTCTTTCAACTACACCGTTTTGTTGAGGAGTACGAGGAACACTTCGTTGATGGCTGATCCCAATGCTTTCATAGATCTGACAAAGTTCTTTGTTGACAAACTCAGTTCCATTATCTGTGCGGATGATTCTGACTGTTTTATTAAGCCGAACTTGCAACTGTTTGACAAGTTTGATGATGACGTCAGGAGTTTCATCCTTTGTCCTTAAAAACTTAACCCACGTAAACCGAGAATAGTCACACATATTTCTTCCCGTTTATCGTTTGCACTCTCATTGGTCCGCACAAATCCATATGAAGGTATGAAGAACTTCCATAACAGAGTTTGCAGGTTTGGGTTTGTGGGCATATTTCTTGCTTTTTCCCAATTGGCATGCTGAACAAAGATGATCTTTTTCATATTTCAATCTGGGTAAGCCTCTTACTAGGTACTTTCTAGAAATATTATTAATGGTGCCGAAGTTCAAGTGATTGAGACGACGATGCCATAACCATGACTTTGTTTTAGAGGCCATTGACAGCAAGCAGATTGGAGAAGACTTCATCATATCTTCGATAGAGATGGTGTATAAGTTTGTTCCACGTGTTCCTCTTAAAAGTTCCACACCATCAAGCTCTCTAACGAAGCAAGTATGTTTTCTAAAGGCCACTTCTAGATTAGAATCACAAAATTGACCGACAGAAAACAAATTATGACCAAGACCTTCAACTTAATATACCCGGGAAATTACACTGTTACCAACTACATAATCTCCATAACCCATAATTGCTCCAAAATTGTCGTTTCGAATCTAACGATCTCGATAAATTTACTCACAAAGTTCATGAGCATGAGCGATCTCGGTCATATGCTTGGAGCGACTGAGTCCGGTACCACGAGCGATTTGAGCGACCTGCAGTTGAACACCTACAAGTATGGATGACTGGATAATTTGGATCCCCATGAGAGAATGGGTTCCGTTTGGTTAGTACAAAGTATTGGAGCACCCACATCAGCAATAGAAGATATGACCTCATTAGTATTGGATGCGAAACTAGTAGTGGCAGTGGACCTATTTGATGTGTGAGAACTTCTTAAAGGTATGATCCTACCAGTTGGCTTTCATTTCTTAGAGGGCATAGATATAGACATTTTAGGACAAAATTCATTCAATTTGAATTTTCGGCCCGTAGGTTTCCATTGATAACCCACATGGCTAAATTTTCTTCCTGTAGACTTTCAATAATTTCTAACCCTTTTTCTTTTAGGCTTCCAGATCTCCTTAACCTGTTTAGCATATTTTATAATTTTGACTGGAGTGTTACCAACATTTATTACCTCATTCATAACACATTCATGATTAAGACATAAAATCAAACATTCCTTACATGTTTTGCAAAAGGCGTGAATTGAATTAATTACGATGCGCTTATAGCTAATACTAGAATCAACACGATTCATTTTATTCACTCAAACTTATTCTTCCTAGGGTGTTCTTCTACTTTCTTTTCTTCAACACTTTTGGCTGGCAAGATCCTATTTCGCATTGTATTGCCTGAAGGCTTTGACCCGCTAACCTTAGTGTTGTTGATTACTCCTATAGAAGGAACAACAAGAATATTAGTTGGTGATACTACTCTTTGCATTAGTGGTCTAGAAGTGTTGGGATCTGAAGCTTTGTAAGGCACATTAAGAGTCACATTCTTAGGCATAAAACTGGGTGCAACTGTAATAGATTTCGGACTTGTGACAATTACGTACTCTAAGAGTTCCTGAGATCTTTTGGCATCCATGCAGGCATATGCTATAGTACTATCAAAGGGTTTTTCTATTCTTTCATCTTCAACTATCTCACGAAGACCTTTCAAACTATCCTTAAGGTATGAGAGATATGCTTTATGTGCAAGTTCATTATTCCTAATGCGTGGGGGAATATATAACATATCGATAGCATACTTATCACAAGCAGAAACCTTAGGAACATAATATTTGCAATTAGGGATTGGGAATTTTCCTTTCACCTCACGCTTCAGATTCTCAATATCGTTAAGTAAGCAAGTTATATTTTCAATGTGTTTATCATGATTAACTTTGAATGAATCACATAACTCTTTGTTTGGATCATTAACCTTTGAAATTTTAGCTTTAAAACAATCATTTTCCTTTTGCAAGTTATCAATAATGTTTTGAAGTTGGAAATTCTGAGAATCTAAAGGTGGAGGCATATGAGAGCCAGTCACATCCTTCTTTTCACCTTTCAGTTGTGAAATTTGGGCTTTCAATCTTTTGATCGTGTTGCAATGAGCTCGAATTTGTTCATCACGTTTGTTAATTTCAAAAACTGCATCAAACTTAGGAGCATCAGAGGATGTCTTGATATTTGAGGTTTTAACATTTTCTTTGAGATGTTGATATTTTAATTGCAAAGCAAGATGTTCAACTTCTAATTTAGAAAAATGTTTGACCAGGTTATCGTGATCATCCTATACAATTTTCTCATGCAATTTTGAATTTATTATTTCAAGCTCAATGACACGATCATGGGAAACTTTCAAAGCAATAGATAATTCATGAAATTGAGATGCAGTAATAGAAGAATTTGTAGTAGTGTAGAACACATCTTGAGCAACACATTGAGAAATCAGATTATCATTAAAGATGTGCAGATTCTTTCTTTCAATCTCATTATTTTTAAGCTCACGTTCATGCATACTGACCTCCAATTCCATATCATTAAACATTTTTCTCATTTCTTTAATCTCTGTATCCATTCCCTTTTTTAGACTCTCAACTTGTTCTTTAAGTTGTTTGAAAAAAGGCATGACCTCAATCAAATAGCATTCTTTAGTTAGTTCAAAACCCCTTTCCCCTTCAGCAAATAATTGGTAAACTACATAAAGGCTAATTAAGGTCTTGCTATTAGTGGGAAGTGATCTAGGCACTAAATGTATTGGTGTATTAGGAGGATACATAGTTGCTGGAGACAATTTCCTACAGGGATGATTCTTTTCAACAAGGTTATCTGCTTTTTGCTTATCCATGTCCTTTTTCCAGAACACTTGTTCAGGCGTTAATAGAGTTTGAGGCTTAAACTTGTTCAGGGAAATCCAATTTTCCTTGGTGTAATCATGAGATTTAAACATTATATTATACTTTATACACCAAGGATCTTTTAATTTCTTATCCAATTTCTCCCTAGTGGCATCTTCCAATTCTCTATCTTCTTCGGTGCATTCTATACATGATGGGGTTTGTCTAGGCTTAAGAATTTCATTACCATCATAGACTACCTTTTGAGCAGCCTTTGCTATTTTACCATACTCAGGATTGGATTCCTCTACGAGGGGAATACTATGTTTATCGCTTAAGACTCTATGCTTAGTGATCATGTGAGCAGTCTGAAGGGTATTTCCTTGTACGTACAACTTGTTTTCAAGTTTGTTCTTCAAAGTTTTTAGGTTGGAAAAGTCATTTAAAAGTTTTGATTCCTTAGCATTGAATTCCTGCTTAAGCACTTTCATATTTTCTTGAAGTTCTTGTTTTTGCTTAGCAGTTTTATTAAGCTTATCTTGTAAGGAATTTAACTCTTGTTTTAATATTTCTTCCCTAAAATTGCTTTTTCTGATAAGTGTACGCATTTGGATATCCATTTCCTTCTCACGAGTGGTCAGTTCAAACTTAGCACGCTGTTCATATATGGCAACTTGATCCTTATAGGTATTGAGTTCAGTGGCCAGGGAATCATCTGGCACAAATGTAGTGTATTCATCAGGCATGCATTCATTGTTAATTATAGAAGATTCATCACTTGGTACAATAACACTGTCATCTTGCTTCACATGTTGTTCATATGGGACAACATTGTTATTTCCCATATTTTCAATATCTGATTCAATGACTTCAGTAGATTGTACTTCATGGTGAATCTTTTGCTTATCAACCACATCATATAGTTTCAATACCTCTGATATGATGGATTCCTTGGAGGGGCCGGCCCGTTGAGGTGAAGAGACCATTGGAGAGATATTAGCCATGAAGATAGTGCATGCATATGGTTCATCATCAACGTCCGAGACAAATGCATCACGATTTGCAACTTGAAAGGCGTTGGGATTGTTCTGCAACACCATGCACGCAGTTGTTCATCCACATCGAGATCGTATGTTTTAGCATTCCCATTAGTCAAGAACAACGACTCCTCTTCATTCAACATTGCTCCATTATCTTGTGCTTGAACCAAACATCTTGTCCTCAAGTATTACGCATTTTGAGGGCGTTTTGGTTGAGTGCGGTTCCTAGCTATGTGCCCTTCTCCACCACAGTTGTAGCACTTGATTGGTTTTCCTTGACCCTGAGCCATATTCCTTCCACGATTTTGATTTCCCACATATCCACCACCAACACCAGCATTCCCATAACCAGCACCTACATTCCCTTGTTCATTGTGTGGAAGGTAAGCATTATGTTTTCCCTGCACATTTTGCACCACTATCTTTCCATCTTTCACAGTTTTTGAAGATTTGACGCAGTTCTAAGATAATTGTTGGTGTGTGGGGTGAGATTCAAGTTTTGGTTGACCATAAGAGCCACTTGATTGATAAAGTGTTCCATGACTGCGTTAGAATCAGGAAGCTTATATCCTGGATCAGGAATGAGCTTGTGGTTACCATTTCCAGTGGGTATGACTTGTGATGCTTTGGTAGTAATCCCTACATTAGTGTAGAATGCAGTTGAATCATTTGAAGAGCTTGCTTCTCCAGCATTAGTTTTGAACTTTTCCATGATCATTCGCTCAAATGCAACATGTTTCTCATTTTGAAGCAAATAAGCATACAATTGCTCATAATTGGTGTTCTTCAATCCTTTGTTAAGCTTGACAGCTGTGACAAATTTGTGCCATTCGGGAGTCATGTTGTTCACAAACTTTGAATTTAGCTGGATATTTGGCATTGTCATTTTGATATTCCTCATATCATTCACAAGCTTGTGGAATCTGACATGATATTCAGTCACACTTTCCCCTGGTATCATTTCAAAGTTTTCAAAGTCATCATACAGCTGAGACTCCCTATCTTCTTGAGTCAATTCAGAACCAGATAGAAGCATCTTAACGTTATCCCAAACAGCCTTTGCCTCAGTGTTGTGATTGATCAGCTTGTAGATATCTTTAGGTAGACCTTGGAGAACAATGTTTGAAGCTCTGATGTCTGCATCGTATCTCTTCTTCTCCTTATCAGAAAGCTCATCATATGTCTTTGGTCTATCCAGTCCTAATGTCACAGAACCATCAGCAGCAGTTTCCAGAATGTCTCTGGTAGTCTCAATTTGATATGGCCCTTCATCAATTGACTTAAGGATGTTAACCCCATTTTCCTTTCCTAAGCAATACAATCTGATTCTTTGTGACCAAGATTCATAGTAGGTTCTATCAAGCATGGGAGGAAGAGTGTCAGAACCTGCAACTTGCACATCATCAGCAACGGAAGACATGTTTAAATTCTACGGGATTTTACAAATCTATGATTTACGGGAAAAAGATTCTTTCACGGATTTTACAAAATCAAGAGAGAAACCGTAAAACTTATACACTTAGGCGTAGAACACATGCTTACATGTAGACAGCAGCTTACGCGTAGACAGAGCTTAAGCGTAGACAATAGCTTACGCGTAGATTCTTAAGCGTAGACAATAGCTTATGCGTAGACTAAAGCTTACGCGTAGACTTTTAGGATAAAAGGCTTAAGTTTATGTGTAAACCAAGGCTTAGTAGTAAGAACCTTATGCGTAAGTTTTCCTTAGGCGTAAGACAAGCTTATGCGTAGAAAAAGGCTTAGGCGTAAAGATTTTACTCGTAAGCTTTTATGCTTATGCGTAAAATTAGTGTTTTAACCAAAAAATCCTTTACACTTATACCAGTGTAAAAGATATCCAAAGTCGAAGTATTTTCAGGCTTATCCAAGCAAGAAAACACTGAGTAAACTACCATATTTGAAGATCACGTAAAGAACACCTTACGCGTAAGATTAGGGTTTTCTTATGCGCAGGATGTGCCAAAAATACCAAACGCTATTTTTATGACCAAAAACGTTTAGTAAACCAGATTATAACGATGAAACAACCTTAAAAACACCAAAACAGCAACAAAGTTTAAGACTTGATGATCCAAACCACTTTTCACTCTTACGCGTAGGATAGTACACTCTAATCCAAACACGTATAAAAATCAATAAAAACACGTAAAGTTTGAACCTTTTTGCAAGAAACTGAAATTTTAACACTCAATAAACCTTAACCCATAAGAATCTTGAGTTTTTAAGTGTAAAATTTAGTGCTTTAAGCTTATCAAAACTTGTATCTGAAACCCAGCGTATACACAAAGATATCGTAAAAACAAACCTTAACCCAACAATAACTATCAAACCATGAACATGAGAGATGGATGATCAAACCATGGCTCTTGATACCATTTGTAGCATCTTGGTTTATCACAAACACATCATAAGCACATATGTTAGGCGTAAGGCATAAGGTTTAGAGAGAGAAAATGGGAGATAATAGGAACCTTAATGAGACAAAGAAAAATGAATTATGAAAGCTCCAACCCTTTGCCTTGGAGGGCAAAGGGTATTTATAGGTACAAACATAAGGCGCCTACTTTAGGTTGTGGATCAGGTATACAGTGGGTAAAGACCCGTCCGTCCTCCACGGTGTTACTAAGTAAACTACTTACTTTCCTTAGATGACTACGACTACGAGCTTTCTAACGAGTATATATACTTGAGGTGACCGACACTTTAACTACTGGATTTACTAAATCCTAACACTTATTTCATTTTAGGAACTATTTCATATAAAGAAGCAGTATTTGGACATTTCTAAGCTCAAGGATGGTTTTCTCTCACATTTACTGAAGACCATGACGTAACTAAGTGATGAAGTTACGCCGTAATCAAGTGCATGAGGAAATACGGTGTAACAATATGGTGGAGTTACGCCGTAACAAGACTACAGAACATTTTACAAAGAATACCGCGTAACAAAGGAGTGAAGTTACGCCGTAATAAGATTACAGATTATGAAGCATCAACTTTACAAAGACCACGGCGTAACCATCAGCTCAGGTTACGCCGTAACTATGTATAAACATCAACTTTACAAAGACTACGACGTAACCACCAGCTCAGGTTATGCCGTAACCATGGATAAGTATCAGATTATGAAGAGTTACCGTGTAACTAGTTAATAAGTGTTACGCCATAGCTAGTATCTAGGCCTATAAATAGACGATGTTTTCATCAGTTTTAGGCATCTCTCCTTTCCCAAACCTTTCCAGGGTTTGGGAAGATCAAACACAGAAGAAGAATCATGGCTTAGGAGTATGAAGAACAAAGTTCTCGTCTACGATTTCCTTTGTATTCGAGTTTGGATTCCTTTTATATTTTTTAGGGTTTATATTATGGATTCATGTTATTAATTCAAGTTTGCATTTATGTTATTGATCTTCTCTTTATTTCTTTATAGACATCTGCTTAGTCTTGTCATAGATCGCTAGTCTCGGTAACATTGTAAGCTTGTTAGTATCTAAAGGGTTGGGAGAATTGACCAACTGACCTCAGCCTAATAGGTTGCGAATTATGGAAGGAATTGGCCATAGTACAACCGTCCTTCGTGTGCGAACTGACCAAATGATCACCTATCAAGTGGAGGTATTTAACAAGCTAGGGGAAATCTAAGTTCCTAACGGCCGGGTTTCCATAGACTAGATCTAGTAGATTTGGCTCTTAATGACTGTTAATAGGTTACCGAATGATCTCGGGTGACCAGTTCATCTCGGTGAGGAATCTAAGAACCATAGGTCATGAAGAATTGACCAAAGGAGTATGGCGATAATTAACCACTATATTGAACCTTTATATCGAGAATCAATTCTTATATGTAATCTTGGTTAAGTTTCATTTTTCTATCTCTTTATCCTAAATTCTTATGTCTGTGTGATTGGAATAATTATATCTATTTTATCATATCAATATCAAATCATGTTACTTTTAACCATCTTAGTTCTTTCGACGTCACAACTCTCTTGGGACGACACTCGGATTTACCTAAGGCTTTACTTCATCTGATCGGGTTCTCTTCCCATTAGCATGTGTTTATCCTAGTTTATCTCAGTTTTATAAATATTAAGAGCAAGATGAAATAGCACATCGACTTTTTAGGCGCTATTCTTGGGGGCGATTAATGAAAGATCTAAGGTATGAACTATAATATTGACCTAAGTTAAGAGACGTGAATAATTTCATTACCGTATAAGGTACGTATCTCAATCTCTCGTATTGCAATTTTTCATCATTTTCTCTTTGAAGCTAATAGTTATGGCGTAACTTCTGTTAAGAGTTACAACGTAACCATTAAATTATAATAAAAATTTTAATAATTAAAAATTAGTTACGACGTAACCTTATCTTTCCTATTACGCCGTAACCATGGGCGGTATAACACCCCAGATATGGCTGAGAATTAGGTTTTTACCAACACAAAATCTTTTCACCGCCCCTAGCTACAGTAAAAAAAAATTCAAAAAAATTTTCATGAAGATTTTCTCATTCCTTCAATCAATCAATGGCTGGTAAGATCGATCAGTATTCTTTTTTATTCTTTTCCAATTATTATTCAATTAGGGTTTATGTGTTCCTAATTGGGGATCTTGCTTCCTTCACGATTATTATTGCTATTGACCTGATTAATTTATGATTAAAAATGATTCCTCATGTTCTATTGATTCGTGTCATATCATTATTGGTTGTTTGGGTTGTTTTGATCAAGTTTAAAGTGGGTTTTGGTCAAACATGAATATAATGGTTTAAGCGCGGTCCCTCACCACTTAATAGGTTAAAAACTTATAATTCTTTTTACCTTTGGGATAAAATTGATGGTTATGGCATAATCTATTGCTGGTCGTAACCATGTGCTGAGCTGAGTTTTTGGGGGAGTTACGGCATAATCAATGGGTGATATTACGCCGTAACCATGTCTGTAATGTAATTACGGCGTAACTTGTAATATTGGTTACGCCGTAACTTTTCATCAGTCTGCATGAATAATGATTTAAGTTTCTTTTCCTTTTAGGAAACAACAACAATCCCGCCCAATGGATCAGATTCTTGGCCTATGACGATGAAGAAATAAGGAAATTGTGTAGGGATGACTACATGATGCAAGCAAGAAAGAGATTGATACCCCTGAAGCCCTTGACTTTGATGCATTTGATGAAGTCAATGAAGGATCTGCTAGCTGGAAGTTAAGGAAGTTTTGCAAGATCAAGTACACGGTGCGTAGTCATTCGTTTACCTGCAATGCATGGCTAAGGCTCTTCAAGATCAGTGAGCCAGTGATTCCCGAGTATGTCGGGGAATTTTGGCATCCATCGAGTTGAAACATGAAATTAACAATGATGATCAAGTTGCATTATGGTTTCAGCTTGGAGAGGTTAAAAGAGATGTGACTCTGAATCAGTTCATGGTTAGAATGGGATTGTACACGGAGAGAGACTAGGAGAACGATTTTTTTGAGGATTTTTATGGCACTTGTTGGATGTACAGGCCCGATTCTTACGACCCCACCACCTATTTCAACAACATATCTGCAGTAGAGGGGTACAACTCAAGGCACCCCCTTCATACACCCTATTAAGGAGTCCGATTCTCCGGCTTGTTCACAGGTTGATTGCATGTTCTCTCAAAGCAAGGCATTCAGCGAAAGAGAAGATGACTATGGATGACCTTTATCTCCTTCATGGTATGGATGGGGGGAATCACATTGATGTCCCTCATTTCTTGGCTAGGTTTATGGCTAATGGAACCAATGGTTTCTCCACAAAAAGTCTGATTCAAGGGGTTCATTTCATTGGTAGGTTAGCAAGGAGCTACGGATTGATGTCTGATGAGGAGTTAGCTTGGGTGACCCGTGGTAGGGAGACCGGTTTGATTGGGAAAAATAAGCTGGTCGAATTCGGGATTTATAGCCTTAATGTGCTAGGTAAACCTGAGTTGATGTCGATAGCCCCAAGGAGAGGTGGAGAAGCAGGTGAAGCCGGGAGTAGTGGAGCTGGGGGGAAGTGGTGCTGGTGCAAGTGGAAGCCAAGTGGAAGCTGGGAGCAAGTCCCTAAGGTCTGACGTAGGGCAAATGTGAACATTGGGGACATATTACAGATGATTCACGGGAGGCTTGACGACATGGAAAGCCATTTCAATGAGGAAATTGATAACCTAACAATAGGCTTGTATGGACTTAGTAATCAATTTGAAGGTTTTTCAAGTACTCTCGATCAAGTGCAGGAGCTTCAACAGGATTTCTTCAGCTGAAGCGCAGACAGGACAAGTCAAATGCTCCAAGAGATGCACTTGAGCCATCCCCGTTGGCATGGAGCCCCCTATGTGTACCAGCCAGATATCCGGACATTGGCGTCCAACAAGGAGTGGCCTATATGCATGCACATCCGACTATTGGAAGCACAACCAACACCTCATTTGACCCAACACAGTACCAGTCGATGGAGCATGATCATGACAGGGATGAGTGATTCCCTATGTTCTGAACAATCTTTAAAACACTTTTAAAACAATTTATCTATGTCTGTAATAACGTTACTACTAGGATATTTGTATTGCTTTTAATCGTTAGTACCAATAGGTACAAATTTTCCTAAGTGTTTTTGTGCAGGTTGTGGAACTGTGATACAGTTCCGGTGTAACCTTGTAGCTAAGTTGCGCCGTAACCCTTGTTCAGAGAGAATAATTTGAGGGCAATTTAGTTAAGGCGTAGTCACCCGGATAAGATATGCTATAGCAGCCTTCTAACCCTTAGTGAGACATCTTGAGCAAGCAATTGAGAGGGGAGTTTATTTCTTTCTCAAGTTCTTTTTCATTTCTATTTTCTTTTCCTTTTTATTTTTGTACAAATGGGACTTTGTACACTTCAAATAGGGGATAGGAATAGAAATGAAGCGTATGTTTACTTAGCCTACTTGCCCTAATTTTCTAGTTGGTTTTAAAAATTTTGAGCTCTTTTGAAAAAATTTGACATGTTTTTAACCAATCTAGAATTGCATAAATCCGTGCACACTTCGAGACCATAGACGAGTAGTGTATCAAATTATCTTGGTTCATTTGGAAAAGGCAATTCGAAGAGGAAAATGTTTTAGGATTAAACACAAATAGCCCATATGTGTTCACTTGTGTGCGTTTATCGATTAGTCGCATTGACTTTTCGACCTCCTTGATAACCCTTTTTGTTGCACTAACCATTAGTGCAAGATACCCCTAGTGACACCAATTTGAGCCTATCCTTTCATTTTCTAACCCTTATTTCGTTGCATCTTTACACCTTATCCTACCGTGTAGTCTTATCTTACGATCTAGAAGTCATTGTTCGCCCTAGTTCAAGGTTTGAGTGAAAGTTTCGGAAAGCACTCTAAATCAAAGTCATCCTATTGAAGATCATTGAAGATCCCCCAATATTCTCCTTATGTTCATCTCAAGTGGGGGATAAGTTATCATTGTATTATGTTATGAAAACAAAATAAAATAAACAATAAAAAATAAAAAAATATATAGCACTATGATATGTGGTTATCAGATATTAGCATCGAGGAAAATACCTCGATCACATTCAGAGATTGGAAGATGGTCAAGATACCTGCAGTTCTCGATAAAGGAAATATATTCAATAAATGATGCATTCCCCTACGCACCATGATCCGGTTGAACCTTGAATGAACGGTGGGGCGATGGCAACTTGGTTTTAAGCTAAGACTATTTGTTTTCTTTTTCTTTACACCCATTAAAATATCCCATGCCTTAGCTTACCCTTTTTGTCGTGAAGCGTGTCTAGGTGATGAAGCGAGCAATCCTTGATGTCTTGGCCATGGATTTGGTCATGTATCATTGATTTTGTCCACTTCGTCGTGACACGTTAGTAATGACACTACCCCCATAACCTTTGAATCACTATAAACCTAACATTTCCTTTTAAAGATTGTCTTGACCTTAGCTCTAGTGGTGGAGATGTGTGTAATTGCCAAGCTTATGATATAATACTTGCTATGTCTGTGTAATTGAGTGATCACCCGAAATTAAACACTTAGATTAGGATGAGAGTGAGAGTGTTTTTGTCCCCATTTCGTGAGGTGTTCGACTCTTATAATTATTCTAGTATGGAACTCTTAACTGCACATTCCTTGCTCTACTCCAAGGATGTATCTTTTACAATATTAAAAGTCTACTTGAAGGCAAGTAGAGTTCAAGTGGGGGGATATTTGATAACATCAAATAATCTTGATATTCTAAGTGTTAATTTCCCCCTTTATCGTGACATTATGACTAAAATGCTATTAGAAACATGCTTATTCCTTCTAATTTATTTCAGGAACTATGTCATATAAAGAAGCGGTATTTGGAAATTTCTAAGCTCAAGGATGGTTTTCTCTCACATTTACTGAAGATACGGCGTAACTAAGTGATGAATTTACACCGTAATCAAGTGCATGAGGAAATACGGCGGAACAATATGGTGGAGTTACGCCGTAACAAGACTACAGAACATTTTACGAAGAATACGGCGTAACAAAGGAGTGAAGTTACGCTGTAATATGATTACAGATTATGAAGCATCAACTTTACAAAGACCATGGCGTAACCATCTGCTCAGGTTACGCCGTAACCATGGATAAAAATCAACTTTACAAAGACTACGGCATAACCACCAGCTCAGGTTATGCCGTAACCATGGATAAGTATCAGATTATGAAGAGTTACGGCATAACTAGTTAATAAGTGTTATGCCGTAGCTAGTATCCAGGCCTATAAATAGACGATATTTTCATCAGTTTTAGGCATCTATCCATTCCCAAACCTTTCTAGGGTTTGGGGAGATCAAACACAGAAGAAGAATCATGGCTTAGGAGTATGAAGAACAAAGTTCTCGTCTACGATTTCCTTTGTATTTGAGTTTGGATTCTTTATATTTTCTAGGGTTTATATTATGGTTTCATGTTATTAATTCAAGTTTGAATTTATGTTATTGATCTTCTCTTTATTTCTTTATAGACATCTGATTAGTCTTGTCATAGATCGCTAGTCTCGGTAATATTATAAACTTGTTAGTATCTAAAGGGTTGGGAGACTTGACCAACTGACCTCAGCCTAATAGGTTGCGAGGTATGGAAGGAATTGGCCATAGTACAACCGTTCTTCATATGCGAACTGACCAAATGATCACCTATCAAGTGGAGATATTTAACAAGCTAGGGGAAATCTAAGTTCCTAACAGTCAGGTTTTCATAGACTAGATCTAGTAGATTTGGCTTTTAATGACTGCTATTAGGTTACCGAATGATCCGGGTGACCTGTTCATCTCGGTGAGGAATCTAAGAACCATAGGCCATGAGGAATTGACCAAAGGAGTCTGGCGATAATTAACCACTATATTGAACCTTTATATCGAGAATCAATTCTTATATGTAATCTTGGTTAAGCTTCACTTTTTATCTCTTTATCCTAAATTCTTATGTCTGTGTGATTGCAATAATTATATCTATTTTATCATATCAATATCAAATCATGTTACTTCTAACCATCTTAGTTCTTTCAAGGTTACAGCTCTCTTGGGACGACACTCGGATTTACCTAAGGCTTTACTTCATCTGATTGGGTTCTCTGCCCGTTAGCATGTGTTATCCTAGTTTATCTTAGTTTTATAAATATTAAAAGCAGGATGAAATAGCGCATCACTTGCATAAAAAAAGGGTGATAAAATAGAATATATATATATATATATATATATATATATATATATATATATATATATATATATATATATATATATATATATATATATATATATATATATATATGCAAGCAAGAGTTTTTTTATTAGTTGTTTATAGGCGATAGTAATATAACTCGACTTATGTGTCGTATAGTTTTGTGGTAAGTATTCATTGTGCGACTTATATACTTTTGATATATCCGTTTTGATGTATTTTAACGGATAATTCTTAAAAACCCGTGTCATTTCTATCTCTCCTTTTTATTTAGTTATATATTTGTACAATGGGGGCATTGTACATCTTAAGTGGAGGAAGGAAGATAGAAATGAGAGATCTTATGGTTTTTTGTCATAATGTGTGTTAATTTTACGCAATTTTTAAATTTTTTTATAACACATACTTTTTTTTCATTCATGATGAAGGCCGAGTTAATGCATCCCATTTCCTAGTTTATAGAGATTATGATGCACTACGCTACATTTTATATCCATTAACTCATGTATTGGACGATATTTAAGACCCCTTGACTCTTGACCCTCGAATTTCACTATGGGATTGAATGCGACTAGTGACGGGGCGATTGTGGACTTTAGAAACTATTTATTTTGTGTTTTTTCAGTTACACCCATTAAATGTTTTCCCATGTCTTTACCTACCCTTATTGTCCTTTAATCTCATGCTCGAGCTTAGGTGAGGAAGCGAGCAATCATTGTTGTCTTGGCCATGAATTTGGTCATGTATCATTAGTTTTGTCCCCTTCGCCGTAGGACGCTAGTAATGACTTAAAGAACAACTCACCCCGTAAGCCTTTATGTTGTGTCAACTCTTTGCCTTTTGGAATAGCTGCATCTATAGACTCTAGTTGTGGAGATTAGTATCTTTGCCAAACCTATGATAGAATACTCGCCATGACTGGGCAGTTGAGTGATCACCCACAAAAATAAACACATAGATTAGTGAGAGATGAGTGTGATTTCACTTACCTTTTCGTGAGGTGCTCGGCTTGGAAATTTCTAGCTTAGGTAATTTTTAAACTCATATCTTTTAAGAAATCTTGGGAGATATATTTTTAGGAATGGTTTAAAAAGGTTTACTTGAGGGAAAGTAGAGTTCAAGTGGGAGGATATTTGATAACATCAAATTAGCCTGATATTTTATATATCAAATTCCCGTTTTTATTGCCTCAATTATATCAATATGGTACTTAATTCATTCATATTTACATTTCAGGATTAATTGGGGCGTTGGAGCGGAAAAGATACGGAAAAGGCCAAAAAGTGCAAAAACGTTTTCAAGAGATAGTTCTGACATAAATGGGACGATGGACTTACGCCGTAACACATTATTAAAGGCCAAGGAATTTTCTAAGTCTTATGAAGGTTACGTCGTAACCAAGTTATGGAGGTTACAACATAAGATTGAAGAAAACGTTTACGAGATTTTTACGGGCGTAACCTACTCTTGAGGTTACGCGATAATTAATAAACGTGTTGACCAAGGTGAAGTTTACGGCACAACTTGGTGATTTAGTTACGCCGTAAGAAGATTAAAAATGGTAGATAAAGCATGCTGACAAGGACTTACGGCGTAACTTGGATGATTGACTTACACCATAACTATTACTTGGGCGCAAAGGAGTTGAAGTCCAGGGGGTGAAGTGGTAAAATTATATTAAGTTTATATTATTCACAAGGACTTCAGGTATTTAAGTCAAGTGCGAAGAGGGACCAGAAGCGTTTAATCCATATGAAGTTTTAATGAGCACAAAGATGGATGATCCCATTTAATTGGATGATCCCATTTAAGTCGGATTTTTGTGAAGTTGGATTAGGTTTTGTAAGTTGAGAAATATTAGGGTAAGTATGAGTTTTGGTGCATTTTATACCCGTGCTTTTAGGGTATGTTTCATTCGGAGATGGGCCATTTGTTACTGACTTTGATATGAGATTCATGGGCCAAATGTAATTTTTGATGAAGCTGGGATTTCTGTTGGTCGCATTAGTTGGGATTTTGATATGAGCTAGAATGGGCCTGAAGAAAATCACAAATTTCGTTACTTCTATTAAATCACAAATTTTTAATAGACCCGAGATATGGTGATCTAAAGATTCTAAAGTTTCTCGTTGAGAATTAAATCTCATTTTTAATGCACCCGATAATGGAATTTTTAATGGACCCAAGAATGGAATTTTAATGGGATTCTCAATGAATATCTTATCACATTTTTTTAAATCGGATTTAAGGTTTCTTATTGGACCATGTGACAAATGGTACTAATTTTGGAACGGGTTTCGTGGTAATTTTTGGGCCTTATGTTTTAATCTTTTGAATCGAATATCCGCAGACTCGTCCTCTTAAACGGAATTTTTTTTTCCAAGAATTGGATTTTATGAGATTTGGACTTTATGAGTTTTGTTGATATGAGATTTGAGGATGAGATTCGTTGTGGTATGATGATTAGTACTTTGGTATATACATTTTCACGAAAAATATTTTGTCACGGCTTGAATGGTGATTGGAACTAGGTTGTCTACGTGGTTGTTTGTACGGTATTTCTTACTTGGCTTTGAAGAGAGGTTTTTCAGGCACGCTTACTTATTTCGTCTTCTTTCTTTCTACCCTTCTGCGAAGATGACTTGTTTGAGCATTTATAGAGTGTGATAAAGACTTGGCTATTTAGTTACTTTTGTGATTCTTTCTCGCTTAACCCACAACGTAACTATCACTTCGGTGTCTCACGAAGTTGAGGATACTTCAAGAGGTTCTGTATATTGGGTACACCGTTTCTTCTTCACAAGGATTAGTGCAAGCTTAAGTAACAAATCGGGGGAATTCTTCTTCATGTTCAAGTTTGGTTTATCGGGTTTACTTCACCATGTGGTCACCATAATAGCCGACAGAATTCGTGGATGATGTGTTTACTAAAGGGTTGAATGGTTGAGATGTGATCAGCAATTCCCATAGAATATTCGATGCCACTGAATGTTAATGATACTTCACAATCTAATCAAAATCTTTCAAGAATCTTCAGCGTCAGTCATGACTTTTCAAGATGTTTGCTTATGACAAGAACTTTTTGTGCAGATGGTCGTACAGGTTAATGATGCTTCCAAAAGTTTGAAACCATCATGGGGGAGAAACGTGTACGTTGATGTTGTACGGTCAACCTCAGGGGGAAGAAGTGTATACTACTCGACATAGTATGGTTTGTAAACTTGTCTACATATGGGAAAAGAATTGTTTATGATATTATTGATGGTGGAGAAGAATCATTAATGAACCGCTGCATGTTCCCCTAAAAACAAATATTCACCGAAACCAATCTCGCCATAAAACATTCAAGCTAACATTGTTTACGGTTATCCCGCGAAAGAAACTATTTCTTGGTTTAAATCATGCATTTGTAAAATCCTGTGACAATGGAAACATCCTGGTATTAGTTAAGTGCATTTCCGGATCTATCTTACGGTTTATTCTTGGTTTTGTAACATCCCGCGAAAGAAACTATTTCTCGGTTTAAACCATAGAATTGTAAAATCTCGTGATGATGGAACCATCCTAGAGAAAGGAAAGTGTATTTCTAGGTCTTATCTGATGATGGTGCTACAGTTTCTACTTTGAAGAAGGGATAAAAGGGTGTACTTCATGAATTGGATGTGTGTTTGGATATTCGTCATGGCAGTTTGGCTATTACATAGTTTTATGGGGTTATGTGCTTTTAACCATGGTCGGGCTGAAAACCATTATCACAGTTCACTTAAAACGTCAAAGGAGGCTAGATTTAACCTTTTAACCTTAAATCACTATTATTTATTTGAAGTTGAAGTGAAATATCATGGGCGAGTGTACTTAGTATCTGAAGTTATCGGGGATGGTTGGATGAAGATTCTTCAAGATCCTTGTTCAAGCTTATTATAAAAAACAAAGACTTGGAAATCTAGTTATTGTTGGGTGACTTTTCCTTTTATTTTACCACTTGGGGGAATTGGGCTCTTACCACCACAAAATAACTATCACTTTAAGTAGTTACGTTGTAGTGCTTAGTGTCACATTGAATTGTGGATTTTCAAGAGGTGATGTACGTCTATTACTTGATGGTTGGTTGGTTGAAGAGTATAGAGTATTTAGAGATTCAAAAGGGCATGATTTCTCGGCACCGCTCTTTGTTACATATGTGCAAGTTTAAGTCACGAGTTTGGGTTATTCTACTTCAGGGTCAAATTCATCATATTGGGTTTTCTCCATCAGGTGTCACGACAAAGAGCCTACTGAATGATAATGGGGTCTATTATATGTTTTCCAAGAGTAGATGAAAAGAGAGAGATTATGAAATTTGAACACAACAGTTCAAGCCTCGTTCTCTAAAGAAAAGAAAATTATGCGTTTGATGCACTTTATCTTACGAAGAAGAGAAATCTTCGATGACATTTGAACACAACAATTCAAGCCTCGTTCTAAAGAAAAGAAAAGTTATGCGATTCGATGCGCTTTATCTTACGAAGAAGATCAATCTTCCATCAATTATGACCATTCTCATCAACATGCTTCATGTTTTTTTTCCATGCGCTTTCAGTCATCAAGTGAACCGAACTACTGTTGATTGTTTTCTTATTCTACTTGCTCAATTATAATGACAATGGCAACATCATATGCTACCTTTGAGGGGGAGAAGTGTGAATAGAACACATTTGGATGATTTTCACTTATTCAATCAAGAATTGCAACTCCGTATGAATTCTTGAGGGGGAGAAGAAGTGTGAATTTACTGCATGGTTGATTGATATCTAAGAATAAATGGTCAAACGGCTCCAAACTCATGTAAGAACCGAGCTTCTTCTTATCGGGTTATCTTCACATGGAGTTTTCTAAGATCCGTTGGTTAACATCTTCACACGGTGCGATTTGATTAATGAAAAAGTGCTTCGATTCTTGGTGATTTCCTTAATGAACATCTTTACATTCTTGTTTGATTGGGAGGATTTGAGTTAAGGGATTTTCAATTTGTAAGTTAACGGAATGCATTTGGTGAGTTGAAGATGTTGAATTTCTATTCCCCAATTGGACAATCTTGAAGAAGGTCGAGTCTACATTCGGTTCTACATTTTCTGCTACATGTTAGAAGACTAAAGCCGAGTTGCATTTAACGATCTAAAGACTTCTTCTTAATTCATGCATTCATTATAAAGATTGTCGGTTTAGGGGAGAGCACTAATTAGGGGAGAGTGAAATGCCAAAGTTAATCCCCAATTAGATTTGCTCACATTGTCCTTCAGCAAGTTGATTCTCACAAGACTTTAAATGTTCTTCTCAATAGATTTCGAGTATATGGGCTTATAATGTGTTGCTGATTCTGAAGTATCAAAACCAGCAAGAGGGAAGGAGACACACATCTAAACGCGAGTAAACTTGATGAACTTAATACTTCTAAGTGATTGAATATATCCTGGGAAGACAAATGTCATTACCGCAGAAAAACTCAATGTTTGACTCATGGCGTTTAGTGTTTATTCCAACTATGTGGGGGAAGAGATGGAAGAGTTAGTTTCTAGTGATAAAATAGGTACACAAGTGTGTGATGATTTTGATGCTATCAAAATCATCAAGGAGAAGAGATTGTGTACATTGGGGCCTTCAATTGTTTCACTTGAGAGCTTAATCGGTGATTCGAGAGATGTAATCACTTATTCCGGAGTTGACATCCGCAGAGATAATCGGTGATTAGGCACGCTTCTTCAATGTTATCGATTATTCTCTCTTTAGGCATTCGGTACTTTGGGTTCTTGAGCTTCATACACTTTCTTTAGGGAGAGAAAAGTATACATCGGGGTTATTCTTTGGCTATCAGTTTAATCTGCTACTTGATGGTATAAGTTTCTCGTCTTGGTATATGTGTATTCGGGTTCGTGAGCTCTATTCTAAGAGACTGACTGCATCAATTCATCTACTTGGGGGAAGTGGTCTCTTGACAACTTTTTGTTATGGATCGCTTCAGACTTTAGTGGAAAAGGAATTTGAGAAGATTATTCAAGTGTGGGATGATTCTTTGTTGTTCTACTTGATGATATAACCTCGAAAGGAGACTTACGATGATCATTCGTATATGGAGCAGCAAGATCGATGATATGGTGTGCTTCTTTGTGCATCTGGCTAAAGCAAGCTTGAAAGAAAGCTTAGAATCTGCTCAATTAGAAGATTTACGGTTTGGGGGGAAGCTACCAAAGTCTCACTTTCAAATGGCTCAATTTCTCTCTTCGATTCAAGAGCCTTAGAAGCTTTGGTGGTGAATGTTTAAGAGATGATGACTTCTATCTTCTACAATGAGGCTGCTCGATAACCTTATCTCGGTACTCGTATCATCATCTTCTTAAACTATATCATCTACTCTATCTTTGTAAATATTTATCAAAAACCAAATACAAAAATATAAAACCAACAAAAAGTAAAAGAAAATTATAAAACCAACAAAAACCCATAAAAATCAAAAAATTTAAAAATACCAAAAATATTGTTTTCTAAAGACATGTCTTCTGGTATCGATAACATATACGGTCTTAGAAATGTCATTCAATAATGGTACGGGACCATAGATGAAGTTCGAGCAGGAGATGTAAATATTCTTTTTCAAAACATGTCTTAAACTATGGCTCGCAGTTACTTCTAACTGTAACCCATTCTTAAAACTATGGTTTGCTATTATTTCAGATAGCAACCCGCTCTTCAAAAGAAGGAAAGTGCTGCGCTAAACCAATTTTCAAATATATCGAGCACTTATCCTAAAACAAATAAAGGAAACCATGTCGAAGGACTGCTGTTCCTACACAAGTGTTTTTCCTTCTAAAATTCTTCAAAAACATTTGTTGTGTTTCAAAAATGGTGGTAATTGAGTTGCTTGAAAATCAATCAGAATCATGTTTTCATAACTTTTCAAAACTCAATCAATGACTTAGCGCTTTTAAAAACTTTTCAGAGAATGAGTCATTGATTGAGGGGGAGAATGTTTTTCAAATTTATATCATCTATCGGGCTTATATAATTATCCTATATGCTTAACTAAAAATGATGTTAACCTACGTTGAAGGACTAGGTGCCTAGGATATAACTGTTAGGATTAGATGATTTGAGTTTGATAAACACATAATTCCCATGCCTTTATATGATGTGATTGATATGTTGGATTGACTTTTATTAGTCGATTGCTATTTTGGTGTTGTCGACCACCATATATCTGTTTGTATGTCTACTAGCGTATGCAGATATCATGGATCATAAGATTGTTCCCGATCCGAATCCCACAAATGAAGATGATTGGATGCCGAAAGGAAAGGGAAACTATTTCTTGGGTCGACAAAAGAAGAAATGGAACTTAATTGGACCTCTATGGAGAGTTGGCATGACAAATGCAACGTCAGAGGTCTCACTGCATCAGCAGACGGTTTTCTTCAAGCCTTACAGCAACAACAAAAGCAGCTCAACTACCTAACGTATCTTTGTGCAGGACAAGTAGTGAATAGCACCATTTTTGAACAAATTTGTTAAAATTGTTTTGAAAATGGATAAATATTGTTTTGAAAATAAATCGGACTTATAATTTTGGAAATCAACCGGACTTTATTGTCAAGTCTTAAGTCACTCAATCAATGACTACGGTCATCGATTGAGGGGGAGAGTGATTTCAAATTAAATATTTTCAAACGATATTTCTTCATAAAAGTCCATTTGTACAAAAATAAGTGGTGATCTAAAGATTTAATGTTACGTCATGGTATGATTTTCTTTAAAACTCAAAGATCATACAAAATGAAATTTTTTCTTTTCTTGTTTGATTGTGAAATTGTTTTATTTTAATTTAAGATCTCTTAAAAACTATCATACCTGACACTAACGATCTTTAATGTCTATAATTGGTCCTCATCAGTCAACTTCAAAACTTAAATTTTGCCACATCTTTCCCCAAAATTTTCTAAACGATTTAAATCAATTGGATCAAAAATCTTAAATGGTTTGAAATTTTTGATCAGGGGAGAGATCGTGATTTAAATCGCAAATCTGTTTTAGTCCTTTAAAAGCACTCCTGCCTCCATATGCTAAACGATTTCAATATATGATACACATGATTGAGGAGGAGCATTTATCCAAAAACAAGAAGAGTATTTAAACTAGGACACATATTCTCCCATGTTTTCTAAACCTAATTAAATCACTTGGGATCCAAAATCTCAAAGGGTTTGATATTTTTGATGGGGAGAATTTGTGATTTAATTATGAAATCGATAAATGATGATCGATTTGATTCAAAGTCATTTGCTCTCCCATATGTGCTAAGCGCTTTCGAATCTCGAAGCACATATTGAGGGAGCATTTCAAAAAAAATAAACTTTCAAGGTACAAAGATTTCTATGTTTCAACATAAGTACCTTGATTGATTTTCTAAAGGTTTCTTAATGGCTTTTGTGATCGTGGATGTACTTCAAAGAACTCTTTCCTCTATGTGATAAAATGATTTCAAATATCCTCGCACATATTGAGGGAGAATTTACCAAAGAAATTCAAATGGCTTTTCTACGAAATCGTGATCAAGAAATTATTTCAAAGAACTCTTGCCTCCATATGCTAAACAATTTCAAAATCATATGCACATGTTGAGGGGGAGCACTTCTAAATGATCAAAAAAATTAAGGTACAAAATGCTTTGATTTAATATCACAAGTACCTTGATTGATTTTCCAAATGATTTTTCAATTGGTTTCGAGAAGGAATGAACAATACCAAAAGACCGACCAATTTACTTTATGCATGGTGTTATAAGGATGGTTAGGTTAGGTATTCGTTCCACGATCCCTTGAGCAGGAAGGATCTACCTAGGGACAATCCACTAGATAGTGTAGAAGTCCTTAGGTATGATGAAAAAAGGAGAAAAGTGAGAAATGGGAAGAGTGCGGTGAGAAGAGCTAGAGCTAGAATAAACCCAACAAGGTTCTAGTGATGAAGTCTCGGTAAGCTTGAAGGGGTTGAAGAATGAAAAAGAAATGAATGTGAAAAGGGTGAAAAGAAATAGCCCTCTAATAATTCAACCTTAGGGCGAAAGGGTTCAATACATATACTGTTGGTGGTTATTAAGGTAACACCGATATTGAAGACAAGGCGTCATGGACCCGATGTCGCACTACACTAAACTTCCCAAGCTACTCAAGTTCCTCTTAAAGGACTTGTTTCATTCTCACGGGAACCTACATAATCTATCGACTTTCTCTTAGAGATTGTTGATATTGAAGAAGGAGACCCTCTCCTAGTCTCGGCATAGGAAACCAAAATGCACAAATGAGTCTAGAGCCAGAGATCATCACAATATCTCATTAGGACGATAAATTAATGAAGACTTCTTTGTTTCACATAATGTGGAAAGTAAGAATATATTAAGAGTCCTCGCATTATCCTTGTGGTATTGCGGAACATTCGAGTGATATGTAAAAATATTCACAATGAAGATGGAAATCATACAGAGCCAACATCAAACAAGCTCTTGGTGGGTGACATGTGAGATCTTTCAAAATATCAAGCTTGTGACAAGCTGGATAGAAACAATGGGCGATTCATTCTTGAATCAACCTTGGTCAAGAAATGAATTGTGAATACTTTTAGAAAAACCGTTCGATGTGCAAATCTTCTTTTCTCTAGCACATCGAATGTGTATTCATGTTTTCAAACACAAAAAGTATCTCTGATTGAAAAAAATACTTTTGGAAAAACCGTTCGATATGCAAATCTCTTCTTTTCTCTAGCACATCGAATGTGTATTCATTTTCAAACACAAAAAGTATTTTTGATTGAAAATTGATCTTTCTTATGAAACCTTCGTCGTATTGCAAAACTCTTTCTTCAAGCAATACGAGATTGTTTTCAAATCAATTTTTCATCAATCAGTGAATCTCAATTTCTGGTTCACTCACTCCGTTTGTGAACAACTAGAACAGCTGCGAAACCTTGTCAAGGAGATTCTTCGGAATTATACGATCACATGCGGTACTTGTCTTGATCAACGAGGAACAAGTGGGCGTGTACCTCAATTCAACAAAGTGATCAAAGATACTTTCGTATGTTTTATTGCTAGCTGTTGTTTGCGGTATATTTTGGACGGTTGCGGTTGATCGAAATTAAGAAGTCAATCAAAGCCGCATACTCACGGCATCCACACATAATTAAAGAAATCATGACAAGTGCATATCTTCATAACACAGCTCGATAGTGCAAATATTATGAACCGATAAAGTTTCCGCTACTCGATGAAAAGATGTCATGATCCAGAAAGTGTGAGCATGTCGGTCCGAAAGTCACAACATCACATGAAGGAAACACAACAAAAGGATGATACAAAGATTTACTGTGGCTGATGATCTCAAAGAAAGCTCGAAGATCATCAAGATGTGGATCAGTTCAAAGACCTCCATTTAAAGTAGAAAGCAGTCGGACTTTGAAGAATCACTGCTAAAGCACAAAGACGCGGAAGTTGAAGAATTAAAGTCTGCGAGCTCTTAACACAAGTCAAAATAGAATGCTAGGATTCAAAATGTAAATCATGGGGTGACCTCCCTTAGGGGGAGATTGTTAGGATTTGGAAATTCCATAAGGAAGTGTCAGTCACCCCAATTATAGTCTAGCATATGTTAGCTCGTAGACATATCGGTATTTACGTTACTTAGTTGTTAGTTAGTTAATTATTAGCATAGATTAGCTTAGTGCAACACCGTGGAGGACAGACGGGTCTTTACCACCCGTATGCGATCCATGCTTTGACGGGAGGGCATTTAGCTTGTAACTATAAATACCCTTCCATCCTTGGAAGGGGTGGTGCTTCTTTGATAATCTAACCTTTCTCTTTTTGTTTATCTCTCTAGAATCACCTTCTCTTCTCTTCATCTCTCTAAACATGGCTCTCTTGTTTAATCATAATCCTAGACCACCCGAATCATCTAAACAACATAATATTTATGATCCTACACACAAGGACCATTGATGAATTATGGGGAAAGAAGAGGGGCTTATTGTGTACATAGCATAACTTCACATTTATGTGTATAAATACCACACTAAGGCTACTCACAGTCGTTGTAGGATCTTACATGTATTGTGTTATTGATGATTCGGGTAGCCTTGGATGCTGATGATACAAGAAAGCCATGGTTTTAGAGAGAAGAGAAGAAAAGAGAGAGAAACAAAAAGAAGGTTAGATTAAGAATGAAGCACCACCCTTCCAAGGATGGAAGGGTATTATACTACTGAACACTCGTCCTCACGTCGGATGTGGATCGAGGCATCGATGGTAAGACCGTCCTTCCTCCACGGTGTTACTCTAAACTACTCTACGCTGCTAACTAACTAATTAACTACTAGATAACGTAAATAACGAAATGTCTACGAGCTAACATATGCTAGACTATAATTTGGGTGACCGAAACCTCCTCATGGAATTTCCAATTCCTAACAATCTCCCCCTAAGGGAGGTCACCCTATGAAATACATTTTGCATCTTAGCATTCATCTTTGTTATTAGTTCTGAGCTCGTAGACTTCAATTCTTCAAGTTCCGCAATCTTTGTGCTTTAGTAGCGATTCTTCAAAGTCCGCATAGTTTTGTACTTTTAGTGGAGGCCTTTAACGAATCCACATCTTGATGATCTTGAGCTTTCTTTGAGATCATCGACCATAGTCATCTCTAGATCACCCTTTATTGTGTTGGCATCATGTGATGTTGTGACATTCGGACCGACATGCTCACTTTCGAATCATGACATCTTTTCATTCGAGTAGCGGAAGCTTTAATGGTTCATGATATTTGCGACTATCGGCGATGAGATATGCACTTGTCATGATGTTCTTCATTTAAGCGTGTATGATGTGAGCATGCGGTTGTGAATTGATTCTCGATATCGATCACTACAATCGTCGAATGTTCTTGCAAAGAAGCGGTTAACACTAAAACTTACGAAAGTGTCTTTGTTCACTTTTTTGAATATAGTAGCAGAACCACGGTTCCCGTTGATCGATATAATCTTGCTGTGATTAGGTAGAGTTAGAAGAATCTCATTGACGGTTTCGCATTGCTCTAGTTGTTCTCAAACCGGCGTCTCAAAGAAGACAACACGGTGGTGAACGACAAATTGAGATTCATCGATTGATGAAAATGATTGAAAACAATCGTGTATTGCTAATAGAAATTGTTTTGCAATACAACGAAGGTTTTATGGAAATCAATTATCAATCATAAATACCCTTTAATTTTGAAACATTAATACACGGTCGATGTGCTATGGAAAAGAACTTTTACGCACAATGACGGGTTTTCAAAGGTATCCGTCAATTCATTTCACGGACCAAGGTTGATTCAAGTTTGAATCGCCCCATCATTTCTATCCGGTTGTCACAAGCTTGATCTTTGCAAGATCTCACATGTCACCCACCAAGAGCTTGTTTGATGTTGGCTCTAGAGGATTTCCATCTTCATTGTGAATATTTTACATATCACTCGGATGTTCTGGCGATACCACAGGATAATCGTGGGACTCTTAATATATTCTTACTTTCCACATTGTGACATCAAGTCTTCATTAATTTTGTGTCTAATGAGATATTGTGGATGATCTCTGACTCTAGACTCAATAGTGCAATTTGTTTCTATGCGGAGACTAGGAGAGGGTCTCCTTCTTCAATATAAACAATCTTTAAGAGAAATTTGATAGATTATGTGGGTTCCCGTGAGAATGAAACAAGTCCTTTTAAGAGGAACAGTAACAGGAAGTTAGAGTGCGATGCATCATCGGGTCCATGACGTCTTGTCTTCAATACCGGCGTTACCTTAGTAACCACCGGTGCATATGTATTGAACCCGGTTTCGCCCTGGGTTGAATTATTGAGGGCTATTTCTTTCACCCTTTCACATTTATTTCTTTTTCGTTCTTCAACCCTTCTTTACCGAGGCGTCATTACATAGAACCTTGTTGGGTTTATTCGATTCTAGCTCTATCTCGATCGGCGCTCTTCCCATATTCTCATTTTTCTCGCTTTTTCAATATACTAAGGACTCTGCACAATCTGGTGGATTGATCTCGGGTAGATCGCCCGACTCTGGCGGATCGGTGGAACTAATACCTAACCTAACCATCCTTATAACACCATGCATAAAGTAAATTGGTCGATCTTTGGTATTGTTCTTTCCTTCTTGAAACCAATTGAAAATCATTTGAAAAACAATCAAGGTACTTGTGATCACGAGATCAAGCATTTTGTGCCTTAATAGTTTTGATCATTTGAAATGCCCCCCAACATGTGCATATGATTTTGAAATTGTTTCACACATTGAGGCAAGAGTTCTTTGAAATCTATTCTTGATCACAATTTTCATAGAAAAATCCATTTGATTTTCTTCGTAAATTCTCCCCCTCAAAATGTGCGTTGGTTGTTTGAAATCATTTAACATATAGAGGAAAGAGTTCTTTAAAAGTACATCTACGATCACAAAAGCCATTAAAAAACCATTTTGAAAATCAATCAAGGTACTTATGCTAAAACATAGAAATCATTGTACCTTGAAAGTTTATTTTTTCAATGCTTCGAGTGCTTCGAGATTCGAAAGCGTTTAGCACATATGGGAGAGCTTCATGCACAATTGAATCAAATCAATCATCATTTACCGTGTTTCATAATTAAATCAACAAATTCTCCCGATCAAAATATCAAACCCTTTGAGATTTTGGATCCCAATGATTTAATAAGGTTTAGAAAACATGGGAGAAAATGTGGCCTTGTTTAAATACTCTTCCGGTTTTGGTTAAATCTCCTCCGCGATCATGTGCATTATGTATTACAAAATGGTTTGGAACATGAAGGAAGGAGTGCTTTTGAAACATTCACCCTTTAAAACCGATTTGAGATTTAAATCACGATCTCTCCCCGATCAAAATTTCAAACCAATTGAGATTTGTGATCCCAATTGATTAAATCATTAAAAATCTTTGGGAAAGGCGTGGCAATATTTAATTTTGAAATTGATGATGAGGACCAATTATAGACATTAAAGATTGTTAGTGTCGGTATGATATTTTAAGAGATCTTTAAGTAAAAATAAAACAATTTCACAATCAAACAAGAACAAAAAAATTTCATTATGAAAGATCTTTGGGTTTTATAGAAAATCATACCATGTTTAACATAAATCTTTAGATCACCACTTATTTTGCACAAGCGGACTTGATTGATGAAATATTGTTTTAAAATATTTTATTTAAATCACTCTCCCCTCGATCGATGACCGTAGTCGATGATTGAGTGACTAAGGTTTTAATAAAATGAAGTCCGGTGATTTTTAAAATGAAGTCAATTTATTTTCAAATCCAATATTTTCCATTTTTAAAACAATATTATTTAAAAATTGATTAAATAAAATGGTATCATCACTATTATCCCGCACAAAGATACGTTAGGTGGTTGAGTTGCTTTTGTTGTTGTTCTTTGGAGGTTTGGAAGAAAACCATCTGGCGATGCGGTGAGACCTCTTCGTTGCATTTTCATGCCAACTCATCATAGAGGTCAAATTAAGCTCCGTTTCTTCATTTGATGATGAAGAAAACCATCTGCTAATGTAGTGAGACCTCTTCGTTGCATTTTTCATGCCAACTCTTCATAGAGGTCAAATTAAGCTCCATTTCTTCATTTGTCAACCCAAGATATAGTTACCCTTTCCTTCGGCATCGAATCATATTCAATTATGGGATCCGGATCGGGAACATTCTTATATACCAATATACCTGCATATGTTAGTGGACATACATACAGATATATGGTGGTTGACAACACCCAAACAACAATCGACTAATAAAAGTCAATTCAACATATCAATCAGATCATACAAATGCATGGGAATTATGTGTTAATCAAACTCTAATCATCTAATCCTAACAATCATATCCTAGGCACCTAGTCCTTCAACGTAGGTTAACATGTTTTACATTTAAGTATATAGGATAATTAGATAAGCTCGTTAGATGATATAGATTTGAAAACCTTCTCCCCTCGATCAATGACTTATTTTTACGAAAAGTTTAAAAGCTGAAGTCATTGATTGAGTTTTCAATTTTACGAAAACTAATCGATTGATTTACGATCATTTTGAACAACAAATATTTTTCTAAAGAATTTATAGAAGGAAAAACATTTGTGTAGGAGCAATGATCCTTGACATACTTTCCTCAATATGTTTTTAGGATAAGTGCAATTTTATGAAAATCGTTTAAGCATAGCACTTTCCTTCTTTGAAAATGGGTAGCTATCTCGAAATAATTGCAAGCCATGTTTAAGCGTGGGTCACAGTCTGAAATAACTGTAAGCCATTATTTGACGTCCGAGTTCTGATCTGAAATAAGCGTAAGCCATGTTTTAGACATGTTTTGAAAAGAAATATTTACACCTTTCGAACTTCATCTATGGTCCCGTGCCATTGTTGAATGACATTTCTAAGACCGCAGATGTTATCGATACCAGAAGACATTTCTTTGAAAACCATATTTTTGGTATTTTTCAAAATTTTTTATTTTTTTTTTGGGTTTTTGTTGGTTTTATATTTTCTATTATCTTTTTGTTGGTTTTATATTTTTGTATTTTGTTTTTGATAAATATTTACAATGATAGAGAAGATGATATAGTTTAAGAAGATGATGATCGAGTATCGAGATAAGGATATCGAACAACGCGTCGTGAAGATAGAATTAGTCATCTCTTAAACTTCCACCACCAAAGCTTCCGCTCGAATAGAAGATAGAACCCAGCCTTTAAGAAAGAGAGACTTTGATAGAACTCAAAATCCTTATGTTGAGCGGACTCGAGCTCTATTTCAAGCTTGCTTTAGCTAGGTGCATAAGGAAGCACACCATTATCATCGATCTTCTTTGCTCCTTTTAAGAATGATCTTTGTGATTCTTCGTTCGGGGTTATATCATCAACAAGAACAACAACGTATCATCCCACGCTTGAATGACTCTTCTCAAATTCCTTTTCCTTGAAGTGCGAGTGATCCATTCCAAAATATGTCAAGAGAACAATTCCCCGGTAGATGAATTGATGCGATCGATCTCTTAGACTAGAGCTCACGAACCCAATACACATATTCCGAAGACAAAGAAACTTATACCATCAAAGTAGCAGTTAAGTCCGATAGCCAAAGAATAACCCGATGTATACTTTTCTCTCCCGATGATGGTGTATCTCCCGATGATGGTGTATGAAGCTCAAGAACGAAGTACCCGAATGCCCAAAGAGAGACTAACAGATAACATTGAAGAAGCGGTCCGAATCATCGATTATCTCTGGATGACTATCTCTGCGGATGTCGACTCGGAATAAGTGATTATATCTACGAATCATGATTAAGCACTCAAGTGAAACCGCTCCCCCAATGTACACAATTCTCCCTCCCCTAATGCTTGCGATAACATCAAAATCATCACACACTTGTGTACCTCTTTTATCTTCAGAAACTTTCTCTTACATCACTTCCCCCATGTAGTTGGAATAATAACACTAAAAGCCTTGATGAGTAAAACCTTGAGTTTCTCTGCGGTCATGACACTTGTCTTCCGGGATATCTTGATCACTTAGAAGAATTAAGTTCATCAAGTTTACTCGCTTTGTGTTTAGATGTGTGTCTCCTTCCCCACTTCTTTTTTGACACTTGAATCGAACATATATAAGCCCAAATACTTGAAATCTTTTAGAGAAGACCACATTAAATCTTTGTGAGAATCAACTTGTTGAAGAGTGTGAGCAAGTCTAATTGGGGATTAAATCTGACATTTCACTCTCCCCCAATTAGTGCTCTCCCCTAAACTGACAATCTTTATGATGAATGCTTGAATTAAGAAGAAGTCTTTAGATCGTTAAATGCAACTCGTCTTTAGTCTTCTAACATTCATTAGAAAATGTAGAACAGACTGTAGTCTCGACCTTCTTCAAGATTGTCCAGTTGGGGAATAGATAGTTAACATCTTCATCTCACCAAAAAGCATCATGTGGAAAACTAGAAGGGGGGTTGAATAGTTTTACCAATTAAAACTTCCTTTTAAACTATTTAGATCGACTTATGTCAATCTATTTGGTTGTGTGTGTTGGATGTTGATAAAGCATATAAAGATATGTAATGAAAAGATAAGAGTAAGAAGCACAAAACCACAACGCGAGTATTTATAGTGGTTCGGCTACAAGGACACCTTCCTTGCCCTACTCCACTCCCCGAGTCACCTACTCGAGAGTTCGTAAACACTACACCAATTTCCTTATGGCGGAGAAGCCTTCACAACGTCGCTACCCTTTTTCCGGTGCTAGGCTAACCACCGGGTTCTTTCACTCAAGGTGAACCAAACCTACACAACGTCGCCTACCCTTTATAAGGTACTAGGCTAAGTACTTAGTTCTTTCACACCAAGGTGAACTACACCTTCCAACGTCGCCTACCCTTTATTAGGTACTAGGCTAAGTACCTAGTTTCATTGCAATGGAGGAACTACTACCACACTACACCAACGACTAATCCCAAAGGAGATCTACTCCTTTACAACATCATCAAGGACATCAATGTCCTTGGATCTAATCTAGTCTATCTAGTACATCGAAACACACCATATCGAATGTACATCTATGGCACCTTTCACTAATGCCTTTGACTAGATCTACAAGACACCTTTCACTAATGCCTTGTGTCTTCACTTCTAAGCACCTTTCACTAATGCTTCAGTCTTGACTTCTAAGCACCTTTCACTAATGCTTCTTGTCTTGACTTCTAAGCACCTACCACAAGTGCTTATGCTATGAGCGATAGATACCCTTCACTAATATCTTAGTCTTGATACTTGAGACATCTTTCACTAATGTCTTCAACACTACACTTCTTTGAAGAAAGGAATCATCAACAAGAAGACTTCATTAGCCTTGATGATGAGGAAGCTTGGCAACTCATGGACTTGAGCTTGCTCGACTTTAAAGGTGATGATCTTGCCTTTAAGAGGAACCTAAAAGATCACACAAAACAAAACTACAAACATAGATCTCTTGGATCTAAGGTTAGTGAGATTTAACTCGGGGAGAAAGTGTGTTGGAAAGGGTGAGAAATAATGAAGAAATGGCTCACTATTTATAGAGGAAAAATCTTCATGTTCCCGGATCCCACGGATCCCTTCCACAGGATCCGGCTAGCACAAAGCCGAGGATCCGTGGAGCGCTCCTCTTTGCCCATGGGTACTTTGGTTATGGGTCATGGGTCATGGGTTGAACCATGGATCTTTGGCTAGATACAATGTATCTTTAAGTGCAATGCACTTAGTCACTTGGGTATGGGTTGATCCATGGGTTATGGGTATTATTCATGTGTGATATAAGCATGATGTCATGCAATGGGTTATGGGTCAAGATCCATGGGTTATGGGCTTTGGGTTGTACCCAACTACATTCAATGTATTTGCCCAATTTGTTTTGATACTTAAGTTTTTACCCATTTATATTACCCAATATACTACATACTAGTTATGTGTATATTTTATTAAATCATAAAATCACTTATACTTGTTTTAGTGTTTTATGTGAAAATGTGAATATGTTAGAAACTATTAGTTCAAACCATTTACGTATTTTATTTGTTTCGTTAACATGATTTTACGTTTGTTATCGACAAAACATTAGAAGATCATAAAATATAAATAAGCGTTTTACGGCTTATTTGTATTAACAATCTCCCCTTTTGTTGATGACAAAACATAAAATTATTTTAAGGAAAAGCTAAAATTAGTAAAAGTTTGAATTTGTAGTTTTACTTTCTTCTCCCCTTTGTCGAAACAAAAGTGTTTGAAGAAAAGCAACACATCATTTTAATAAAAAAACATGTGAAGAAATAAAAGTAAAAGAAATAGAGAAAATGTAACGGAAAAGGATCTCGTCGTTACTCCCCTTGACGAGTCCATCCCTAAGTAAGGCGTCAAGAAAACTAATTCTAATCTAGTTCCTTTGCAATTAACTTTGCAAAGACTATGTCTATGTGACTGGTGTGCTCCCTAGATGATTGCAATTATGCAGCGGAAGTCATGAAATAAAAATCTAAGATTGCAAGTAATTTGCAATGTATTGCTGACATAAAGCTCTCCACAGCTTTAGGATGTCAAAGTCTTCATGTGTAAATTGAATAACTACAAAACAAAGATTAGAAAGCAAGTATAATTCACAATTTCACGCAAATGTGATTTAAGTTAGTAGAAAGAAAACTTTACATCTCACGGATCCCACGGTCCCTCTAGTAGGGATCCGTCTAGGCAACTTGAGAGGATCCGTAGTAGCCGATTAATTTAAAGAATGGTGATATAACAAGTAATGTTATCACACAAATGAGATATGAATACAAGGTAATCATATGCTCAGAAAAATAACAAGTAGCATGTAATTCCATTTAATAAAACGAGAGTTATGATATACATGACTCTAAAAATAAGAAAATAGACAATACATGACTAGGAATTTCTAGACTAGCTAACGCTTGATGCTAGGACACCACTAAAATCTTCTAGCTCAAGTTTTGTTTAGGTTTAATCTCGTCGAAACGTTCGAGGAGATGATAGAACATGAAACATTGGTCTTCTCGTACTTCATGTATCAAACTTTCAACATGTTGACAATGATAGCAATCTTTGTCATGGCTAGGTAGTGGTGGTGGAAGAAATGAAATGGATTGATGTGAAGGATCAAGTGAAGCGGCTTGTGGAGCTTCAAACGATGGAGGGATTGGTGGAGGTACATTTGAGAATGACTCAACCAAGAATGATGGTGGTGGTAGAGAAGTGTCAACTTCCATATGATCGGGTGGTTGACTTTGATGATTTCTCATAATCCAAATGGGATTATATGATGGAAGCAGCGAAAAGGAAGCCGAGTAGTGTTGACTCAACACCTTGATTTTGAACCATTATTCCTCTAATGAGGAGAATTTTGTCGTGAGCGGATGAGATAGCCTAGGAGGCAAGTCCTCTAAATTGTAGAGGTGTGGTGATGATAGTGGTGAAGTAAATGAAATAGCTCTAGGAACCAATGATGATGGTTTAGTGGAGATGATATTATTTGGCCTAGGAGGTATGGTGGTGTTTGGCATATGTAGTTTTGTGGGTACTATCCTTTTAGGAATTGGTTTGATTGGATGATGAAGGATTCTATCATTTGTTGGTTTATTAGGAGATGATTCGGTTGAAGAGATTTCGTGTACAACACGAGCCTTTTTCATGGGTGGTTCTTTGGTGGATAAGTTACTAATTGGGGTTTTCCTCATGATGAGATGATTTCAAGAGCTTGCAAGAGCTGAAAGTTAGGATGAGAGTGATGACTATGGAGGTCCTAACAAGGTGGTTTATAAAGCAAGAAAATTGGCAAGTGCATTCAAGCCTTAAGCCACTAGGATTCATTGGAATGTGATGATTAACATGCACAAGAGTCAACTTCAGAGTTTACACTGATCTATGAACTCATTTTAGATGAGATAGAGTGTTTGAGTTAGGAAGATGAGTTGAAGTGATTGTTTTAGCAAGATTTGACCTAAAGCGTCATCCGGATCCCACTGTTCCCTCCTCGGAGGGATCCGTCTAAACTAATCTAGGGATCAGCTTTCGTGATTATGAAAAGGTGGAAATGATGTTTCTAAGATCTAAGACCTATAACATCTTGAGTGTTTCATCCTCCTAAGTGTTTTAAATGAAGGGTGCTTAAGTACTTGAGGGTAATGAATGATGTAGCTAATGATTGTCTTTATGGAAGGATTTGGAACTTTCAAGAGTACCAATAAATGAGTAAGGATGACACTAGAGATGAGAGTGTCAATTGTAGCTAAATGATCCTAGAATCAGATTGTGACTTAGGATAGTGTTTTGAAAAATATCGTAGAAGCTTTGAGATGAGAAAATTAGAATTTGATCAACTTTGATCAATTTTGA
Source organism: Chrysanthemum lavandulifolium (assembly GCA_022545495.1). Classification (NCBI taxonomy): domain Eukaryota; kingdom Viridiplantae; phylum Streptophyta; class Magnoliopsida; order Asterales; family Asteraceae; genus Chrysanthemum; species Chrysanthemum lavandulifolium. The sequence continues at coordinate 139,325,488 of CM040241.1, read as the reverse complement.
GGTGAGGATGATTTATGATCAATTTTGCCATTATTGAAAGATTTCAAAGATTAAATAGAAAATGAAGTGTGAGTTTGAGAGCGGAAGAGTAATGGATTAAAATGAAACGGTAGATCTATAAGCGTTTTAGAGTGTGATCTAGGTGTGTGAGTAGGAAGGATCAACCTATCTTGATAAGGATTTAATTTGCCTTAAGACACTATGTTTGACTTAGTGTGAGGTGTTCTAAGGATATGTTTGAAATATAATGCTTGCAAGTGCATTTTCTGTTTGTCGGATCCCACGGTTCCCTAAAGATAGGGATCTGTCTAGTACAACATTTGGGATCCGTCCATCTGCTAGGCAGAACCTTTAGTTAAAAGAGTTCTAAAACTAAGATATCAAATGTAAGATGTTTTATTTCATGAAGGAAATAGGATTACATTGATAAAGCACGAGTAGAGTAGAATTGATCCTATTTGAATACTACTAGGTTCCTTGAGTGTTTTCGCTAGGAGGATCATTATGTGATTGATGGGTGTTGGTGGAATCAAGAATGAAGAAAGTCTTCATGAGAGATATGTTTAGCGGTTCCATCATCTTGTTCACAAATGCGTACAACGGACTTTGAAATTGAGGATGGAAGTGCATAACAATATGATAGGCGTGTCAAGAACATTCCATAAGGGATGAGTTTATTCTTGGAGCCTTGAAGATTTGCACAGCCTTGCTTGAAGTAGGCGAGATTGTATGGTTGTTGTGTTAGCAAACAATTACAACATGTGAGCACAACAAGCGAGAATAATTTCTCGATTTCCCCAAGACTCCAAACATTTTCACGTAGGATGGTGCAAGAGGCTTGTACTCTTCTCGGATATCCCTTGTAAAGATAATGTTTGGATCGGAGTAATATGGTCGAGGTTTGCATATTTTGCGATTTAAATCTTCCGGAGAGGTATGTGAACAATATGGACTATTTTCTTCATGAAAGTTGAAGAGAGAATCAAGAGACCAATCTTGGTGAAGGCACATTGTCCATGATTTGAAATCCGGAGGATGTGAGCAAAATGCCCAAGGGTTAGAGTGAACTTTTGGTTTTGATATAAAACCAAAGAGATAGAGAGCGATCCTCGTTCGAACGAGCTCGACTTGACGGAAGAATTCCATTATGAACCTTGGACATATCTTCTCGTTGATTTCAAGAAGACATTCTAGTCCTATGGCTCGGAATGAGGTATTGATACCTTCTTGGTGTAGAGAGGTGTCTAGTGGAAGTAGCGGTTTTCAAGATTATTGTACCCACGGACATGATTGCGGTGTGTTGGGTTCGAGAGAGATGTTCGGATGTAGACGCTAGTGGTGAAAAATCAAACTCATATTCATGCGTCATAGTTGAACCTATAGAAATGATGGGTTAATGAGAGGTGATGTTTATGGTGAGCCTATAATTATCTAACATTTTATTAGATTTTATTAACAATGGTTTTAAACAAGAAAGACACTTGACTCACTTATGGTTTGACATTCTAGTGAGTATTACTTCAAGAAAAAATGGTTTTAATTTGCATGAAAAGCTGTTCTCCGATGGGACGGATCCCACGGTTCCTTTTCAAAAGGTATCCGGCTAGTATATCTTCAGGGATCCGTGGATCTGTAATGTGACAGTTTGATAAAAACAAATGTTTTACGCTTTTATACCACGAAATATGTTTTATCCTACATTTTCTTTTAGCATGCATACATGACTTCTAATGTATCACTAAAGAATATAAAACATATAAATCAAAAGAAGTAACAAACACATTATGATAATAATAACCTAGATAAACTAGATCATTAATAATATTGCATTTCAATACTAAGGATGATACAAAGGATTGGGTATATAACCCCAATATAGATTAACAACACAAAGTAAATGTCTCCGTATGTGAACTTCATCATACGGAACACAAGTGCGATGAGTGTTAGAGCGATGAGCACGAGTGCGATGTAAACCATGATGATGACGGATCTTCTTGGTTTCGGTTGAGATGGAATGAGAAGGAAGATGAAGTTTTTGAGTGAGAGGAAATTTTTGAAATTGGAAGATTTGAAAAAAGTGAGGATTTGATATATAGGTCGACGGTGGGAGTTTTTATAGGAAGGAGGAATTTTTGAAATTGTGTTTTGTTTTATTGTTGGATTAAAAGAAAACATAAGTTTTATATACCACGACTTTAGGCGAGAGATAAGACACGATGTAAGAAAAAGGCTTCCTAATGAAGCTTCATGTAAAACATGTAATTTGCATAAAAGATAATCATATAAATACCTAAATAGGTATACTTAATTATCAAGCAAAGTAAAAAGAGAATCATATCTTTAGCGCACTTAGGAATGTCTTTACAAATGACACAGCAAAAATGTCACTTGGACTATTCCTGCTCCTTTGCGTTTAAGATACCTTCTTAAGAAAGGTATTCTTGTTACCAAGCGACTCCTAAAGCTTGGTGGGTATGAGCTTGGACTAATCAACATAACAAGGAAGATTAGTGCAAACAAAAAATATATAAAAAAAATGTTGTTATTGAATCAACATCCAAACATATAGTTTTAAAAGACATGGTGTTTGTTTTTATGAAATACCTTCTTTGTAGTTTTCAATTAACCATGGATCGTATTAAGTTTTTAAAGTACAATATACTTCAAGAAACTTGGTAACGAAGCTCTGATGCCAATTGTGGAAAACTAGAAGGGGGGGTTGAATAGTTTTACCAATTAAAACTTCCTTTTAAACTATTTAGATCGACTTATGTCAATCTATTTGGTTGTGTGTGTTGGATGTTGATAAACAAGCATATAAAGATATGTAATGAAAAGATAAGAGTAAGAAGCACAAAACCACAACACGAGTATTTATAGTGGTTCAGCTACAAGGACACCTTCCTTGCCCTACTCCACTCCCCGAATCACCTACTCGAGAGTTCGTAAACACTACACCAATCTCCTTATGGCGGAGAAGCCTTTACAACGTCGCCTACCCTTTTTCCGGTGTTAGGCTAACCACCGGGTTCTTTCACTCCAAGGTGAACCAAACCTACACAACGTTGCCTACCCTTTATAAGGTACTAGGTTAAGTACCTAGTTTTTCACACCAAGGTGAACTACACCTTCACAACGTCGCCTACCCTTTATTAGGTACTAGGCTAAGTACATAGTTCCATTGCAATGGAGGAACTACTACCACACTACACCAACGACTAATCCCAAAGGAGATCTACTCCTTTACAACATCATCAAGGACATCAATGTCCTTGGATCTAATGCTAGTCTATCTAGTACATCGAAACACACCATATCGAATGTACATCTATGGCACCTTTCACTATTGCCTTTGACTAGATCTACAAGACACCTTTCACTAATGTCTTATGTCTTCACTTCTAAGCACCTTTCACTAATGCTTCAAGTCTTGACTTCTAAGCACCTTTCACTAATGCTTCAAGTCTTGACTTCTAAGCACCTTTCACTAATGCTTCTTGTCTTGACTTCTAAGCACCTACCACAAGTGCTTATGCTATAGACGATAGATACCCTTCACTAATATCATCGTCTTGATACTTGAGACATCTTTCACTAATGTCTTCAACACTACACTTCTTTGAAGAAAGAAAGGAATCATCAACAAGAAGACTTGATAGCCTTGATGATGAGAAAGCTTACAACTCATGGACTTGAGCTTGCTCGACTTCAAAGGTGATGATCTTGCCTTTAAGAGGAACCTAAAATATCACACAAAAACAAAACTACAAACATAGATCTCTTGGATCTAAGGTTAGTGAGATTTAACTCGGGAGAAAGTGTGTTGGAAAGGGGTGAGAAATAATGAAGAAATGGCTCACTATTTATAGAGGAAAAATCCTCATTCCCCGGATCCCACGGATCCCTTCCACTGGGATCCGCTAGTGCGAAGCCGGGATCCGTGGAACAGCTCCTCTTGCCCATGGGTATTTTGGTTATGGGTCATGGGTCATGGGTTGAACCATAGATCTTTGGCTAGATACAATGTATCTTTAAGTGCAATGCACTTAGTCACTTGGGTATGGGTTGATCTATGGGTTATGGGTATTATTCATGTGATATAAGCATGATGTCATGCAATGGGTTATGGGTCAAGATCCATGGGTTATGGGCTTTGGGTTGTACCCACTACATTCAATGTATTTGCCCAATGGGTTGTGATACTTAAGTTTCTACCTATTTATATTACCCAATATACTACATACTAGTTATGTGTATATTTTATTAAATCATAAAATCACTTATACTTGTTTTAGTGTTTTATGAAAATGTGAATATGTTAGAAACTATTAGTTCAAACCATTTACGTATTTTATTTGTTTCGTTAACATGATTTCGTTTGTTATCGACAAAACATTAGAAGATCGTAAAATATAAATAAGCGTTTTACTGACTTATTTGTATTAACACATCCCAATTAACTTACATCTTGCAATTCCCCTTAACTAAAATCCTGCCCAATCAAACAAGAACAGAAAGATGTTCATCAAAGAAATTAGCAATCAGCCCACAACGAACACTTGAAATGGTAACACCAAACAAACAATCACATCAAACAAGAACGAGAGATTGTTCGAATCATCATGTTGATGTGTCGTGAAGCATTAACGGAAGTACTTTGTCGTTAAATCATATCGACTTTTGAAGATGTCAACCAGCGGCTCTTAGAAGAAACTCCATGTGAAGATGACCCGATAAGAAGAAGATCGGTTCTTACATGAGTTAGGGCCGATATGACCATATATTCTCGGATATCGATCAACCATGCGGTAAATTCACACATTTTCTCCCCCTCAAGAATTGCATACGGAGTTGCCATTCTTGATTGAATAAGTGAAATCATCCAAATGTAGTCTATTCACACTTCTCCCCCTCAAACGTTGCATATGATGTCGCCATCGTCATTATAATAGAGCAAGTGGAATAAGATTACTAGAAACGGTAGTCCGGTTCACTTGATAATTAAAAGCGTATGGAAAAAGCATTAAGCATGTTGATGAGAATGGTCATAAATGAGAAGATTTATCTTCTTAGGAAGATAAAGCGCCTTGAGCGTACACTTTTCTTTTCTTTATAGTACGAGGCTTGAGCTGTTGTGTTCAAACGTCATAAGAAGATTTCTCTTCTTCGGAAGATAATGAGCACTGAAACGTACACATTTCTTTTCTTTAGAGTACGAGGCTTGAACTGTTGTGTTCAAACGTCATAAGAAGATTTCTCTTCTTCGGAAGATAAAGCGCACTGAGACGTACACTTTTATTTTCTTTAGAGAACGAGGCTTGAACTATTTTGTTCGAACGTCATAATCTCTCTCTTTTCATCTACTCTTGGCAAACTTGTAATCAACCCTATTATCATTCAGTAGGCTCTTTGTTGTGACAACTGATGGAGAAAACCCAATATGATGAATTTGACCCTAAAGTGAATTAACCCGAACTCGTGACTTAAACTTGCACATATGTAACAAAGAGCGGTGCCGAGAGTTCATCCCCCTTTGAATCCCTAAGTACTATATAATCTTCATCCAACCAACCATCAAGTATAAGATGTAAATCACCTCTTGAAAATCCACAATTCAATGTGACATTGAGCACTACAACGTAACTCCTTAAAGTGATAGTTATTTTGTGGTGGTAAGAGCCCAATTCCCCCAAGTGGTAAAAGAAAAGGAAAAGTCACCCAAAAATAACTAGATTTCCAAGTATTCGTTTTTTGAAAAAGCTCGAACAAGGATCTCGAAGATTCTTCATCCAACCATCCCCGGTACCTTCAGATACTAAGTACACTCGCCCGTGATATTTCACTTTAACCTCAAAAATACTTAATTAACGCCGTTGTCACATCTTCTGGTTAAAAGCTCAAATCTAGCCTCCTTTGACGTTTTAAGTGAACCATGATAATGGTTTTATCCCGACCATGGTTAAAATGCACATAACCCCGTAAAACCTTGTAATAACCAAACTGCCATGAAGAATGTCCAAACACACATCCAATTCAAGAACTACACCCTTTATCCCTTTTTCGAAGAAGAAACCGTAGCACCAACATCAGATAAGATCCAGAATTACACTTTCCCATCTCGAGGATGGTTCTATAGTTCGGAGTTTTACAATTCTATGGTCTAAACAGAAATAGTTTCTTTCGGGAGTTTTACAAAACCAAGAATAAACCGCAAGATAGATCCGATGCATTACTTTAACAGGGATGTTTTCATTGTCATGGGATTTTACAAGTCTATGATTTAAACAGAAATAGATTCTTTCGCGAGGATTTTACAAAATCAAGACTAAACCGTAAACAATGTTGTTTGAATGTGTTATGACAAATTAGGTTTTGGTGAATATCATTTTAGGGAACATCGTGGTTCTTCAACTATTCTTATCCACCATCAACAATTCTTTACCCATATGTAGACAACTTCTCAAATCATATTAAGTCAAGTATATACTACTTCCCGAGAGTTGACCATAACACATCAAAGTACGTTTCTCCCCATGATGGTTTTGAACTTTTGGAAGCATAATAACGTGTCGACCATTTTCACGAAGTTCTTGTCATAAGCCAACATCTTGAAAAATCATGACAGACGACGATTCTTTGAAAGATTTTGCTTAGACTGTGAAGTATCATTGACATTTTGTGGCGTCGAATATCTCATGGGAATTGCTGAAATTGAACCTCCATTGATTCATCGGCTAATAGTAATGACCACATATGAGATAACCCGATACGGCTAATATCTCGTAAGTAATACCATACAAAAACTCCGTCGTCATTTTCTCAAATATTAGCCCAAGCCGTGAATGTATGTATCCATTGTGAAAATTCATACCATACCAAAGATACCGCTCATTAACTTACTACTAAAATTTGTATCCAAAATTTTAATTTCCAAAAAAAATCCGGGTGACAAAATTTGAGTAGAAAATTCACCATATTAATTCTAATATACAATCAGCCCTTATCACGTTATCTCAATTTATTGAATCAACTTTTAATTCACCATAGTCGAATGTAAATACAAAGCCTAATTGCCGGTTTAGACCTCTGAGTCCAATTTTAAAGCTGGAGGCCCATGGATGTTCCAAGATAAAGGTTAGAGCCGGTTATAACGTTTAAGACACACATAACTTTTATCAATTAACCTAAACCTAACACACATCTGCTCAACACTATTCCGCCTACCACTTTTTTCAACACTTCGCATCACTCCAAACATATATCTCAAAGCAGATCTCAAAAGAAAACGCTTGCATCTCTTGCTAATTCTTTCTCACAATCAAACATAGCCTTAGCCACTTCCTTTGATAGCACACAAAAATGTTACACACTTTTCTTTATCTCTAAACGGCTTCAAGATCCTTTTGAAAAGGGTCTCGGGTAAGGTTTTAATTGTTTGAATATGATGTTGGTCATTTAACGAATTAAAGGATAATTATAACAGATTTGTTATCAATTATTCTTAAGAGAATTCAGAAATTAACAAGAAGTGTTGCCTTCAAAAAGATATGTGATGGTGATATTCAAAGAAAAAAGTTCTTTAACAGACTTGGCAAAATGTTTGAATAGATTGAGATCTTGATTTGTTGAAATAGATGTTTGAGTCATGGTATCGAATTACATAATGATATATTGGATTAGGATAGGTTTTGGATCGATGATGTATTGTATGACTGAGGTCTTGAGTTGTTGGTATATTGGTATGTTGTGGTCATTGTGGTCGAGTCTACTTAATGGTTTACGCATAAGCCTTTTCTGATTTCATTACTTGCTCATACAAAACCTTACACGTAACTTTTCTTAGTAACCTTAAGCGTAGACGTCTTCTTTTCCATATGCGTAGGCCATGCTTATGCGTAAGATTTCTTATGTGTAGAAAAGTCTTATGCGTAAGCATAGCCTTATGCGTAAAAAACCTTACGCGTAACTGTTCTTACGCATAACTTCACAGTTATGCGTAAATATCTCTGAAGATGGCTTTTTAGGCATAAAAATAGGGTTTTGACCCTTTATTGACTTTTTCCGGCAAGTTTTCCGACCACTTTTTCTGACCATCTGCAAGGATACCAAGAAAAAAATGACTAAAACTGCTTCTTTTAGCCAGTTTGACCAAATTATGACCTCATGAATCTGACATATGACCACATAACTTCACGGATATGGTACCAAAAAAACAGTCATAAGTATAATAAAAACCATCTGTTTGGACAAATATGACACATATGACACATAACAGATATGTTAACAAGAATGGACAATATGACGTTTTTTGACCAAAACAGGATACTAAAACTCATTAGAAAAACTGTTTACCAAAATAATAAACGGAAAAGAATTTTTCGGCCAATAAAAAGTACAAAAACAGTTTTACCAAGAATCAAAAACCACCATAAATCGACACAACACAATAACCTGGCTCTGATACCATTTGTAGGATCTTACATATATTGTGTTATTGATGATTCGGGTGGCCTTGGATGGTGATGATAAAAAAAAGCCATGGTTTTAGAGAGATGTAGAGAGGAGAGGGCGATTCTAGAGAGATAAACAAAAAGAGAAGGTTAGATTAAGAATGAAGCACCACCCCTTCCAAGGATGGAAGGGGTATTTATACTTACAGACACTACGTCCTCCTGTCGGACTGTGGATCAGGCATAAAGTGGGTAAAGACCCGTCCTTCCTCCACGGTGTTACTCTAAACTACTCTACGCTACTAACTAACTAATTAACTACTAGATAATGTAAATAACGACATGTCTACGAGCTAACATATGCTAGACTATAATTGGGGTGACCGACACTTCCTCATGGAATTTCCAATTCCTAACAGTCGTGACTTGGGTCATCACTTGTCACATCAGCTTTCTCTCTCCAGGAACCAGACACGACCAAGTTGCCACAGTCGATGACCGAGGTTTTTTTTTTAATTTTTTTTCAGTTCAAACATTTTAAACAAAAAATTTTAAAATTGATTAAAAATAGAAACATTACAATACTAAATTCAAATAAATATTAAACACATTACAATGCTAAATTCAAATAAACATTAAAAACATTACATAAATTATTCAAATAACATTAAAAACTTAAGCTAATAATCTAAGTCGTAGCGTGCCTTGATTGTTGCCTTAATATCCATCAGTACTTGTAGCTGTCGTGGGAGCAAACTTAGGTCGATTGGTTTATTGTAGAAAATTAAGTCTTGCTGCCGGGTTGATTGGGCCATTAATGCCATTTCCTGTTTTTGGAGCTCAATTTTCTCTCTTTTCATCGCCAGCTCTTTTTTCCTGAACTTTATGTATCCATTTTTTATACCCTTACTTTTCCCCGATTTTGATGGCTTGAACTTGAAAAAGGTTTTGGCTAACGAACTAAAAAATGATTACGGTGGATCACGAGGAGGAGGATGATTTCTTCTGGCACGTCACGACCTTACGGTCGTGATTCTCTAGTCTGTTCCTCATCATCGGAATCATCCACGTCTTGGAAATTCAAAGGACCTCGTGTGGACCCTGAGGTAGTTGTAGAACCCTTTAATTTTTCTGATTATTCGTTCTAAATGAAGGTGATGCAGGTTTTACTGACCAGGTCTTAAATTTATAGTGTCTCGTTATACCTGTGGTCTACCCTAGTGCACTAACGGGCAGTATACCCGGTCGCATGTAGTGTAGTAATCGGTATAGCTGAGGTCGTCGCAAGAGCTATGTGTGTTGGATTATTACTAAGTCTAGTGTCACAGATTAATAAAGGTTTCGATAGGGATTTAATTAATTAAACTACTAAAGCAAATAAAAGCAGATAAAAGCAAATAAATGGATAAAGGGAAATCAATAGAGGAGAGTGGTGCTAACCTAGTTAATCCTCCTAGCTAGTTATGTCTACATCTACTTACTTCCAATTACTTCAGGTGGGGTCAAATTCGAGAGGACAACATTTGGTCAATTCGCCCTAACCTATCAGCAAAGATGCCACCAAAGGAGAAGTCAGTAGCACCGTCATAAGTCCTATTGTTCTTGGTCCCTAAGCCAGTCATTAAGTACCGCTACATGATAGATTTATAATAGTGAATGCCGGCCGTTAGGAACTTAGACACGCACCCCTAATTCTTAAGTTTATCCAAGCGATAGGTGATCGGTTGGTCTGTCGCGAAGTAGAAAAGGTCGTCGGTTGGTTATATCTTACCCTTCCGTCTCGGTCCGCTCACCTAGGGTCGGTTGGTCATATCTCTAGGCAATTGGCCTCTATCGCCAATCAAAACTACCAAACCAAGGGTGGCTACCAATAAAATATGCATGCATACACTTAGAAATAATTGTACGGAAGTAAAGTAAATGCAAACAAAACAATTAAGGAATCATAACTAGGCTAACACCAAAAGGTGCTTAGCCGCTCATATTAATCATGCAAATTGATAACATCAAATAATCCTGAATATTAAGTGTCAATTTCCCCCAATAATGCTCGTTATTTATATCATTTATATGGATTTACGCTTGTTTTCCATTGTTTTCCACTTTCAGGTAAATTACGAGCATTGGAGCTAAAGAGACGCGGAAATGGAAACACTACTAAAGATTTATCACAGTATGCCTATTTTGAAAAAGTTACGGTAACTCTCTCTCACATTATGTTGTAACTATTGCGTGACCCGAATACCAACTTATCAAGAGGTTACGGCATAACTCCTCCCAAAGGTTACGACGTAACTCCATTAGGTCAAAAGATGTTCCATGCCACGATACTTAAGCCGTAACTCTTGCATCACTTACGACATAACCAAGTTTATTCAAGACTACGGCGTAACCACTAATAAGGCTACACCGTAACTAGCGAGATCTAGTGCATTTACGAAGAAATAGAAGGTTCTGCGTAACTCCTATATTGGTTCTGCCAGTAACCCGGACACAGCCTATAAATACCCGCAATTCCAAAGATTTCTAATTATCCCATTCCACACACAACACTCTACGAGCGTGGGAAAAAGCTCAAGGCAGGTCTAGGGGAGCATCTGGAGCTGTTCCAAGGAGAAGTCACTCCATTACGTTAAGCTTTAGCGTTTACTTTCAATTCATGTATTTCGTACCTTTGAATATTGAATTGATTTGCATGATTAATATGAGCGCTAAGCACCCTTTGGTGCTAGCCTAGTTATGATTCTTTAATTGTTTTGTTTGCGTTTACCTTTACTTCCGTACAATTATTTCTAAGTGTATGCATGCATAGTTCTTTGGTAGTCACCCTTGATTCGGTAGTTTTGAATGGCGGTGAGGCCAATTGCCTAGGAGATATGACCAAGTGACCCTAGGTGAGAGGACCGAGGCGGAAGGGTAAGATATGACCAACCGGCGACCCTTTCTACTTGTGCGATTTGACCAATTGATCACTATCGTTTGGATGAACTTAAGAATTGGGGGTGTAGTGTCTAAGTTCCTAACGGCCGGAACTCACTATTTTGAATCTAGCATGTAGCGGTACTTAATGACTGGCAGGGACCGGGAACAACAGACTTATGATTGCGCTTGATTTCTCTGTGTTGGCATCTTTCTTGATAGGTTAGGCGAATTGACCAAATGTTGTCCTCTCGAATTTGATCCCACCAAGTAATTGGAAATAGGTAGAGCGAGACATAACTAGCTAGGAGGATTGACTAGGTTAGCACCACTATTCCTCTATTGATTTCCTTTATCATTTATCTGCTTTTATTTCATTCGCATTAGTAGTTTAATTAATTAAATCCTATCGAAACCATTATTATTCGTGACAATTAGACTTAGTAATAATCCAACACACATAGCTCTTGGGACGACCTCGGCTTTACCATTTACTACACTACGCGACCGGTACCTTGCCTGGATAGTGCATTAGGGTAGAACCATAGGTATAGCGAGACACTATAAATATTAAGACACAGTCAAGAAAACTCCGCATCAAGTTTTTGCGCACCGGGAGAGATTATATTAGGATTGATATTAAGTATTTCATTTCATTTTTTAAAATTTTCTCACGATCATACTTCAAGTTTTCGGTACCATGGAAGTTGTTAACATCGATGACCTCACTCTTGAGGCTTGGCGTTGACAAGAAGCGAGAACAAGGGCCGGGTCTCATAAGACTAGCAATCGGAGGCGGATGTTCGTTTCAAATTAATGACCAATTTATGAGGGAGCTTGGCTAACCTTTTTCGGAAACAGGACGAAGACATATGAGCACGTTGAAAATGTCCTATACATCGCTAGCCTTTTCAATATTCCGGCTTGTCTCATGATGTTGTTATGCTTAGGGTATTCCGATGACTCTTCTTGGGGCAGCGGAAGATGGATCAAGATTGCCCGTCGGGCGATTAATACTTGGGCGCTACTAAAGAAACACTTTATTCAAAGATATTGCCCGCCATCGAAGATTTCTAACCAGCTTTTGGATATCCATAATTTCAAACAAGAAGACAACGAAACTCTGTATCAAGCTTGGGACAGATACAACGATCTTCTTTATAAGTGTCCTACCAATGATCTGAATAACTAGCAGAAGGTCAGTATTTTCTACAAAGGAATAAACATAACTACAAGGAAAATGTTGGACTATCAAGGACCTATCCCGAACATGACTCCTACCACTGCAATTGAAGCCATTCAAAAAATGGCGGACCACTCTCAAAAATGGCACGACGGTGGGAGTAAAAGAAACCAAGGGGGAAGTTTTGACGAAATTGTAGCAATAGCTAGTAAAATTGAAAATCTCAGTAGAGATATGCTAAAAATCAAAGAAACTGTTCATGCCATCCAAGTCGGCTACGAAAATTATGGTGGGAGACATTTGACTAAAAACTGTCCTAAAGTTGATAAGGAAGATACGTCGAGGAAGCTAAATATGGAGAGAATAGGCCTTTCTACGGGGATAATCGTAATGGGTTTCGTGGAGGACCCCACCAGTATTATAGCGTAATGAGAGAAGAGCTAACACGGAGGAAATTATTAACATGTACCTTGTGGAGACTACCAAGAGGCAAAAGGAGCAAGATGAATGGCTTAAAAATTTCCAAGATAATATAAACAAAAGCCTCTCTTCCCATGACATATCACTTGAAAACTTGGAAACTTTAATTGGAAAGCTTGGCGACGAGGTACAAAGAAGAAATGAAGAACAAAAGAGCAAATCCACTATATGTAAGGTTGTATTCTCTGATAACAACAAGTACTCTGATGAGTCGGATAATGATGGCGAAAGTGAGTTACGCCGTAATCACACTCCAGAGTTACGGCGTAACCCGAATTCAAGCAAAGACACGGGCACCAAGGACGACAACCCTAAAAGAAGAAGTCATTGGTGTAAGGCTATTGCAATTGATGATGGAGAATGCTACAGCTTGTGGGCCTCATGTGATCCTCGGAAAACCTGCGATGGTGGTGTTGATAAAGAAAGGATAAAAGATGACAGATACAAGTGGACTACACTAAACGACGAAGAAAGGTTAGCCAAGTTCTCAATTAACGAAGTGGAAGGGCCGCCCATTAAGCATTACTACAAACCCTTACTCATCATGGAAGATGAGATTACTCACGCTTGGCCAACATGCAATCCTTTTCGTGATTATTGCAACGGAGGAGGTAATGTGAAGAACGAAGTTTGGATATGCCCACATGAATCTGGGAGGCACGACGTTGATTTTGGAAATCTATCATTCGATTATTGGTATTCGATAAGATTCGGGATGCGATAATTAATTCAACTCTGTTAACTGGAACTCAAATATGAGAAAAACATTCTTCGGGAAAACCATTAAGCCCCTCGATGATATTCCTTCTAAATATGACGGTGTGAAGGAGTTCAAATCATTGGTGCGAACAAATTAAAACCGGTGACGGGTAAGTTTGGGCTTCCTGCAACCCTTTTGAGTATGAATGTGATGGAGGAAGCAACATTGAGAGAGCGGGAAGATGAATTCCTTTGGACTTGATTAATGATTACGAAAGAACGAGCGCCTTGGCGGATGATCTCGGATTCAGCGATTGGGTCAAAATCAAATACGGAAAAATTGACACGTTAACTAAAAGAAAATCTAGGAAGGGTGTATGAGTAAAGATCAACCTAACAACCATGTTCACCATAAGACAGAAGGAGACACCAAGGGTTCATCTAAGGTAGAAAATGAAGAATGCAAGCAAATACTCAACCAACTTGAAGATACCGATTCCGACAATGACAATTTTGATTATCTCGAGTTACAAGGTGAAGACGGTTTCATTGACCCAGATGATGAAGTACACGAGAAAAGAAGATGTAAGCTTCTCGGCATCCCATTTAAGAGGCCGCCACCTATTATAGCCAAAAAATTTGAGTTTACACGATACCATTTGGGGCCTGAAGAAAAATTTTGCAAGATCCGGAAAATTGAAACCAAAGAATATCTCCGCACTTCCACAAATGTCGGATGGGTTAGGCGCAACTTAATGAAAGACATGGAAGAAGTCGGGGATGTCAAAAGGCCCCTATAGTAGTCTCGCGGCTCTGAGTCTAACTTTAAGACTCGTTAATAAAGAAAAGTGCTCTTTCGGGAGACAACCCAAATTATCCTTTCTTTTTTTTATTTCCTTTCTGTTGGGTTTGTGTTTTCTAACCATTTTTTCAGAAACGAGGAACTAATTGCTGCTGCGATTCTTTGATTCGAACCTAGTTACTGGCGTAACTCATCTTGGTGATTACGCAGTAACCAACATTTTAGCGGCAATTCTTGACGCATTACCAATTACGGCGTAATACCATCTCGGTGGTTCTGCCGTAACCACTCGCTCTTCACTCATATCGTTTTTGCCGATTCTGGCGTAACTCCTCATAGGAGTTATGACGTAACTTTCCTCTACTTTAATTCTTTCATTTTAAAACACGGTAACCTTGTATTAGTTTTAAATGAACTTTGTGGGTGTGTTCCTGTAAACCCTCACGAGACTTCACTTTCGTCCACTTGGGATACCAAGTGGTTTAAAAACTTGTTGCATTCGCTAAATGCAACCGTGATTCCTGAGTGAGTTAGTTAGGTTTTTTTTCATTTCTTTCATTTTTCTTTTATAATTATGCTTGTCGGTATTGTGATTTCGAGGATTGAAGTTTGTTCATGGCGCTAAACGAAGGCAAGGTTCTTTTCGTGGGCCTTCTTCTTTTGGAGCAAATTTCGGGGAAGTTCTCGCTCTAATTCTACCTTTCTCTTCACCTTTATTTTAATGCCTAGTACAAAGGGACTTTGTACAATTCAAGTGGGGGACGGGAGTAGAATTATCTCTTAAACTTTATTTCACCCTCATTTTCTAGTTTATTTTGAAAAATTATGCCATTTTTAAAATTTTGACATGTTTTTCCTAACTTAACTAGATTAGACCTTATCCGAGCACATACAACCCTTGACATTACATGGTGAGATTAGCCTTATCCGTTTCCAATATTTTACCCCAAATCCACCAAATTATGAGTGTGCCGGTAGCTTGTAAACTTTAGAACTTGGCCTTTGCATCATTTCGAGACAATAGATGAGGTATGTTGAGTTAGCTTGATATATTTGGACTTTTCAGTTTTAGAAGGCAATATTATAGGATTATCACCCAAACAACCTACCATTGTGAGTCTATCGATTAGTCAACTCGACTTCTAGACCCCCATGTGAAACCCTTTTGTTGCACTCACCTTTAGTACAATATACCCCTAGATAAACCCTTTCTGAGCCATTCCTTTCATTTTGTTAACCCGATATATTGTTTCGTTACACCTATACACCTTAGCCTACCCTGTAGTCTTTATTTGTGATCGGGAAGTCATCATTTGCCTAAGTTCAAGGTTCGAGTGGAAAGGTTTGGAAATTACGCTTTCATCGACAACATTTATGAAGATAATTGAAGACCCCCCGAATTCCTATTGTTCATCTCAAGTAGGGGGATGTTATGTTATTTAGTTATGATAAAAAAAAAACAAAAAACAAAAAAAAACAAAAGTTGATTGAGTTATGATATTGTAAAGTGCGATGCTATAAGCACTATTGTATGAGCTTTATTGATTTGTATCGAGGAGGCCACCTCGGTCACATTTGAAGATTGGAGTTGGTAGTTATGCCAACAAAAGAAGAAAAGGTAGTGTGCCCATCACGACGTCCTCTAATGACACATCTACCTTGCATTTCATGATCCGGTTTCTAGACTTCTAAGCTTGAACTTTAGGCGGACGGTAAGTGGTGATGAATTGGTTATAGATTTAGACTACACCTTGTTTTTATTTTACACCAATTATATATCCGTGTCTTATCCTACCCTTTAGTCATGAAGCATGTCTAGGTGATGCAATGAGCAATCTTTGGTGTCTTGGCCATGGATTTGGTCATGTATCATTGATTTTGTCCACTTCGCGTGACATGTTAGTAATGACGAGTCACCCTTAACCTTTGTCGTGTCTACCCATATTGCCTTGAAAATTGTTTAGCCCTTAACTCTAGTGGTGGAGATTTGTGTAACCGCCAAGCTTATGATAGAATACATGCTATAATTGTGCGATTGGTGATCACCCGAAATTGACACTTAGAATAGTTGAGAGATTTGAGTGTTTGTTCCCTTTTAGTGAGGTGTTCGGCTTTGTTTTATTCTAGCATAAGGGTTTGTAAACTCATATTTTCCGTGTTTTGGGAGATATCTTTTAGGAATCTATCTATTAAGGTCTACTTGAGGGCAAGTAGAGTTCAGTGGAGGGATTTTTATAACATCAAATAGTCCGGATATTAAGTGTCAATTTCCCCAATAATGCTCATTATTTATATCATTTATATGGATTTATGCTTGTTTTCCATTGTTTTCCACTTTCGGGTAAAATTATGAGCATTGGAGCTAAAGAGGCGCGAAATGGAAACACTACTAAAGATTTATCACGGTATGCCTATTTTGAAGAAGTTACGGCGTAACTCCTCTCACATTACGCCGTAGTAACTATTGCGTGACCCGAATACCAACTTATCAAGAGGTTCTGGCGTAACTCTTCCCAAAGTGCACTAACGGGTAGTGTACCCGGTCACGTGTAGTGTAGTAATCGGTAAAGCCGAGGTCGTCCCAAGAGCTATGTGTGTTGGATTATTACTAAGTCTAGTGTCACAAATTAATAAAGGTTTCGATAGGGATTTAATTCATTAAACTACTAAAGCAAATAAAAGCAGATAAAAGCAAATAAATGGATAAAGGGAAATCAATAGAGGAGAGTGGTGCTAACCTAGTTAATCCTCCTAGCTAGTTATTTCTACATCTACTTACTTCTAATTACTTCAGGTGGGTTTAAATTCGAGAGGACAACATTTGGTCAATTCGCCCTAACCTATCAGCAAAGATGCCACCACACGAGAAGTCATGCGCACCGTCATAAGTCCTGTAGTTCCTGGTCCCCTAAGCCAAGTCATTAAGTACCGCTACATGCTAGATTTATAATAGTGAATGCTTGGCCGTTAGGAACTTAGACACGCACCCCCTAATTCTTAAGTTCATCCAAACGATAGGTGATCAGTTGGTCAAATCGCACAAGTAGAAAGGGTCGTCAGTTGGTCATATCTTACCCTTCCCATCTCAGTCCGCTCACCTAGGGTCAGTTGGTCATATCTCCTAGGTAATTTGCCTCTATCGCCATTCAAAACTACCGAACCAAGGGTGGCTACCAATAAACTATGCACGCATACACTTAGAAATAATTGTACCGAAGTAAAGTAAATGCAAACAAAACAATTAAGGAATCATAACTAGGCTAGCACCAAAAGGTGCTTAGCTACTCATATTAATCATGCAAATTAATTTAATATTCAAAGGTACGAAATACATGAATTGAAAGTAAAGAAATATAAAACGCTAATGCTTATCGTAGGGAGTGATTTCTCCTTGAGACGACTCCGTATGCTCCTCTAGACACGCCTTAAGCTTTTACCACGTTCTCAGTGTTGTGTGTAGAATGGAATGAATTGAAATCTTGGAATTGGTGGTGTATTTATAGGCGGATCGAGGCTCTGGGTAGCGAATATAGGAGTTACGTCGTAACCTTCTATATCTTCGAATAATGCACTAGATCTGCTGGTTACGGTGTAACCCAATGAGTGGTTACGCCGTAGTCTTAAATAAGCTCGGTTACGTCGTAGTTGATGCAGTAGTTACGACGTAAGTATCAGCGGCGTGGAACCTCATTTAACCTAATGTAGTTACGTCGTAACCTTTGGGAATGGTTACGCCGTAACCTTCTAATAAGTTTGCTTTCTGAGTCACGCAATAGTTACGGCGTAATGTGAGAGATGAGTTACGCCGTAACTCTTCAAAATAGCATACTATGATAAATCTTTAGATATTTCTCCAGTTCTGCGTCTCTTTAGCTCCAATGCTCGTAATTTACCTGAAAGTGGGAAACAATGGAAAACAAGCTTAAATCCATATAAATGATATAAATTACAAGCATTATCGGAGGAAATTGACACTTAATATTCAGGACTATTTGATGTTATCAGAAGGCATCTCACAATTCCAAGCATCATGAGTCCTAAAACTTTTCCAACAATCCTCCAATGTAAAATCATGACCGTAAATTATACGGTATTCTCTAAGAGCTTTTTCTTTATCATCCACGTCATTCTATCCACTTCCATGATTTTCCTTGATATTATCCATAATAGTACAAAAATTCCCAACCCTATTACGAATCCTATTCTTCCATTTGCCGGGATCGAGTCGTACATTGTTTCTGAACCAGTTTCCTTTTCAAAGTACTGTATCACCTCCTCCCAAAAGCGGTGCCTGTTGCTAGCGTTTCCTCTCTCAGAATTTTCTGACAAAAAAACCCAAGATTTATAAAGCACGATCTCTTCCACCTTTGTCAATGGTTCGTTCTTTTTGGCTTGTTCATTCTTTTTGCCTTTGTCCTTCGCCTTTGTAGCACGTCTTGAAGGCTTCTTTGGTTTGATGGGTGACGTCTCTTCGACATCGTCATCGTCTTCAATAGGCATGTAACCGTGCTACGAACCGTGGTACGAACCATGACCCGAACCTTGCCCCATCGAAGCATCTTGACTCAGATATTTTTGGGTCGAGTATTGTTGAGTCGGATAGTCTGACATATAATCCTCCAAATCCATTTCAAGATTAGCACTACGAAGTAGGGAATAATCTTGATACGGTTGGGAAGAATAAAGAAATCCATGTTAGGACGATACGACGAACCACTTGGTTCTTGGTGATTATCATCATTAGGACACTGCGGTGGGATAAATGGACGATTAACGTAAAACGGGTTTTGATTTTGATTCGGTTGTGGTAGTCGTGATAGAAATTCAAAAATGGGTGGACGTAAGTGAATACCCCAATTTTGTGGTGTTGTTTTGGCGGTTAATTCAAAGTTTTTTTCCAGCGAGAAATTCAAATCCGGTACATTTTGGGGTAGTCGGGATCATCGGTTTATTGATGGGGGAGTATTTTTCTTTGACATGGTGAATATGGATGAGAAGTTGTTTGAATTGTGTTTGAAATTTTGTGTTTAGAAGTGTGTTTGAGGTTGGTATTTATAGGATGTAAAGTGCTAAAGTTTTTTAAAAAAATATATTTTTTTATTAAACTGTAACTTTTTTAAATGCTTTTTGGATTTTTGTGTTGTATACTATCGGTCAAATTTTAGCCCGATTTTGTTTCTTGGGAAGCCTCGACCGATGTGCCACAGTCGCGTCGATCGATGTTGAAATCGGTCACCCCACTTGATCGACCGATCATTTCCATCCCAGTGTGCATAGCATAATACATCGATTCATATATTCATTCGATGTGTAGTTTTTCGTTTGGTGCGTCGTACAAGACAAAACAAAAAGAAACCGTTGGTCGACGGTTCCGAAGGGGGCAAACCCTTCGGGTTTTTGCCCTGGTAATCAACTAGGGGATCGATAGCATTTGATTAGCACGATATGTATTCATATTCCAACTTTCATTATTTTATTCAGCTTCATTATTAATTTATATAATTTTGTTTCTGCTTTGATTGTCGATGCATTGGTGCCCATTATGTTTTAATTAATTGTAATTGATGAATTGTTTGATCTTTATTCTTCGTTTATTTATTTCTTTTAGTGCATACTTTCTTATCCTATTCGTGAACACCTTTGTTTCGGTAGTGTTAATGTTTGGTAGTATCTAGGAAGCTAAGAGAATTAACCATCGGATCCTAGACGAATAGGTTGCAAGTAATGGTAAGAATTGACCATAGGACTACCACTATCTTGTGTGCGAATTGACCATATGATCACCTACCAAACGGAGATGCTTAAGAAGTTAAGGGGAAACCTAAGTTTCGAGAGGCCGGACTTTCTTAGAATAAGTCTAGATTTTAGCTGGTACTTAATGATTCTACATAGGTTAACCCACAAACTCTGGCAATTATATGGTTACAGATAGGAACCTATGGAACATAGGCTAGACGAATTTATTCGATGATTCTAGTGACATTTACCCTCACTTGAAGCGATAGTAGACACCGATAATTAAATGACTGATAATAGATTACAAATTATCCTTGATAACTCATAATTACCTTGGTGAGGAGTATAGGATCATAGGGTAGACGAATTAACCACAGGAGTCTGCCATCTTTTACCTCAATGTAATGCGTGAGTAGATAAGGTATGAGAATTAGATCATAATAATTATCATCCTCATTAGTTGTTTGCTAGAGAACCATTACATTAGATCACATAGGACAACTTAATATAATTAACCAATTTTAATCACATTATGAACATTTATTAGATAATATATAATTTCAATTAGCCAACTAGAAATCACTAGCCGTTCCTGAGGACGACCTCAGACTTACTATCCACTTACTACATGTGACCGGGTACACTATCCATTAGTATATGTATAGATCAGTAGGTAGTTAAGAATTATAAATGTAAAACCTGATCTAGTGTATCACTACTACGTGTGCAGGAGTGCTGCAAACCCTGTCCATATGTCCAACTCTCTGACAGTTGCAACATTTCATCGTGCAAGGCCAATTGTGGTGTAGTTTGCATCAATTGCACAAAGGTAGAATCCCAACATAAACCTTCTTGTCAATGGGCTCAACGGTGTAGGCTTGGACCCACACTATGTTTCTTGAAGGGTTCTTTGGCTATGTTGTCTCTGGTTGCTCCTTGGTTGTTCTCCCACTTCCTTTTATTCTCGGCACCGTTCTGACCATGGATCGGACAACTCGATCCATCAAGTTGTGTCACATCGATCGTGTCATGTAGTCTGGTGGGTTTAGATAAGGTCACATTCCCCTGAATGTTGTCAAGGAGTCCCCAAATGTACCTCTCAATTTTCTGCTCCTCAGTAGAAAACATTCTTGGACAAAGTAGACACAACTCTTGGAACCTCTTGGTATAGCTCACAATGTCGACACCTTTGACAACATAATGGTATAGCTCATTCTCCAGCTTATAAACATCGTTCCTAGGGCAATACTCATGAGTCATCATTTTCTTCAACTCATCCCAACTGGTCTCGTATGTCGCATCAATGCCAATGGATTAAACATGTGCATTCCACCATGTCAAAGCACAGTCCAACAAGGTGTGAGCGACATACTTCACACGACAGTCAGTGGCATAGTTGCTAATGCTGAACACGGCTTCCATTTACTCGAACCATCTTGTCAAACCCACGACACCTTTAGTACCGCCGAAATTTCGGCGCTTGCAGGCTAAGAACTCCTTGTAAGTACACCCTCTAGTCAAGTTTTGAGTTGCTTGCTCAACTCTGCCTCCTACATTGTTTCTAATTCTCTTGGTTCACACCATTCCCACTATTTCGATTGGCCTCATAGTTGGCCATGGCCTCTGCCACTTGTTGTGCCACAAGACGGGCAAGTTCTTCGTTGCTTGCAGCTTGTCAAGTATTCAACATTTTCTTCTAGATTACAAGGGATAACTATTCACAGTAAGGTTCCGTACATGAATATAATCACCATATATGTAGATACAATCATAACAAGTAGAGCATAAAACGAAAATCAACCATAGCAGTAAAAGATCAACATCACAACAAGCTATATCATAACAAACAGACATAGATTAATACTTGTTATATTGTTCTAACAAAAGTACAAGTTTCTCATTAATCTAAGACTAACTGATGACTCCTCAGTTTAGTAGCTACAACATCTAACTAGCTATGTTTGATGCTAACATATCCCTCCTACTTCGCCTAAATCTCCCCAGCTCCTATAGTCGTGCCTCTATACTCGTTGCTCGTCTCCTCAAGTCCTATATCTACGAGCGATATGTTACGCGCTGTTGTAACTCTGCAACCTAGGCCTCTAACGCCGAAATCCTCGCCACATGATCCCAAGCGCATCCCGAGCTATCCTTGCATCCGCTCGGGTCCCTCGGTCCCGATATGCAGTTGTAGTCTCATGACCAGCAGATGTCGACCTTGCATCGGCACCACAAGTCGCACTCATACTCCTTGAAGCACTCTAGTACTAGCATGTCCGGATGATCGCTATTGAGGTCAATAACACTAGCATGACGCTCAAGCAACGTCCTGATCAGAGAGAGGGTCATGGTCTGGTGATGTTGATGGTGTGACTGATGTAGGAGATGGGGAAGTTGGTACTAATTAAGGAGTAGGACTCTCACTGCCAACATAAGTGCTGAAAACACACTCGATGTCTCGGAACACAACATCCTCGACCATACCATCGGCAGGTTCATCCTACGGCTGATCTTGGGCCACTCTCGAGCTCTACCCAACCTTATAGGTACTCGAAACATCATCCAAACCCCATTTTATAGCACGAAATCTAGATGCTCTCAATACCAGACCAAGTGGTACCTTTGCAGCTGCAGCCTTAGCTGGGGCACTATGCTACTGGGACAGGTGAGGTATCCTCAGCCTTAGTCTCTAGTGATGTCTCAACTACCATACTAGGCCTCTTATGAGGAGGTAGACGGTTAAGGGATAGTGTTGATGAGAAAGGTGATGATGATGGTCATGATGGAGATGATGAATATGATGGTAATGCTGGTGTGAGAGATGGGGTATCATAGGAGGATCGGTGTCCCCTACGGGATGATGAGAGTGGTGATGGGGATGGTGATGAGGATGGTGGTGAGGATAGTTATGGTAGTGGGGAATATGGTGGTGTATAGTAGAGAGCATACCTCTGCATGTTCTCCTCTGTATGGGGAGAAAGTGGAGAGAGTGGAGGCTGTGAGCATACTGCCATCCGTGTAGTAGTACAGTGATGGAAAACTAGTGAGGTGGAATTAGTGGGTACTATCTGGGAAGGTGGTGGTGGTGCGGTGAGATCTCTTGAGACTCAAATGGCTCGGTTTGAAGACTCGAGTATCCTCTAGGGATCTTTGGAGCACGATCTCCGGTGTTGTGCTCTATGGGTCGGTGATGCGGCGTATCTGCGTTCGGGGTCAAAGGAAACTTCCTTTTAAATCGAGCAAGTTTTTCAACACCTAGGCGGTGAACCTAATCGTTGTAGTGTAGTATTTGGTAAGCCTCGGTATTGATATCATTCTCTAGGGAATAGGAATGCTAGTAAGAGATGTACTACGCTAAGGTTTGAGATTCGGAAGATTATTTTTTTTATCTTTTTATATTTTTTTATAAAGCTAAGGGTAAAATCTCGGGGTTTGAATTTGGGGGTGGTACTTCTACCGATTACTCTACTTATCTAATTATCTAAACTAAGGGGTAGCCTTATGTCTTTTGATGTGTGCTCGTATGATGATTAAAAATGTGTCTACCTAGATACTATTACTCCCTAGTTATCTTTTATTGGTGGTTGAATTGCCATGTCCTTATTCTTAACGCGTTGTGTCTTCTAAGGTCGTAGGGTATGCTTTTATCCCTAACTCTTTGAGAATACCTTAAGGTTATTGCCTACGAGATCTCTAGGATTCATAAACTAACACTAAGGTTATCTTTGGATATTTAGCCTACAATTACGCTAGGTGGTTATAAACTAAGAATCACAAAGATTACTCAAGCATTAAAAACAC
Organism: Chrysanthemum lavandulifolium; assembly: GCA_022545495.1. Lineage (NCBI taxonomy): Eukaryota > Viridiplantae > Streptophyta > Magnoliopsida > Asterales > Asteraceae > Chrysanthemum > Chrysanthemum lavandulifolium. The sequence continues at coordinate 139,301,415 of CM040241.1, read as the reverse complement.
AACGATGGCCTAGTGAAATCCTAAGCCGATTAAAATTAAGATAAGAGACAACCAATCAATAATTAATAACTAGGTTTCATAGATCTAAGCAAACACACAAGAAATTTAGCCGGACATGTTAAACATGCAAGCATACATACATACAATTGAAGACATAATGAAATCAATGAAGTAAATTACTTTTCTTGATGTAAAATACGGTATGAGAACCCTAAAATACTGTCTAAACCGGACCAAAATCGTTTTAGGTTTTTACTCCACAAGTCTACCTCTTAAAATTCTGAAAATTCGATTTCTATATATAATTTTACAACTACGACGTCACCTTATAGTTGGGACACCGTCGGATCGCCGCATTGGGTTTCGTCTTGGCCAAGTCATCATTGGGACGGCGTCATGTTGTGGTTGTGGCCGTCGATGTTCATTGTGACGTCATCGAATCGGATCTAGGCAGTCAGGGAAGAAAAGTCTTCGTGGCGCCTTACTCTTAAAGCTGGCCGTCGGTGCAAAATAAATTCTCTCTGTGTCATCACAAAATAGGGACGGGCCGCCTCCCTTTTGGGACGTCGGTGTTATTCCAATGACTTGAGTGTCTTGATCTTGACTTAGCCATTTTCTTCATATATTCACTCCTTTTAGTCTAAAAATGCATCATTCCGACATTTTGCTTCCAAGATACCTAAAAGTTAAAGGAGCGAAATTAAGCGATGCGGATATAAAGTGGGTGATTAAGGGCTTAAATGACCCCTTAAAAGTGTACGTTTTAAATCCTTATCAAATATCCCTACACTAGGTATTTGCTTGTCCTCAATCAAATGTGCTTTTGGCCAATAAATTTATAAGTTAGGGGGCATAAAGCATTGGTTTAACATAATTCACAATAAGTAAAACCACCGCAATAGTCCTAAAAAGCACGAAAATTATATACTAGCACCTCACAAGGAGTGTTTGGATTCTCTCATCATTCGGGTGTATATGAAATATATCAAATGGAAATGGAAGATAAACACTCATTAACCGGTCATAGTACATAGATTACCATAGGTTTGAGACTAGTTCAAACCTTCATCGCTTTGGCGTAAGCACCTAGGAACAACTATCTAAGAGGTCTTTTAAAGGGTTGTAACATTAGGCTTACGGTTAGGGAAACAAAGGGTTTGGTTGGATAGGCGATTTAGTGGTGACAAGTCAAAAATCTTTATGTTACAAGCATGAGAAGAATGGCGTTGCTAAGCCAAGACTCGACTCTCTAAACTCTAGATAACTTTGAAACAAACAAACATAAATATAAAGATAGATGTAGGATGGTAGCCCGTATGTTTTTCTTTTCATTTTTTATTCATTTCAACTTTTTTATTTTTTTCAACACACTTTTTTCTCGATTTTTTTTTTTTTGCATACACTTTTACTCTACCATCCTCTATGATAACATCAAAATATAAGGGATTTATAGGCACATCCCTACACTTGAGTTTTTATTACTCTAACACTAATTTGACCCGAATTGAAAGATCAAAACACTTGGGTACATTATTACATAAATAAAGGAATTTGAATTTAACATTCTTTCCCGTCACTCCATAAAATTTAACTTTACCCATGAGTCCCAATCATCCCAAAATTGTATACAAAAGATATGACTCGAATTAGCAACCATGCAAGTAACCAGATAATTGAACTAAGGGTTTAGTATGATAACAACAATGCACTAAAAGTGAGTGCATACAAGGTAGGCTAAGGCGATTTAGGTGTACATTTTAGGGTGGATTGTAAACAATGCTCTTCTTTGATATTTCGGAAAACCAAAACATCACGAGAACCGCGAAAAGGATAGGCTTTGAGGGTTTAACTAGGGGTATCGTGTACTAAAGATGAGTACATCGCCAGGGTGTGGGGGAATTACTCAATCGATGTGGAAGAAGTAATTATAATACGGGTATCAAACAAGGGTTATCCTAATGCCTCTTATCATTTATTTATTCCTAACTACACAAGTGTAGTCTCACTAGCGATCTCAGAATACATCACAAAACAAGTTCTAGAATCTATTATACTACTGGTACACTCTCGAAGCATTAAAGGTGAATGCTTTAATTCCTATAGATCTAGGGGCGAACCTCACATTTTTGGGGTGGAATTTGAGTGGTAAAGGGTTTTTGTGCTAGTCATATAACTCCTATCCATGAGACGCTTTATTAAGACTAAAGACCCACCCTACAAGTCATGAAAAATTTTAAATTTGGCGCTAAAATTGCCCTAACAAATATCTCTCATAGTTTATTACACAAATGAAATAGGACAAGACAAATGATCAAGGATAAGCATAGTCTTAAAGTTCCCGTTTTATTCTCCCTCCCTACACTTAAACTAAACATTGTCCCCAATGTTCCCCGAAAGTATCAAAGTTATGATAACGGAAGGTAATTAAAAAGAAAGAAACTAATACTCCCCTGATTAGCTCGGTAGGATCCGTGCGAAGTAGTGGTTAAATTCTTTTTCAAGAAGAATTTATGCGTGAAAAGCTCCATCCGATCTTATGTTTCTTCTTCTTGATAAATAAAACCTGCACACTTTAAGAAAATAGACGAAATCTTCGCGTAAAATCATCGGTAAAATTATATATGACTCTAATAAACTAGGATATAATGCTTGTGGAATGGATGTTTGCGATTTTCTAGAAAATTAAGACCGAGAAATTCCCAACATTTATAAGTAGCACGAGAAAATGAGAGAAAGTTAGATAAGTTGTTTCTACTCCTCCGGCGTGGTCGGTGGCAATCTGACGCCGTCGGGTTATCTTGACGGAACCGATCTCGCTGCATTTTTCTGGAAAAATTACACCTTTAAAATCTAGAAAAATTTCTGCAAAACATCCATTATGACTCGATACAAGCATTTGACTCTAACAAACGCACATATATATCTTTTTCAATAATCATAGTTCTCATGTTCACGTTCTTTTAAAAATGTGTGTAATCCTCCCGACACTTATCCCTTTTGTAAAATACCTTTATATGTAATTAAGACGAGGTTAAAGACAAAATAAAGCATTTTCACAAATTTAAACATGAGAACAAACAATAATGAAAAGATATATGACACACAAACAAGCAAACAATTAAGCATGGGTTGCCTCCCACGAAGCGCTTTTCTTTATTTATAAGTCTTGTAGCTAGACTCGAAGTCGTGCTCCTACGTGGTCTCGTGCACGCTTACGTGCCCATATCTAAGCCATTCCAATGTTCTCTCCCTTTTCTTGTATTCATCTCTGTTAGGTTCCCATATTTGTAACACAAGCATCAATATAAGAAATGAGATAAGAGTGTGATCGGTTGAACAAGACACAAACACACGCGTATAAAATAAAGAAAGTTTATGCGTAGGATATGAAGTGAAATGAACAACCAACCATCTAAGGATGGTTCACATGAGGTATTTATAGGAAGGAACTAGGGCAACATGCAAGTTCCCTTCCTTTCCCATAATGGGCTTTGGCATAGGCTCATGGGCTTTCTACATGATCCTAGCCTTGATTACTAACATAAAAGCCATAATTAAGCTAACTATTACATATTAATTACTAACACTTGAATTCAAGTTTAGGAGTGATTCCAACAATCTCCCCCTAAGTATTAGTGATTGATGATTTGATCTTTAAGCGTTGTAGGTGCTGATGTAATAGTAGCTTTGACGTCTTCTGACATTCTTCTTTCTTGTGAGAAGAAGTTCCTTGATTCAAACAATCTCCCTAGTGTAGGGAAATTGTTTCCTTTGAAGTATTATGCTTTGACGTCATCATTTTCTTTGTTCTTTGATCTTGGTTCTTTGTGATGGAAGTGATAGTATGTTGTGGTTGTCTGCATCAGGTCCGCTTCATTACTCCAGTGTCTTCACGTCTTTCTCCAACATGCTCACACGCTCTTTAACGTTGGATTTCAGTACTGATGTAGTTCTCTTAGTCTTTAAACTTTGTAGATTCTTTGATTTTGACGAAGAATCATTCTGACTTTGTGTTTCCTTTTGAGAGAACTTCAATTAATGATGTTGTGGGTATGAGCATGTGGATAATCTGCACGATCTTTTCCACCTGCAAGCATCCATAAGAAGAAAACATAAAACATGGGTTAGAAATAATCCGGTAACACAAGTTTGAACTTGAGAGTGTTAACACATAGTGTGAAAACACAACTCTAATTCTCACAAAGGTGTTCCTAAACTGAGTCCCACAAGTGAGATAACGCGATGTACGGAAGTACACCTAAAGTTCGGGATGAGTCACCGAGGTACACGAAGCATCACCCACGATCGAGACCGTTTGAGACACACTAAACGTAATCCACGGGAGTTACCGAGTGACTGCTATCGTGGTCATTTGATGTTGACCCCGGCAGAGTTTCCATTCAATCATTGAGGATCACGGTTGTGAAACCCTCATAAATGTTCTCGACAGTTGCAAAGATCCGTGAAGGACTCAATAATATATCACTTGTGTTCTTATTGTTGAGCGACAAGCGATGAATTGTCAAGTGTACCTAAGAGATCTTTTGATGAATCTCGTGGCTTTAGACTCAATAGTGCACTTTGGTTTTCTGAGCGGAGACTAGGGAGAGGGTCTCCTTCTCCAATACCAAAGAATCTCTAAGAGAAAGCGGATAGTTTACGTAGGGTTCCTGTGAGAATGAAACTAGCTTCATTGAGAGAAACTTGAGTGGTTAAGAAGGTTTAGTGCATGTGTCACTGGGTCCATGACGACTTTGATCTTCAATACCGGTGTCATCAAGTGACAACCAGTAGCATATGAATTGAACCAGGTGTCTGTCCTAAGTTGAATAATCTGGATGGCTATTTCTTTTCACCCTTTTTATTTACATTTCTTTTTAATTCTTCAGCTCCTTCTTTCTCCGATTCTCATTTTCACCTTTTCATAATCAAACCTAAGGACTTCTAATTCTAACTATTGGTGGTGTCCTTGGGTAGATCCCTCCGGCTCTGGCGGATCATAGGACGGTTATTCCTAACCTTAGTCACCTTATAACTCCATGACTAACCTATGTTGCCATAAAACCATTTTTCGTGAAAATCTCTCAAAGTGGTTATGAGTAAAACATTTAATACCCTTGTTGAGAGTTTAAGACTTAGCGTAAATACTCCCTCCACACGTGCTTAAGTATTTTGACAGAATCTGCACGGTGAGAGAAGAGCGCAATTTTGAATTGATCAACTCAAGATAGAAAATTCCCATGAGACACGGTTACGTTGCATAGTTAAAGAGTTACATTGTCGACTTTTAGGTGACAACTAGCTCTAATAACTACATTGAAGGTGTGGACAAACCTCGAAGATTGTCAAACCGTCAAAGTTCATGTCTACCAAGAGTTTCTCGAATGATACATTCTACTCGGACAAGTCCTTTGCGAGACACGTTTACATTACTAGCGAACTAGCTTGAAATTATTACCGTCCGGACAAGTATTTTTGAGTTACTAACATTTAAGATCTCGTCAATTCATTGGTTAATTCTGTAGCACAACGATTCATTAGCAATTCACAACATATTTCTTATCACATAATTTTTTTCTCCCCCTCAAAAATGGCATATAAATATTATTTTTGACGAAATTTGATATCGAATATGTCCATTTCGAGTTTTGTGGGAAGATTACCACGAAGAACAATTTTGTGAACAAAGTTTTTAGGAAAATACTCCCCCTCAACAAGTGATATTAACTTTTGAGGTTTTAAAAATCATAAGGGGAGGTACTTGTCCTTTTGAGCAAAACTTTGAAAAGTGAAAGTTTTGATAAGTTTTACTCAAAAGTAAGAAGCTTTCACTCCTTTTATAGGATTGTGGCAGATCGTACCACGGGGTCCTTTCATTACAAGTGCGGGTTGTACATCGTTATGTGTGCACAAGCCATAGTCGATTAAAACATACATCCAAATCAATATAATAATGAAACAAATCAAGGGTACCAGGAGAATCCGTTAGTCCAAAGAATAACTCAGGAAATGCATTTTGGACGCGATAGCACATGAGAGATATGCTTGGAGGACCACCTGAAGCTCTCCAAAGTTCGATCGATCCTGTTGAACAACCTTTCATCAATGCGGTGATGATCTTTCTAACATCCCGTCTTTCCTCGAATTCCATCTCTTTGGTGACCCGATGCCGTCATGAATCTCTTTCAACTTTGTATGCTAACCCGTCCCTAACTTTCTTCAATGTGTGATCCCCGAACTTATGAAGCTCTTTGCATGCCATGAAGCAGTTGTGGTGTAGTTCACTGATGTAGACTACCCCAAATGGTTTCTTGATAATAGTGTACTGAGCAAGTCGGTTTATGTCGGGAAGGTGTAGCTGAGGTTTGGTGAGATTGACGCATTTCTAATAATATTCCACGGCAAGTTGTATGTCTTCTACACGTTCTTGGATCACTATGCTTCTGATGTAGATGAGTAATGACTTGATGTATTCGCGTTGGACAGTTGTGGATAAATGTCGCATTCGTCCTTGCACCTTAGCGAGATACATATCTTCAAGGTCATTTAGCGAAAGTCTCGAAAAATCCGCTTCACAGAAGTCATAGTCCTCTTCGTCTTGTCGTTTGACCACAATGTTCTTGAGGAATGTGTAGTCCCACTTTGACGACGAGTAACATGCTTAATTGAAATGATCCGTTTGTCACTAAGCACTTCCTTTTAGGCGTAAGAACACGGCGACACTTCAGAGAAGATTCTTGATGTTCGATCCAATGATGAATCCCATACATCGCATCAAGGTCATACTTTTCCACTTTGGCTGCAAATATAGAATAGATTGCTGCTGGAAAAGGAAATGTGAGCGACGTAGCGTACTTCCTTGTAACATCGCTACCGTGTAGAAGAAATTCGAGGTCATTGTTGAAGAAGTAACGGTATGTAATTTGAGGTTGACCCGGTCAGCCAATTGTTGGTAGAGGTCCGATCCATGTAGTAGGGAGCTTTGTCTTGTCTTGTGAAGTCGATGTTAGCTTGAGTTGAGCCAATCGATATTGTTTGACATGGCTCGGCAATGTTGTCGAGATGGTATTCGACTTCAATTGCACTTTCTGAAATGTCTTTAAGCGGTTGGAAGGCATCATTAGTGATTCTATTTAGCTCGATATTAGTCATCTTCTTCACTTTAAACTGTTCCTGAATTAGCTTCACATGCTCCATTGTACGGCCATCTACCATTTCTTGACCTTCAGGTAATGAGGGAGTAGCATCAAAAAGTCTAGAAAACCAGTCATATTCTTCAATTGTATCATCATCTAGCCATGAGAGAACATCGGTCTTCGTCTTCCTCTTCTTTGGCTTTGATGAGGACTCTGGTTTCTTTGTTGTGGCGGGAGAGATGGGTTGTTGTTGGGGCTCGGGATCTCTTCATCGTCACCACGGTGTATTCGAAATGATCACGGTTTCTCTGTGGATGGTGGTAACTCGAGTCCAAAGGTTTATCGACAAAAAATGTGGAGGAGATCGTCTCTCGGTTGGAGTCCTTTGGGTTGGTGGTGGCATAGAGGATTCACCGAGACTTCTTCTTGCGTTTCGATTCTTTGTCTTTATCCGCATCATCATCGTCTCTAGGGCGCTTAGCCGTTTCACCGCCACTCGCATCCCGTTTAAGTTGGTAATCCGGCAATATTTCAAGCAGTTTACCTTCGTCATAAGTAAGCGTTCCGATCGTTTTGACATTTGGAGTACAAGCTTGGAAACCAATTACGCATCGAGAAAGTCGTAGGCTCGATTGGGTTGATGGTATGATTAAGGGCATTGATCGATTATTTGTTTGGCCAATGCATGAGATTCGGATAGAGTTTTACGGTGAACATCTCTTTTGTCACTCACGGGATGACGTCGAGAAGAAACTTGTGAGTATATTCTCTGGCCGTCTTCTCCATTTCCTTTGGAAATCTCCTTTGAGAAGCTTGGATATGCTCCTTTCACTCAACATCTCGTTTATCCCATCTTGTAGAAGATTGATCCTGTCGCCGTGTTGATTCGACTTTTGTTGGTCACGTCTTTCTTCGGACTTGTCGTGACTTTGACAATCTTTGTCTTAGCTCGGGATATCCAAGAGTCGGTTGGTTTCTTTCTTGACTTGGATGCGGATCTGGTTGTGCCTTTGGATGATGGAGGTGAAGAGTGAGAATACGAGTGCGATGATGATGAGACATAAGGAGGCTCAAGGTCCTTTGGTGGCTCGAAGTTAGTTCCTTGGAGCGTCTTTGGACTATCTAGAAGAAAATCATCATAATCAATATCATCGTCTTTTCAGTTAGCCATTTCTTGACCTTAATCTGGCTTCTTCATCTACTTGAGCTTGAGCTTCTTTTTACGCATTTTCTTTAGGCGCAACCTCGGCATCTTCATCGAAATTTTCTTAGACTTCTCCATTTCGGTTCCTCAAAGTCATATTTGATAGAATCCTCAAGTTTCCTTTGTTGTTGCTCGTGGTTGGTGGTACCGGTTCCTTATCGGGTTGATTAACGCATCGGAGCGGGTGTAGATAGTGCACCACCACTTGACCCTCCGGGCCACGAGTTTGTTCTTGTCTGAACTCTTTGGCAACATGTTGGAGTCTTAGATTCTTGACTTTTTCCTATAGTCTTTGTCCGGTTCTTCATCCGAGCTCTCCTCTTCCTCGGCTCCATAACTAGGGTTTTACCTTTATCGGCCTTAGGACTTAGAGGTTTTGCAATTAGTGGGTCATCAATGGGAGTTTCGAGTAGTTAACCTCTTCATCGGTGTCGATCTCCTCTCGAGTCCTCGTCCTTGATTGTGGTTCGGGTTTGGGAATAGGATTGCCTCCTTTAATGGAACTTTCCTTTACGGGAAGGACTCTCTTAGGATACCTTTTAGTACTCTCGTGCTCACTATACTTCTGTCTTGCCTCTCCTTGTCTTCCTGACAGGTGTCCCAGAAGACTTTTCATCAATAAAACCCACTTTGCCTGCATCCACTGCTACCAGATATCGTTTGTATGAATAAAGTCCTTTGATAACATCAGTGAGAAGAATATTTGGCAACACTACACCTTGTTTCTTCGTAGTTGATTCTTTGAATCTTACCACGTTGAGTGTGGGTTCACGTAGCACGGAGTGATGGTTGGGATCTTCACGTCTTTGGGGAATATCAGGATTGGTTTCAATAATCCTTTTGATCAGCAATTTTGTATATCTGATATAGGGAATCTTGGTGCCAGGACTTTTTAGGTATGTCATCATGTCATCCCAGATCAAAGCGGCATATTCAATGTGTTTCATGTTGACCATGCCCCAAAAGATTTGAAATTCCATGAGCTTTGGGTGCTCATATCCACTGTCACGTCCGGATACTGATTTAGCAATCATGATGTATAGTGTTCTCCATGGTTGAGGGATGTTCTTGAGATCTACTGAGGAGTGCTTAGTGATAACCCCAGCAGCTTCATCATAGCCGATGTCGACCATGAATTGGAGAACGACCTCTTTGGTAGGAGTAGCAGAAAAGTCATTAGGCTCGACAGTTGGTAGAAGAAGAACATCTCTCAAATCTGCAGGAGTGACTGTGACTTGTTTGTTGTTCAATGTCACGGTCACAAAACTTTGACCTTTGACCTTTTGAATTGTGTGCCAGAATTGATGAATGTAGATCTCCGACACAGTAGTAGAATTCGTGAGCATATTCTGGTAAGGGTGAGTCTTTAGAATATCCACGGCAATCAGACAGGAACACTCGGAACATGTGAAGTTATCAAAGTCGACTATGAGATTATTCTTCACAATCTTCGTTGGGTAACCATTGGGAAATATGTCTTCAATAGTGAGAACATTTGGTGCATCCACATTTTCCATTTGAACGTCCATATCATGATCTGAAAGAAATTTAGCCAAACGAACCAACATATCGAAAGACATTATGTTAGTCAAAAGTTGATTTTTTTGTCTATTTATAGAATATGATATGTTAACGAATGTTAAGTGTCCAATGTCACTTGTTAGTCCAATAGTCCAAAGACGTCGTGATAAGTTTCGTGAGTTGATTAATTTTGAGTTTTAAAGTCCAAGTTTTCACTTATTTTCACAACTTATTAAACATTTAAGCTTATTAGTGACATTTTGGTTTCGTGACGTTATGATTTATTTATTTACAAGTTTGCACGCGTAACAATTCACAAATTTTGGTTAAAATTAGGCTTAGGCGTAGGTTTTGCAAGCTTATGCGTAAACAGTGAACCATACACTTAGTTATAAGCTTATGCATAGGATCTTCACATACGTGTAAGAAATGTTACGCGTGGGAAAAGAGGGCCTTAAGCATGGAGCTTACGCGTAAGCGTATATGGGAGCTTCTGCGTGAGGCTTACTCGTGAAGTGAACCTTATGCGTAAAGCTATCGCTTATGCATATCCTTCACGGATACGCGTAGTCCCCTTTAGAACCTTACGCGTAAAGGTTACGCGTAAGATTTCTCTTCGCGATAACATTCTGCGCGTGGGTGATCCTTATCGTAGAAGCTCAATTAACCTTGATTACGAATTTTCACGCGTAATAATCACGAAATAAATGAATCACAACACATCTATTAACACCATATTCAATCCTTTTACATCACACATGAAGTCTTAATCAATACGGTTCTGGCGTAGGGCGCTTACGCGTAAAACTTAAACCTAAACATTCAAGAATTACGAATAAGGAATCTAGCCATTAGAAATGCACCAAATCATTTCTGGGATATCTAAGAAGGCATATGAGTTATCTTAAACAAGTTTTAACATCAAAACCTTCATGAATCAAGAAAACCTAATTCGTATGAACATGAACCTTAAATCTTAATATTCACAAAATTGATGTTTCTGGGTATGTATCAAGCACGGTTTTGGTCAATTAAACATGTTAAGAACATAACACACCCATCTTTTTAACCAGAAACACTCACATATGAAAACACCCTATTCTACGCTTAAACCCTAATCCTTAAAACATCATTAAATCGTTTTCTTGGTGAGTTTTGATGATAGAAATGGTTTAAGGGTGATCATTTAAACATTTTAACACAACCTATTTAACAGTAAACACCCAAACATGATTATGTGTTCATACGCTTATGCGTAGAACACAAATTCATGCCTAGAGTAAAATCTAGCCGTTGGATCATGAAACAAATCAAAACCATTGTTTAGATAATCATTTAGAACGTTTAAACACTTATGAATTCGAAGATTAAAGCACGGATTTGTGGGTTGAATCTTATGTGTGGATTAGGTAGTTGAGGATAATAAATGTAGTGTAATAAGTGTTTTGAAAAAATTTTGTGAAGGGTTTAGTTAAAGATAAGTTTCAGCTTTTGACAACATAGGTCCCTCCACCTCAACCATTTTCATCCAAAGCCTATAAGTTCCACTTAGGTTACGTTATGAAGTATAGTTTTGGAAAGAAACTTGACGACACTCCCCCTCGACTTAAGAAATAATGAAATTTTATAAATTTTAGCCCGGGGAGTGTCAGTGAACCAGAAATGTGACCACCATAATCAAAGAAACAACCGGGATGAGATAACATGCAATTACAAGGTTTTATGAAACCGAAAAATATTTACTTTCTCGCCCTCAACACTTGACCAGGAAAAAATACTGAATTTTGAAAGATTAAAGTGTTGACGAAAGATTTGTACTTGCCATGTTGAAGTAAATATAGATAGAAGAATATTTTTGAAGTTTTATCGATTTTATATTTTTGTATTTTGTTTTGAAAATATTTACAAAAGAGGTTTTGGTGTTTGGTGGTTTTAAGAATGTTTTAAAAGTTCATCCAGGTTCCTGCAGAGTCAAACACCGCATACCAATCCGTAGACCAACTCATTAAACCTAGCGAGGGATAAGGCTTTGGTGAGAATATCGCGATTAGTATTCGGTACCGCAAAGTATAATTCAACGGTACCCTTTTCCACGTGCTCCTTGATGAAATGATATCGAAGATCGATGTGCTTTGATTTTGAATCTTGAGCGAGTTGCGAGATCGCAATAGCACTCGATTGTCGCAGATACATCGGGATTACATCAAATACATAACCATAGTCTTTGAGTTGTGTTCTCATCCAAATGACTTGAGCACAACAGCGACATGGCTACATATTCCCTTACATTGATGGATGTGATGTACAATCTTGCTTCTTTGATTGCCATGACACGGTTTATCACCAAGAAATTGTAAAGCTCGGAAGTACTTTACGAGAATCTAAGCAACTGCGTGATCGTGTACGAAAAGGCTATTAGTTCAAAACGAGTCCTTGGATACCGATTCCCAAGTTAATGGTTCCCTTGATGTATCGGAGGATTCTTTTAGCCTCAGAGGTGAGTTTCATTTGGTCTCGTGATAGCAGAGCAAAGATATATAGCGAATACAATGTCGACCCTCTTGTTTGTTAGATACATGAGAGACCCAATAATACTTGGTATTTGGTAGGGTTAACAATTTCCCATGCAAATCAGCATCCATTTTCTTGGTATGTGCCATTAGTGTGGCATAGGTATCAGAGGTTTGCATTCCATGTTTGTTTAAAATTTCAAGGGCATATTTGGACTGACGCAAGAAAATACCATGGGGTGATTGATGAACTTGCAATCCAAGAAAGAATGTAAGTTCACCCATCATGGACATTTCAAAATGTTTTTTCATAAGTTTTGAAAAAGCGTTTGAGTATTTTAAATGTGTTGACCAAAATGATGTCATCCACATAAATTTGAATGATTAAAATGTGTTCCCGTGATATTATATGAAAAGTGTTGGGTCGACCGAGCCTTTAGTGAAATTATTAGCAATTAAAAGGATGATAACTCATCATACCACGCCCGAGGAGCTTGTTTGAGACCGTGAGAGCCTTGTTCGGTTTGTAGGCGTGATTAGGGAACTCGGATCAACAAATCCTTACGGTGACTAACATAGACCATTTCCTTCAATTTACCATTCGAAGCGGTTTTAACATCCATTTGAAAGACCGTGATGTTCATGTGAGCCGCAATGCGGAAAAATCCGTCTGACCTCAAGTCGAACAGCAGGAGCGAAGGATTCCTCGAAATCAATCCCTCTTCTTGTCTATAACCATAGCCACGAGGCGTGACTTATTTCTCGATACTTGTACCATCAAGATCTAACTTGTTTTTCCAAATCCATTTCGGACCAATAACATAGACCCTGTTGGTTTTGAACCAATTCCATACTTCAAGACGTTTAAAGCGATTAAGTTCTTCTTACATGGATTCAATCCGGTTTTCATAAGTCATTGCTTCTTTAATGTTTTTGAGTTCAGTTAGCAACGGTAAGTGCATAAATGCGATGTTCACCGTCGGTCAGAAGGCGTTGTCTAGTTATGATTGGTTGATTAGGGTTTGCCAATTATGTTCACAAGAGGATGGTCTTTTGTCCAACAATGTGTGGAGGGTTGATGTTGATATACATTACTGCAGATTAGGAGGATTCAAATGACTTGTAGATGATTCCGCAACATCGAAGTAGCGAAGCATTTGCAAAAGGGTTGAAGAACGCATTTGGATCATAATCTGCGGTGGTGGTACTTCATTGTTCGAGAAGATCATCAATGGTTCAACGTCATTGGATGCGGTTTGTTAATTGTTGTTGTAGAATCAATTGGTGGTGCTTCCTCAGCGGTAGTTGTTGTAGCAGTGTATCGGTATTGGATTTTGATCGGGTTGTGCACCGGAAACATTTGATACACTTTGTGCACGTTCATCAATATCATCACTAAGCGAGGAGCAAATAGCTATTCCATTTGACGTCGAGTTAGTTATACACTAGGTGCGGTGATGATGTGGTTTGAGGAAGTTTAAGCGCTTATGATCGGGTTCCAAGTCATTATGCTCGAAGCCATCTCTGTAAGCTCATCGAAATTGGCATGAATCGTTTCCATAATCTCCCTTGTATGGCGATTCGGATCCGGTAACCGCGGAGTTTTCACAATATCCTATAAATACTCCAATGTCGACTTTGGCTTTGAGCTTTCAGTCATCATGATCATTATTCGGATAACAAAGGGATCCAAATATATGAAAGTGTTTGAGATTCGGTTCTGATTGTGGATAAGCTCATAAGGTGTTTTGTTGTGGCGCTTGGTAATCATTGAGCGATTACGAGTGTAGCATGAAGTTGACACGGCTTCAGCCCATAAGTAATCTGGAAGTTTAGCATTAATTAACATTGTTCTTGCAGCTTCCACTAACGTATGGTTTTGTCTTTCAACAATGCCGTTTTGCTCTGGTGTACGTGCAATGGATGTTTGATGCTCAATTTCCACTTTCTCATAAAATGCACGAAGAGTTTGATTCACAAATTCGGTTCCTTTATGCATTCGATTTCTCGTCTTTGTATTCGGATGAACTTGAATTTTCGTGAAAAAGGTGATGATTATCTGTGGAGCTTGATCTTTAATTCGAAGAAAATAAACCCAAGTCCATCTTGGTAGTCATCTACAATTACCAAGATGTAGCGTTTGCCATTAATCGTGCTTGCGCGCCGGGCCACACAAATCCATGTGAAGAAGATGAAGCACATGTTGTGGTACATGTTCCACCTTTGAAGGAAAGTGAGCACGAGTGCTTTTCCCTTGTTCTGGTGACAGGAGGTGATCTTTAGAATATCGAAATCTTGGGAGACCTTGAACAAGTTTGTATCGAGCAAGGTTGGTTATGGTTTGAAAGTTTAAATGTGAGAGCGGCGGTGCCATAGCCAAGATTTTGTAGATGTTTCCTTTGAAAGTAGAGATGGGAGATGAAGCAATCATGTCTTGCATTGAGATTGTATAAAGACTTGAATTACGGGTGCCAGACATAAGATCATTTCCTTGTAGATCACGAATGAAACAAGTTTTCTCCCGAAAAGCAACTTCCAAATCTCCATCACATAATTGACCTACTGAGAAGAGATTGTGACCGAGGCCTTCTACATAATAAACCCTGCTAATTTCGATGTTGCCATTTGTCACAATTCTCAATTTTTGGTCATTTCTCAAACTCTACATTCATCATACTAGTCATGCATGGGTTTTGCATTTCACATTAAACGCACAATTTTATATTAAATAAACGTTATCGCGTAAACATTATTTTGAACAATTGATACGATACTTCAAAAATAAATCACAATATATTTTATACTCATATTAAGTTTATAAAAATATTATTATTAGTTTACCGGTGTTTTAAATTTATTTCAGTATATAAATTGTTATGTTTATATAAATTATAATGGTTTTCTTAAATTCAACCCGATAAATATTTATTCACTCAAATCTTTCAAGAAATGTATTTTATAATTTTTATGACCTCAATATATTTTATCTTGACCCGTGAAAATTTATTTTATTCAACGCTACCCTAAATACCCAAATGTGTACACACGTTACTACTATTACTTAACTAAACTTACATTTACCTTACTTACTTACATCTAACTAACTAGTAAAAAAAAAAAAAAAAAAAAAAAAAAAATTATATTCTTAAACTAATACACCCCTTGTCGACACAAGGGGTTAGTCATCTACAACTTGGCTAAATATCTTCATGTATATCATATAATATACATTCATTTACACATACAACTTATCTTTACAAAGTGAAAATCATTTTCCTCTTCCTTTTCTCAAAATTTGTGACCAAGGGACTAAGAAAGAAGCATTCCAAGTTTACAAGCCAAGTTTATTTAACACTAGTATCATTTGTTGCAAGGTTTTGTAATATAAACCTCAAGTGATTAGGAAAACCTTTTGTCCATTAAACCTCATCATATCACTAGTAAGCATTTCATGGAGCTTTTGGGTCTCATGGCATACATTGGAGTCTAGTGTTTTTATCTATTACCATTCGACATGTTTTGTAAACCTTTATGTATTGTCAAACTTTGGGATCTCATGTGTTGTAAACTTTAACTTATTTAATCGAATGGTAAACTCTTTAAAACGTCTCATTATAGAGGTCGTTTTCTTTATCCATACTTTGTGCTATGACGTCATACCCCAATGACACTATCGTTCATTGCGATATTTTGGGGTGTGATTGATATCGAGCCTTGGTTATAGAGAACTAGGTTGCATTTTGGTTCCTAGACTATAACCGCTTTCACGTCGATCCTTTCTTTTCCTATCGCCTCTCACTTTTCGTGCGCACATGTTTTCTTAAGTATTTCTTCTAGAACCACCTCATTGGATAACGTAGTTTCCTTGTACCAATAGGGAGTCCCAAAATCTAGTTGGGTCATCAAAGATATGGAGCTCGATGTGAGCACTTATCTAACTTGATCTCGTGATGTTCTTGTTTGATGAGATGCGAGATCGAGCTAAATAAGTGTTACTATAAAGTGGATAGATTTGATGATTTTGCAGAGGATGGGAGTTCTCTTGAGGATACTTTGGGAGCTAGCGGTGACCAAACCTCGTAGTGACTTTAGCACCTAACGAATTTCCTATACACCAAGTCGACTCTCCCTAGATACCTACCCTAAATTCCTCCTCCTTTGTTTAGAATCGGATGATAGAATGGCTATCTATATCGGTAACAACAATCGCGAGACATGTGTGTTTGGTGGTATGTACGTGTGAAATGAAGCAATTATAATTATGGTGGCCAACATAATTATAAATGCGTCACAACCAACGTGGACATATCACGACCACGATCGTGAATCGGTGTGGGTACACCTAGGAACCAATTGTGGCGTGGTATTATGTTTGAGGGCGTTAAGCATAGACATTGGGAATTCAACGGTTCTTTCCTTGCAGATCATGGCACCAAAGAGGGTAACACGCGATCTTGGCCAGGTGGTGCGGCACGAGGGTGGAATGACAAGTGGCGTGGAGGTAGAGGAGGCGGTAGCAGCGTGGTAACAATGACAACAACATTTGGCGGAAACCCCGATTTTGCCGCCATCATCGCTCAACAACTTCAAATCCTGCTCCCACTATTGTCACACAAGTTGGAAACCATATGAATAACTCGGAAACCACGGAACAGTCTTGGTGAAACCAACAATGTAGTTGGTAGTGGCAACAACAACAACACCAACAACAACAACAACAACAACAACGAGAATCGGATGCACATATAAGGAATTTTCGGCATGCAAACCCATGGGTTTGATGGTATAGGAGGTGCTTTGGCGTATACCGATGGGTAGAGAAGCAGTCGATGATCGACATCGACAATTGTGCCATACATCGAGGGTAAAGTATCTTTGCTGTTTGCTATCAAGGAAGGTATTGACATGGTGGAACACACTCTGAGCTAAGGCGGAGAAGCGCACTACAGTATGACATGGGACGAATTCAAGGCGTTATTGAAAGAGGGTATTGCGGGACAATGAAATGCGAAACTAGAAGATGAATTTTATCACCACTCCATGATAGGGGCTGGTCACTGACCTACGAGACCGATTTCATGAGTTAGCGGACTAGTTCCTCATCTAGTTACCCACGAGTCCAAGAGAATATCGAGGTACATATATGGTCTTGTGCACGAAATCCGTGGGCTGTGAAAACTCTTGAGCCGTCTGAATACAAAGTGCAATCTGAGGCGGGAACCACGGCGGGACGAGATGGTTAGAAATGGTACTTTGAAGAGCGGTGACAAGAGGAAGGAAGCAAGTGGGTCGAATAGGAAAATGGGCGTAGTAGCAGACAACAAGAGGGCAAGAGTTTGTGTGGCAGCTGCATGAACAAAGGAGTATGCGGGTACACATCCCAAATGTGCCAAATGTGCTTATCATCAACCGAAGACCAAGCCACCGCTTGTGTACAAGTTGCAATCGATCTGACCATTTTAAGGAGCAATGTAAAACATGATTGGCAACATGAGGAATAACCAAAGGACTTGCTTTGAATGTAACGACCGGACCACTTTCGAATAATTGTCCTAAGTTGAATGGAGCGCAGAGGCAACCACAGGTAACCAACACCTAGCTTTAGCAATTGAAGGAAACAACCAACCACATACTCAATATCGGTCCACCTCGA